>JAZAYU010000012.1:6459488-6577520 GCA_038501625.1 Corbicula japonica
AACATCCTTTAACAGGTTTTCTCATTGGTTGTTACGCATTTTTTCTGTCTTTTTGTTTCTATCAAATATTGAGATTTTAAAATTTAGCAGCAGAAAAAGCTTTAATATCTTAATATTAAGACAGTAAGTTAACCAAATATGCAGGAATGTAATAGTGCTATTATCAAATGTGACCTTGACCTAAAGAATTTGGCATCATCACGAGTGTGTTGTCATAAGCTATATAATTTGAACGTTTCATAAAAAAATATTAAGAAATGGCAAAGTTATAGCGAATGTTAAGTTTTCGTGACAGATGTACAGACAGTCTGAATGAACAGACAATGCGATCCCTAGGTATCGTCATTTCTTTAAAGGGCGACACAAAAAATGAGCTTTGGTGAAAAATCATAACTTTGATTTGCTTCGGTTATCATGACCTTTGACGTAGTAATCTCAAAATCAGTAGGAATCATTCTCCAATCAAGGGCTTTCAACACACCAGGAGTGTTGACTGTAGGCACAACCAATGTCCAGCTATTGTCCAGACAAACTTTGCCATTTGCCATATTTGATCATGTGACCTAGACCATTGATCTAATGACATTACCCAAGTATCGATGACTTTAGGACAGCTGCTGTCATCCTGAAAACAACAGACACCTGGATGGATGGACAATACTCTTACATGTGTCCCATCTTAAGATGCACTCTGTACAATATCAATTGTATATATAAAAGTAGCACATCGGCCAAAGCTCCTACAAATTTAGGCCAACCACAACATTCCTATTGCATGGCCCTTTGTTACATTAGTTTGCCAAGTTTCATTAAAGCCTTTGCAGACATGCAGGAACAGCACACAAACACTTTAAAGTGACTGTAATACCAGGGACAGTTGCTGTTATCCAATTAATATGAGAAAGTGAAAACTAGCATCTGACAGATAATCATGAATCATTCAGACTAAAGAGGCATTAATGTCAGTAAACAGAGAAACCACATGGCTATACTGTGTATCCCTTTTTTGTCTAGAAATTCAATTTTAACTTGTTTTCATAATTCTTTATTCTGAGTAACATTTTACAATTAAATATAGTCATCCATGTCAAGGGGAGTGTTTTAACTGTCTGTTTCTAGCTGCTCTTTCCTTCTCACCATTCATAAATCTGAAAATGAAAACATTTGAATTAATAATAAGGAAATAATCTCAGTACATATGAGCCAGTATTCAGATTGTATTAACTTCAGTTTGAAGATAAACCAATACTGATATACATCTACATTATCAAGTAAATGATGAGAGGAAAATTATTTCAAATAACCCTGTTAATTCCTTAATGTACCATATATATTAAACTGAAAAGAGGGAAGAGAATAACTGTTTCACATTTCTGAGAAATTTAGTAAAAATCTGTCAAGCGGTTTCGAAGGAGAAGTCATTTGAAGCAATTGTAGACAACGAACTAACAAATGACGGACACTGGTCGGTGAGCTAAAAGGCATTTATCGTTTAAACCTTACAATGAAAATTTTAGTAGTCTGCTGTCTAAACATATGGAAAATGATATTAAGGAATTGTTAATATTGTCTGCATTTTTGTCATTTTCAAATGCCATATTAAATCACTGAACTCTATGAAAGACACTGGTCGGTGAGCTAAAAGGCATTTATCGTTTAAACCTTACAATGAAAATTTTAGTAGTCTGCTGTCTAAACATATGGAAAATGATAAGGAATTGTTAATATTGTCTGCATTTTTGTCATTTTCAAATGCCATATTAAATCACTGAACTCTATGAAAGTCTGCCTTAAAATTCATTTATATCTAATTACTTACGACTGGATGTTTAAGTATCCGTCGCTTTCTTGTGGACTTCCTGCATGTTGCCAGTCTGGTTCCTCTCAACTTCCTGGCTGGTACCTGTCTCATTCCTGTTGACTTCCTGGCTAGTTTCAGACTGGTTCATGTCCACTAGGTCACAAGTCTCCATTTCATCTACAATATCACTGTGATCATGACCTAACAGTTCCATAGATTTTGCAAAAAATATACATTTAACATTATTGGGTCACTACATATATATTTGCCCAAGGTTAACTGTGTACTTTTTGTATTAATAGAATGCCATAACTATGAACTACCTGGGGCAATTGGTTAGTTATTGAACTTGGTCGAGACATTATGCCCATAAATATTTTGACAAAGTTTCAGGCAGATGGGACAACAACTGTTTAAGAGTTAGGTTGACATCGATGTTGACGCTGCTGCGTGTCTGCCACCTGCCAGCCATATGTGTTCCCATAATGCGACCAGTCTTTGACGAGCTTATAAAAATTATCTCTAATCGAAGACAATCATAAACTCTTTTAGTCCTAAATCAAATGTCTAGCAATCGCATACATTTCCACAGCAAGAACTAAAATTTTATTACTTTATTTAGAATAAGCTTCAATGTTGGCTTTTATTCTACCATATAATTTCGTATTTAATTAAATAAAACAATCTGTAGACTGTTCAGGACTTTGTTAAAGTAAGCAACATGAATAAGAATATCAATGTTCATTTTCAGACCTAAAATATTTGAAGATGGGCTCATATATTGGATCAAACCTAGTACAGCTGAAACAACTGTCACAATTCTTGAAATAAATACTGCAGATCACAGTTGTATCCTTTAACCTTTCTGACCAGCAATATTTTAGAGTAAACAACAATGTTAACAACGTTGTTAACTAGTACAAAGTTCTTAATAATTCCGTCATCTCACTTACAATGTCCTAACTTCCATTTTTCATATTTTGAGAAAATAGGACTTCAAATGTGGCTTTTCACAGGGAATACTTATGGTGTTAAGAGAATGTGCCTTGAAAAACTCACTTTGTAAACCATATGTAGCAAAGACATGTGGGTTGGGAGTAGGAACTAAAATTAACCTTGCAACATGTTTATCAGATTTTTTCCAAACATAAGATAGGACATTGTTAGAGCGAGATGATGAATTCGCCGAAATATCTCATCTCACAATTCTAAGCAAATTAGGATACCTTCAATAGGAACTTCTGATAGCTTCTTGCCTTTCCATTTGTTCAGGGCTCCACTTTCAACGAGTAGGAGAAGATGGGACACCTTGAAAATAACACCATAATAACACAAATAAATGAACATGATTTAAACAAATGTTTAAAGGACTATGTCATCAACAATTTTATTTTTTATTGCACTTTAAATGGTGTAGTAAGATATGACATTTTATAATGCAAATGAAATAAACAGAAAAAGAGATATTTGATGAATATACATTGGAAAAATGCTTGAAACAGAGCTATGCAGCTTTGTGAGAGCATGAGAGTAAACTATAATTCTACAGTTTACTCTCAATTAAGCCGTGAAGATTTAAACAATGAAATTAATGGACTTGAACACCAAGAAACTTTCAACTATTTTCCGATAAGAACAACATTATTACAAAAAAATTGTTATATCCTAATCTTTATTACTTAGTTTTAGAATTTAAGAATAAGAATTAACCCCAACCCATCTTGAAGCCCTTTTAGTTTACACGGTCCTTATAATTCCTATCTATTAACACATTTAAGGCTGTGTACGGGATACAAAATTGTGAACAAAGCAATGACCAGCCTAATATTCATCAAAATATAGTTGTGAATGAATGTTGTTGAACGGGCAAAAAAGTTGTATAAATATGCTTACCAGAGACAATTCTCTTGTGGAGTGTGTCAACCGATAGTTTTCTTTGTGGGTTTTTGGATCGTGGCCCAAATGAGTTTCCAACATTTCTGTCTCGTTGTCCATCATGTCCAGAATCTGAAATAAAAACAAATAAAAGTCCATCATAACAACTATTAATTTCTCTAGGAAAATATTAGCAATCCTAGTAAGCAGGGTCCTGCATTTCATTTATCACGGAAAAAGGGCCCATTCTCAAAGCAAAAGGATACATTCCAATTCAAATATGTATGCCCTTTTTCGACTTCGTGAACAGACTTTAAAGGTGCTGAAGCAGTTACTAGTACGTTAAATTGAATAAAATAAGCCAAAGTTTATTGAAAAGATCTTAACAGTTGCAGTAAAAAAATAATAAATTGTTTGTATAGGACACTGATCCCCCCACTTAAGAAAAAGAAGCAAGTATGCACACATGCCTGTTAATGTTTCGGTAAAGTTTTATGACTGGCTGATACATGTATACATGTTTTCTCGCACATTGAAGTTGATAATGCTATGAAGCACGATGGTATAGGAGTGGTTCTCTTGATCAAAATTCAATAGATAACAAGAGCTGTCACTTGAAATTGACATATGCCCCCCGAAATGGAGCTTTGAAATCGAATAGGTATACACATCTAATAAATAAACATATGTAATGAAAAATATGCTTGTGGAAGACAATTGTGTGCATGCATATAATGTGAAAGATGAAAGGATCAATGTTTCAAGTCTGTAGTAAATATATAGTAAAATAAAGTTAAATATTACATTTTTTTAGAAAATTCTAAGATTAATGGGGAGATTATCCTGGAAAATGATTATTAGAGTTATGGACCTTACTACATAATTATGATGTGGGTAATATGAACAAGAGGGCCATGGAGGCCCTTTATAGCTCACATGAGTACAACAAAGTTCTGTTGAACGTGACCCAACGTCTTGATATGGTGAACATTTACACCAAGTTATTTTAAAATCCAATAAGAAACAACAAATCTACAGCTTGGAAAAGAAAATGCTATTTTTAGTAACAGTGACCTTGACCTTTGACCTACCGGCATGAGTATTGTAAGCAACACACCCCTTTGTCATGGTGAACATTTATGTAAAGTTTTTTTGAAATCACTCCATTTATGAGTAAGTTACAGTCCAGACAAGAAAATTTTATTTTTAGTAACAGTGACCTTGACCTTGGACCAACAGGCATGGGTATTGTATGCGAAACAACACCTTGCCATGGTAAACATTTTAACCATTTCAAGTGATGAATGGTAGCATTCTTTTTGACCATAAAAGGCTGTAACAGTTATGCAAGTATGTACATGTATCTTAACTTAATGACCAACCACATATTTGGCAAAGTGCTTTAATGCTAAAAGAATGAGTTTCATTCACTTAAGGAATGAACTGCGGGACTGATGTCATTATCCGAAAATTCACCCAGTTGGGGTGGTTAAAGTGTGTGTAGTTCTAAGGACACCACACATACTTTGACCAGCCCAATTGAGTTTAAATAACAATAATGACAACAAACCCTAAATTCTTATAAATATACACCAATAGTTCAATATTTAATTCATGAATTGTTAAAAAGTTGCCAAATGCCAATTCATTTAAGGAATGGATGTTGAGGTGTGATTTTTGACAGACATAATGATGGGCAGACATGTGCATATAAAAGCTAAACGCATAAATATAACTTTTACTTAAAAAATTATGCTTCAAAATTTCTAGTACAGAGGCTAAGGGTAAGGGCAAGAGACACAAAAATACAATCATACAGATCCACAATTTCACCTACCTCACCAAATCTATTTATTTCCAACAAAATCTCATGAGCAGCGGATCCTCTTACAATAATGTCATTTGAACGTGCACTGAAATAAAACCAAACATAATTTTCCATATGGCTAATCTCAAACTAATGTAATTGATTTTATATTAACAATGTCCAAAAGTTTTCTAGAACTGAACTAATTTTGATATCTGTGAAAACAACTGAAAATTCCCTGAAACCATGATTTTCTTTGAATGTTCCGCTATGTACCCACACGTTCAAGTGCTTTTCGAGACCTACTCAGGAATGCATATTTAAGGACAAGAAGGTACATGAAAACCATTATACATGTATAATTAACCTAATATATAGGTGAATGAACACAAGTATATACTTGACCCAATATGTGGGTTAATGAACACTACTAGACCCAATATATAGGTGAATGAAATTGAACACCATTATATACTTGACCCAATATGTTGGTGAATGATCACCATTATATACTTGAACGGTTCAAGGGTTGGCATCAATCGACCGCCGCTGGTTTAAACCAGCAATTTTATACCCAGTGTTTTTTATGCCAAATATCTAGAGAAATTGGGCCCCATTTCCCCCTCAAAACACTATATATTTTTCCCCCACTTCGAATAAAAAAATCCCCCTTTGCTGGAGTCTGTTACGGACCGTTTGATAGTGAAGATGATAAATCTAAATTTTGGATATGTTTAATTGAAACCCACTGATAGTCAATACAGTGACAAGAACATTTGATAAATTTGCAGAGACAGAAAATGACATTTCACTGTAGACCACTGATTTTCTTTGAATGAAAAGATAAGTTAATACTTTGTTATGTTGTGTTTGACAGGCTGCAAATATCTTCCAAATATTCCCCCTTTCCTTTGTTCACGTCGCAATTTTCCCCCTACAAAGGGCTGTGACCCCCTTCCCCCAAAAGTAAAAAAACAACACTGTAACCGGTTAAAACCGTCCCGGTCAATACTCCCCAAGTGGTCAATACTGGTCAATTGAAGTTTTTTTTCAAGATTTTCATAAAAGAAAAGTAGAAAACAACCATTAAACTCTTATTTAATTTCTACTTAAGTTACTTTAGAACTAACTTGACTTGAACATGCTTTGCACTTAAAAATTGTCTTATTTCCCTCAGCAATGTGATCATAAAATCCCCAAACCTAAGTTTTTTGTTTTTATTCTGGTAGTATTTAGACAAAATAACAATTCTTTCAATTTCATTGTTTTATAAATAATCAACAGAGTATGATTCTGTAACTTGAAAAATCTTTATTTTAGGCATTTTGCACCACCAGTAGGTGTTACACTCTTGCCAACTAACACTGGTGTATGACAATGGATGGTCAGGAGATGGAGTGGTGTTGTGTCACACTTTTTATTGAACTTGGGAACATGTCAATTAAGATGCCAATGTGTTTATTAAAGGATTATCCAATTACCATAAAGTAGGTGTTGTACACTTGCCAATTAACACTAAGTCTTGTGCTTGACAATGGATGGTCAGGCGACTGAAGGGTGACTGCACTTCTTTTGATCCCACATATCTTTGTAAAAGTAAACAACCAAGTCATACTGTTTAATATAATGTTTATTTTGTATTGGGCAAAGCTTACAGTATGTTCTTCACAGAATCCAACACATAAACTACATTAAACATAACAAAAATTATAATACTTGAAACATTTAACATACTACATTTATTGATTTCAATCTGTTACTTATCATAAATGCCTATATGTCACCCTGTTTATATATAAACTATAGTTTCCATGTCCTTAAGAAAATGTGTTTGTATGTGTTGAATACCCAAAGCTGAAGACCATATAATTTAGAACAATACACAATTTATGAGTTGTGTTCATTTAAGGATTAACCAATATTAAACCATAAATGTAGTACTATTTAGGTCCTTACATGGGCTATTTTAGGGCCTAAAGGATTTTAAATGATTCTAAGAACATTTTGGACAGTTTGGTTGTGAATAAAATTTAATTGACCAGTATTGACCACTATTGACTAGTAAAGACCACTATTGACCTCCGGCCCGGTCAATACTCAATTGACCAGTCAAAAAGCCAACCCCGCTTGAACAAATATGTAGGTGAATGACTTGACCCAATATGTTGGTGAATGATCACCATTATATACATGTACTTGACCCAATATATAGGTGAATGAACACCATTATATATACTTGACCCAATATGTTGGTAAATGTTCACAATTATATACTTGACCCAATATGTTTGTTGTCTTTAAATTTATGTCAGTGTGATTTCACTTCACATGAAAACAAAAAACAGGATTTATTGCGAAAAAAATTAAGGGATTTGATGTCCACTTGATGTTGCCTGCTCATAACATCCTAAATAACATGAGGATACAAATTAAACACAATCACACATCTGCAAAACCTCTCAACCTGGCCTAATTCATATTAAAATTAAATTTCTTAGTTAAAATGCCTTTGGAGCTCAGAACAACACAAGTTTAATATGAACAGATGGATGCACACGTGCAAATCTAATTTTTACGCAAAAAAGAACACTAGCTAGTTTGGATATATGAATCACAAGGAAGAAAATGAGCAACTTGACTTACCTCCCTAGTGCCATAACAGTTGATTCCATAGGAAAGATAGAAAAATCCTCATCAATCTTAATGACCACCACTGACCCCCATACCTTGCCTGAAAAGCAACATCAATAACCTTTTCAGAATCAGAGATGAATCTCTAATGGCTTGCTTTATTTTAATAAATCTATTTTTATAGGCACAACAATTTAAGCACGTTTGAAGGATTAATTGGCAATTTGGTGCAATTTACTGACTTTTCAAGGCCCACTTTCAATTCAATGACTTTTCCAGGATTTAAGGACTGCTACAAACCCTGTCCAGGCCTGGAACTATGTTATCATAATATTTTAGAACATTTGTGACTATTGGATTGAGTTTTAAATTGCGTTATTTTAGCGGACAAAATAAAAAGCAGAATGTAGGCAAATCCACCAGTTTTCATTACTAAACGTGGAATATATTTATTTTTTGGCAAATTATACAGGGGTTTTTCTGCCTATTTTGGGAAAAGGAGTCTGGACATTTTGGGAATTTTTTATCGACAAAAATGCCCATTTTGGGAATTTTCACATCGATAAAATAGTCCATTTTGGGAAATTTCGATATGCATTTATTTAGCTTAAATCAGTCAATTTTTACATTACCAATGTACTTTTACCTACTTTTTGGTCTTTATTCAAACAAACATTGCAAAACTGGTAACTTGTTAGCCAACTGTTATCAGAAATAATTTTCTCATTTAAATTATTCATTATATGAAATGAACATCTTTAAAAAATAGTGAAACTGTAGCAAATTTAATGGTTATTTTAGAGTATTAACTAAATAGACCAGATAAACGTAAGTTTTTATTGTAGAACTTATTGTTGTGCAAAGCCATCATAGTCGTGAAAATACATTACAAAAAGAATTAAGTGTCTAAAGAGTCATATTATGATGCACCTTCTGCAGTTAAGGGTACCTTCTGTAAAGTTTTGCAAAACAGTTATAAATTTATTGATTTATTCAATAGCTTTAATGTTGAAAGAAGTTCCAGAAAATATTCATGCTTACAGTTAAATCAGGGTCACTAAACGCTTGCAGGTTATAGACCACTAAATATTGGTGATCAGGCCTCTAAATAAATTTGCGCACCAGTAACAGGAAGTCAAGCCTGATTAGTAGAAAATGAAAATAAATATTTTAAAAAGAAAATTATTATGAGAAAATGTAATGATTTGAATACAAAATAATATAAATTGATAATGAAAAAAAGTGAAATTCAACTTTGAAAATAGCTGTCATTTTTGACAGAATGTAAACAAAAGTTCCGCAGAGACTGGGGTGATACACTTCTGGCTAAAATGCCGAAAAAGTTTATCGTCATTCTATGGTGGAATTGGTATTTTACGGTGTCTCTTGGTTGGTTCTCTTGAGAACTGTATGATTTTAAGGGCTTGACCCAATAGTAAATTCAGAAATTGATGAAATGTTATAATGGAAGTCTATGGAAAATGAATTAGTGGTATATAACCTGCTAATTTCTAGATAAAGGGAAGTGACTCTTCTATTACCTGTGTATTTTGATATATTTTATAAGATTTTTGCCGAAATTTCATAAATAAAATATGTTTTCAATTAGGAAAAATGACAACTGGATATGATTGGGAACAGGGCCGTTTGCTTTGGGAACACCTCCGTCTTCCGGAGGCACAGACAGTGCTGAAAAACCCCTGATTATAGATTTGCTTATCCTATTACTCGATAAAAAAAATCATTAATTCCATAAAAAGCAATCTCTCCTATTAATTTTAAACGCAACTTGTTAAAATAAATCCGCAAAAACGGAGCGACGTCCCTGAACATGTAGATTTCATGTTACGATTCGGATGCGGTTTCTTGACTGTTAAAAAGTTATGACTAAGCTTTTACAAAAAATTACAATTTCTTTCGCATATTAAACCATAATTCAGTTGAAAATAATTGCAGGATTAGTAGTCAAAGTTCGGTCGTCGGTATTAACGATTTGCACAACAATTCGTAAACCCCACAAGAAGAATTCATATTATCAGCAACATTTAGATGTTGATGTTCTGACAGCGGCTTGAAAGTTTATCCATATTTTACATCTGTGTCTTCCTTAATGAAGTTAATGTAACCTCAAATACACGCACATAACTTTAGATTCAATAATTTCGCCTACTGTTGTTATTTTATTTGTCGGTTGCATGGGACACAGATCAAAGAAGAAAGCCGACAGATACACGTATCACGGGACGCTGTTTACAACCCTTGTTGCAAAATTTAGATTAACGTCATTTAATTTACCATGATAGAATTTTGGAGTTATGGTCTAAGCTGTCATCAATCAGTCTTATTTGCTTGTGTATTCACTTGTATATTCTCAATCAGTTTTATTGTGCTACATGTAGTACGCTGGATGCAATCAGTTAGCGGAAATGTGTTAGAATGGCGCAGTACGATCTTTTAATACAGTGTTTGACAGGATTTAAAAAAGTGTCAGATCGGGGCATTACGATCATTAAAGAAGTGATTGACATCTATGATTGCAATTATAGATGGGCATTATTGAGGCACAAGGGTGCGGTTTGCTAACTTAGTTCAGGCCAAAGGGTGGAGCTTAAAAGGGGCAGGGTGGGGCACCCTTTTATTCCGCGCTAGAATAATCCCTATACATACACATATATGCTGTAAAGTTTAGTAGAATAAATGGTGTGTATTATTACAAGGTTAAAGCACACACATAATGATTTTTCCAGATATTAAGTAGATCTAATAAGTTTTATCTGATGCGTTCAGTTAGCTAAATTTACAAATTTACACATTGATGGTCTTCTACAAAAACGATAAATACATAGTTTGTGTCTCCAAGCTCAAGGTTGAGTACAACTATTCATTGTAAAGAATATATCAGGTAAGTTGCATAATCTATGTAAGTCTGTATCATATCACCTGTCGATATATGTGGTTAAATATTGTGCCACCTTCAAACAATTTATCAATTAACAGGTTTATTATCAGCTATCACACCATTGTTCTGTTTTGCCATGACATTACAATAGTCATCAACCGGTAATTAACGGAATACATGATATAGAATTGAAGATTTCAACGTACTACCAACGTGAAAAATAGGTCGATGTCTAAAAACACGTTTTATAAGCCGACAAACGTTACTATTTACACTATTTACACAAAGACGAAATGGAATTGTAACAAAATGAGTATATCTTAAGTCAATAAGTAAATATTTATTCTAAAATATACATGTACCAGGGCCGAGCTGACCCGTGCCAAGCTGGTACAGAGCGTAGATGACTAGCATGCAGAGTCCGTTTTAGGGCCGAGCTGACCCGAATTCAACGGCAGTAATAATTCTCCCAGTTTTCATATAAAAAGCATAAACAAATACCTTTCCCACATTTATTGAATGTTATAAGGTACTTTTTTTATCTTACCATTTTAGGCTTAATAACGATTTAAGATCGTATTTAATGGACCCTGTCAGTCTTTTTTGGACTGTGTCGGTCCTTGTCGAACTTTGCAGTGTTTAGCAAGACCCCGGTAAAACCACAGACACTTGTTTAGGGGTCCTTTGCTGGCCCTATATGCCTATAGAGCTATATAGGCCTATATATAGGCTTACAGGTCTCTAGATTCAAAAGTGGGCAATTTCAGGAAATAAACAGATGATCTACAGCATGATATTTAGGCATACATGGCAAGCAAAGGACCCCTAAACAAGTGTCTGTGGGTAAAACGGAATGCATCATTGAAATTTTAAATGTCGATTTGGAATAACAAGATTAAAAGGAACGGTCAATTGATTAACTAATTGGCCTGTCACTTACTAGCCACAATCATTCACTTTTGGGGAACTATTAATCATTTGGATATTCATTTTGTTTCCTGAGGCTGAACGACGCAACGCCACTCCTCCACTTCCGAAAACTGTTGCATCTTTGCATGCATTAGATTCCATTATTGAAACTAAAGAATTAAGATGGAAGAAGGTCGCAAGATCATGTATGACAAGGAAACATTATGTACGTACCAAAACCATGATGCAGCAATTATATCCCGGTTACCACGCTGACGTTATGTACATCAGTCCGCCATATTGGCTTAGAATTTGTAAAAATGTCCGAGGTGTCCCGATGAGCATGCGCAAAGGGAACCATCTATTATACAAATATATAAAATTCACGGTAATTGTATAATCGCAACATTTTCGGACCCAATAAGCATGTTTTAAGATGCACGTTTTACTGAATGAGAAATATAAAAGAAATCAATAGAACCACAAAATATTGTTGGGTCAAGCCACTATTGGGTCTTTGTCCCAATTATCTACATATGTCCCAATAATCTACATGACGACCCAACAATTCGAGTATTAAACGCAATGAAGACCCAGTACTTCGGCAAGTTTAAAACTATATATATATATATATATACTAAGAAATGTGGTAAGTTACGGGTCTAATTTCGATATTACACCTTTATGTGAGGTGCTATAAAGTAATGGGGTATATATGGTACCCCGTAATTTTCAATGCCATTTCTATGCATATTCGGACTTCTTAAGTACGATAAACATTATTCCCGTAACACGGTTTATTATCGAAATTTATTTTCGGTCTATAAAAAAAAACCCGAAATTTTTTTTTAGCATAAACCAAATTTTTATATTACAGCTTATAGTACTTACAAGGTCAGATAGTGCATAGAAATGACATTTAATTAGCGGGGTACCATATATACCCCGTAACTTTTATAGAACCACACATATAGGTATAATATCGAAGTAAGACCCGTAACTTACCACATTTCTTAGTATATATATACAACCCCTGATTAAGGTTTATTACAGAGACCCCATATCTGACGATATTTCTGTATATATATATATATATATATATATATATATATATATATATATATATATATATATATATATATATACAGAAATATCGTCAGATATGGGGTCTCTGTAATAAACCTTAATCAGGGGTTGTATATATATACTAAGAAATGTGGTAAGTTACGGGTCTTACTTCGATATTATACCTATATGTGTGGTTCTATAAAAGTTACGGGGTATATATGGTACCCCGCTAATTAAATGTCATTTCTATGCACTATCTGACCTTGTAAGTGCTATAAGCTGTAATATAAAAATTTGGTTTATGATAAAAAAAAATTTCGGGTTTTTTTTTATAGACCGAAAATAAATTTCGATAATAAACCGTGTTACGGGAATAATGTTTATCGTACTTAAGAAGTCCGAATATGCATAGAAATGGCATTGAAAATTACGGGGTACCATATATACTCCATTACTTTATAGCACCTCACATAAAGGTGTAATATCGAAATTAGACCCGTAACTTACCACATTTCTTAGTATATATATATATATATATATATATATATATATATATATATATATATATATATATATATATATATATACCATACACACCGTATGATCGCTGGCGGAAGTAGATGCTTTATTTACTTAAGTGTCATCATGATTGATGTGGGCACTCGTAACATGTTGCTGAATGCAAAGTAAAAACAAATGTAGAAAGTTTCATACCATAATACCCCTTATCGTGACGTTGGGATATTCCTCCTTAAGAAATTTCTCTAGAATGGGATCTGGTTGCAAACAATCAACAAGTACTGTAAACACTTTGTCAAATACTTCCATTGGCGAGTCCGCGACTGTGTCTTCGGAATGACTTCCTAAATAATAAATTGTACATGCTAAGATAAAACTTTACTCGAGAACATATGAAACTAAAAGAAAAATATGTATGTTTATTAATAAAAACATAACTATTCTATCCAAAATAATTATCTCCATCACAAAGCCCGCATAAATCAAACACAAACAAACTGCTTTAGTGGCATTAATTCCATTATAGTCACAGTATTTACCTGTAGAACTCGCATCACCTGGTATCTGGTTTTGTTTGGAAGCACATGCACCCATGTCTGCTACGGTTTTAGGTTCAGTTAAAACCTGCACACCTGAAAGAAATATTTTGAACCCCTTCTGAAACGTCATAGTTTAGAGCTCTAAGCGTTGGCACAAGTTTCAGAATTAATAGCATCTAGTTCAGTTTCTTTATTGTTTATTACAAAAATTGTAGTCAACGTAACCACCCGATCCGGAAATATTATCCTGCTACTAGCACAAAGTTATTAGTGATATTAGGCTGTTAGTATCAGTAACAACGGACAACCGTCGTAACCGTTGTTAGTGCTTCACCGCTAACACCGGATGGTAGGAAGTCGTTGTTAACTGCTGTTACAAATAGTAAAAGTTTACCTGACGGTAACTACTTTCTTATTCGTAGGTAAAACTCCTCGGAGCGGTTACTTCCCCCTAACATATGCCCCTATGCAATCGCTGCCTGGGGGTTGGGTGTCGATGTTTATCTTTAAAACTTAAAATTATTTCCGTGAGCATTTCTCTGTTAAGTTTTTTGGTCAAGCTCTTGGGTGTAATGAAGAACTGGTGAGCAATACAAGGTGGTTTAAGTGGTTTAAGACCTGATACAGAAACTGGTTTAGTGAGTTAGTAAAAGTGGTTGAAGCAACCTAATAAAGAATCTGTTGTGAGCAATGTTGTGTGGTTAAAATGACCTGATAAAGAAACTGGTGTGAGCACTATTATGTGGTTGAAGTGATACGATGAAGCAACTAGTGTGAGCAATTTCAAATAAGTGAGCTGAACAATATTAAATAATCGTGTATCATTTTATCGTTCCAATAGACTGTACAGAGTAAAAATATCACTATTCTGAGGTGACAGGTGGAAGCAAACGTTAAAACTGGATTTACCCATGTGCTGTAATTTATGTATGTCTCGGATACATTAGTTGAATAAAATGTGTGAAACAATATTTTTAATCGATACTCTATATGCCGACGATTTGATTCGTTCAACTTCCAATCTTAGTCATGGCACTTATGTTTTTACAAAGTATGAATTGTGAATCAAATGTGTGACCTTAATGAACCTAAATGTCTCTGAGTAAACTTTGTCCAAGGTGATCCGATGCAAAGTATTTCCGCCGCGAGTTTTTCAGTATTTTACAACACAATATGCGATCAATCGGGAACGAAAACACTCCTAGACAAACTGTTGATACTGTACAGGTGGTTGGCGAAGAAAGGTTGTTCAGGTAGGCAAGGCATGTGACGCACAACATCAAGCGTTAGGGCTACAGAAAGATGACGACAAGGCAAACTTTGAGTGATCGTGTCAGTTGTGCCCTCGCTAGGTCATTCGGCACTCCGCAGCCATAACAACGAACGAATCTGCAGGTATTGGAAATGTTTATACTATTTCATTACACCCCAGCCCCGACGAATATTACTATTAGGCAGCATACTGATACTGTAAATACAGACAGACAGGTGCGTAGGAGCAGTAGCCGCGGCCCCAATATTATGTCAAGTCGCAGTCTCGGCTGTCAAGTCTTCAAAAAAGGGTTCTTTGGCGCGTGTACGCAATCCCATAAACAATAAAGTAAAATCGTCACATAAGATCGTCATTTTAACCAGAGAGTGTTAAATAGAGAATAACAGGTTACTGTCTTGCGATATAAGTGTTATCAGGCGAGGCCGATATGGGCAGTGGAGGGGCGAGGCTACCCCGAGCTCCTCCGCCCCCATATCGGCCGAGCCTGATAAAACTTATATCGAAAGACAGTAACCTGTTATTCTATTTATCATGCACTTACCACTAAAATATCGATGTTTTTCTACTGTATGCTAAATTCACCTGGGATAGGTTTACCGCTGTGATTTTGTGTATGCTAAATTCAATATGAAAGGTTTTATCACCGTGATTTTTTCAAAAACAAACGTTAACAACGGGCGCGGTATTTCTTACGCGCCGATAAATAGTTCTGCTTTATAACGGCCCCTTTTGTTATGTTTTGAATAAAATTTTGAGAAATAAGTACATTTTGAAGCGATAAACTACCCATTTCTTATTCAAATTTAAAATAAACGAAGTAAAATAAGCTGAAACGAACGTTTATTGTTCAGGAATATGATCAGTCAAATTTATTTAGCGAGGTCGTGGACGCCATTTTTTTCTGACAAAAACTTGTGTTTATTTCGGTGTGATTTGATAAATTAACAATTGTTCGTGGAAAACTATATCGAGAAACAACTGTTTTAATCAGAAATCGGATTTATAACAAAATAAAGTGGCAACAGAAAAGTGAAGTATCGCTATGTTTCTGGAATCCAGTTCAGTGATTTGTGTCATCGTTATAATTTTTGAATGACATTGATCAACAAGTTGACAACAAGGAAATGCCACTGAGACATAGGCCTATTTAATAACATCAGGCATCTAGCAGCCCCGAATTTGAATATCCATCAGACTAAAGAGGGGCCATGATAGCAAACATCACTTGTTTCATCAGATAGATCTATGCTGGTCTTCAAAAGAACAGGGTCTACAGCAGACCCACTGCAGTAACTGAGATCAGTCAACACTTGACCAGTTCAGTGATGAAGGGTGATATCTCAAATGTATTATTAACATATTTTTTTATTTAAAATGTAAATTTGACAGTGTTTAAAATTGTTCATTTTCAGGGTACTAATTCACCTGTTCACCCAACAATCCATTGACAGGACAATTTTATCAGTTAAATAAACACATTTTGAAATCAGAAAAAGGTGAAATATGCATATCAGGAATTGCCACATTCAGAAAACAACAGCCTCCCCACACAGTGGGATGTGGAAAGTGAATGTCAAATGCAGTGCAAATACAAAAGTAACAAAGAAAAATCTTCAATTTTAGTACGGTTATATGAGTGATTTCATTCCACAGGCCTTTTGCTATGTATACCATGGGTCTGATGCATTCCCAGTGCAAATATTGATTTTTCTCCCAATTAAAAAAAATTCCTATTGAAAGATAAAATTTTTGATGCTGAACAGGTGCACGAAATCTGGATGCTTAGTGCGAGTCAAAGACACGTGTTTTAGGACATTTGATTATGTAAATATCTTTTTTGCGTGGGTGAATATTGTAGATCCAGATCAGCTGCCTCATTTGTGCCATCTAAACTGTTCGCTTTTATATTCGTTAGGTTATTTCTGACCAAGATGCAACTAATGCGAATCGAGATCAGAAATCAAGGATAATGCCAGTTGATCTGGTTCTACACTGGAGTCACATGCATTAAAATGTGTATATTTGGAGTTAAAGCTTAATTAAAAATTGACTATTAACCATAATTTTGTATAATTTGTATGAGTTTTGCCTCAAAACCCTGTACCTGCGATGTGTTTTAATGCATATAAAACAGTAACATGGTTTATATCATTTTGTAGGTTGGTCCCACCATGATTTTCTAACCCTATGAATGGAAGTCTCTGTCATGCCGAATTTACTAGGGGTACTGAAAGACAAAAAAGGTAAAAATTTAAAATCAGAGTTTTATTTTACAATGTCATAATTATGCATGTTTATATACTATGACAGAAATTGAAATTATTGAAAAACACTTCCTACTTTAGGTTTTAAAGTCAACACTGAAATAGTAGGCTAAATAATTAGTAAATGGTGTGCATAAATTTTATAAAATATTGTGAAGAAACTTTATTTTAATAAACACTTGCTCTAAATTGTCATCTTTGTAACATTTATAAGATAAATCATAACTCAAGATTTTTGGAAAGATTTCATAGTTAAAAAAAGCAACAGACTATGCATTAACAATTTCTGCCTGCATGAAGAACATTCACAGCCATCAGTGCCATTCCTAATTGCAAAATTATGGTTTTTCCCAAAACATGAGCAAGAAAAAAATATCGGAACACCTGCAGTTTACCGGTACGTAAAGTTTGATGTTGACGTCCCATAACCCCGCTGCCATTTTAATTCATTTATACATTGAACAGTTCAGAATATAGTGGTTAATAGGTGCTGCCGCCCCCACGCCCCCGCTTGCATTAAATTACTTATATTATTGCCCGAGCTCTATGTAAACCGTTCCGGTGAACTGCATTCTAGCCAAAATATCTGTTACTTGCTTATGATGAAAAATCACATTAAAGCCTGAAATTTAATTTGGGGGATTGGTGATCAATCTGTAGACTCTTTAAAAATAATTTTTTTTCAACACTTGAGTAATTAAACTGAAATTCTCATTTTCAGTGAAACTGTTTTAGTATTTCACCAATCCCTTCTCAAAATGGTGCAGAAAAACACTGTTAAATAAACTTAAAAAAACTGTTATTCTCTAGTGACGGTTTACAACAAGAGGTTTAATTCTTCTTCCGCTTTTATTCTGTCACAAAATAATTGTAGACCAGTAATTTAATTTCACAAAACCTTGTTTTTAAGCAATCTGTGGCATTCTTCTGGCTGTCACAATTATTATTGCTTTTGCAGACATGTTTCAAAATGTAAGTGTTTTTGGAGTCAGCCAAAGTTTTTTTTTAACGAAGTGTTTTTTTTTTCTCTTTATTTACAGAGTTTCCCATGAAAAAAATGAATCCACATCTCGCCATCAACAACAATCGTACGGGCCACGAATTAACAGGAAAACGCATTTGAAAACAGACGAAAACAGACGATTTACCGGAGAAAGTCCAATTAGCAGTGTTTAATAAACGTTTTTCTAAAAAAAACTGACAAAAACGACGTTATTTGTTTTCAAATTTTATGAAATAAAGTGAAATACGGAAAAATGTTTCGTTATCGATATTTGTTTACATTAGTTACAATGGCTTCCGGAAAGTAGTTCTGTGGTGACGCTAGACTCTTGTGCAGCATAGCATAGTTCAGTCGGCGGTGGTCTGGTCCGGTACGGTCGGTACCGGTATATAGCGCAGTGAATACCATCCGGGGAACCAGTGTGTGTTGAGGGCTAGCGGAAAACAGATCGCCTACACAAGATTACTTTATCGTTGAGAATCCGAGGGGCAACATCACATCTACAAACTGTGAGTGTATTTACTTTCCTATCTTGTATTTGTGTAACTAAATACGCGATTCAACATTTGGTGTCAGCGTTTATTTTTGCGAACCCCCGCTCTGCCAAAATCGCCACCATAAAAATTGGGTCAGCCGTCTGGTACGACCCAAACCTTTTGGACCGAAGAGGGAAAGGGTTGGTTGGTTGAAATCAATATATTTGCAATTAAATTTCACAGCCACATTCTTATTTTGATAATTTTGGCCGTAATTTCTGTTATTTTTGCATTTATTTTGAATCTTCAACTGCGCATGCTCCAACGGAAACATTGGCATTTCCTGTATTGCAAAATTCAAATTACAGAAAAATAAGCATTTTTGTATAAGTGAGGCCGTCTGGTAAGCTTATATATCATTCAATTCAATTATTGTAATTAATTTAGTGATTAATTGCAATACTGTTTCTGTTTATTTGATAATTGGCCCTATTTGTGCATAAATAGACCTCTATTTTGCCATGTCATTGACCGGATCACCTCCAGGGGTAAAGAAGTCTTTGTCTAGGTTGTCGGTAGCCGACAAGCTGAAGGCTGCACCAGCACCACCAGAACCTGCAGAAGAGCAGGAGAGCAGGATATGGCATCAATCTTACCTAACATTGCCGTCATTTATGCATCAGCATCAGAGCTAGAAACCATTCCAGGTATTAAATCTAAGCTAGCTAAGGCTCTAATTACTGTTCGCGAAAATAGCGGTAATTTAACGTTGGAAGTTCTAGAGACTATATGTCGCAGAAAATTCACTGCCCAGGTTGTTGAGTTGCTCGATTTTGTACAAAATCCAGCTCTCTCCGCCTCGTCCAGTGAAAGTGAAGATGAGGACGACGAAGGTGATGAACAGCCCTCGCAAGCTGTTAAAAATGTGTTGCGACAGGCTCAACAGGCTCCTGTAAGTATTGAGCCACAAATACCAGCAAGCCGCGTGACGACGCCATATGTGCCAAAAATGGCACCTGATTACATGTCTAGCCGTCCGGTAAGACATGCCCCAGCAGCCGTGTCAACACCATCAGGTTGGCCAGATATGGGCGCAATCCCCAGGACAAAAATGCCAGTTCCAACACCATTTCACAATTATGACAGTGATGATGAGACCTGTCATTATCAGCTGCCCTCCAGAAGGTCAACTTGAGTACGTGAAGTTATTGCCTCTTTACCTAAGCACTTAACATTCAACGGCAAGGGCAACTGGAGTGCATTTCGTCTGAAATTCACTCAGTATGCTCAAGTCTGCGAATGGACGGACCATGAGTGCCTGGATGGCTTAGTGTGGTGTTTTACAGACAAAGCGTTAGACTATTACACTGTGATGAGTGAACGTAATGAAAAGTTTTCATATCGTAGCTTATTACGCCGAGTGGATTAGCGTTTCGGTGAACATGAGCTCCCAGCAGCAGCTCAAGTTCGTTTCAACAAGCTACCCAGAACTCTGGGGAGTCCTTGGAGGAGTGGGCGGATCGTGTGCTCACAATGGCCGCACGTGCCTTCCGGGCTGTTCCGGAGGATTATGCTACCGAGCAATCTGTAAGCCGGTTTTGCCAGGGAATGCTAGACAAGGATGCGGGGCAGCACGTTTTTCTACAAGAACCTAGTTCTGTACAAAAAGCTATGCAGATGGTACGAAAGTACCAACAAGTGCATAATGTCACCCTTTCATGAAAGCACTTGAAGAGCTGGAGCAACGACTCCAAAAACGCTCTTAGAGAGCCAGAAAAAAGGGCGTCGTACCCGCCGCCGATCTACTGCCTGCTATAATTGTGGCGAGGAGGGGCATATCAGGAAAGATTGCCCTAAGCCCAAAAAGGACAAAAAGGATTTAAACGGGAAGGGGTCGGAAAAAATGGTGCCTCCCCGACCCAAGAAAGATTAGGCCACTCACAGAAACGGGTTAAAGTAGCAAAAAGGCTTCTTCAATCCGTGAAACCTGCAGTAAGTGAGGCTGATTCAGCCGTCTGGCTACATAATCAACCTCAGCCGTCTGGCTATACCCACAATCAAGATGTGATCCTGATCCAGAACTACGCTTCACAAGCCGACTGGCTAGCTGAAGCAACACAGAGCAATCGTTAAAGTGCAGTACCGGTTAATAATGCGTCGGAACTCTGTATCTCAGATGTAACTTTTACTGAACCAGGTAATGACATTCATCAGCCGTCTGGTAGTATGACGTCATATCAACAAGCCTCTAACTAGGTAATGACGTTCATCAGCCGTCTGGTAGTATGACGTCATATCAATAAGTACCATCTAGTAAATCAGTTTGAGCACTACCGGATACTTTAGACACACCTGATTTAATATGCGGAAATCCAAGGGGTAAAACTGACCCAGGGTAGTCCAGGGAGGGGGACGCTCTCTTCCTGATCAAACAAAACAGATAGTTGTTTGTCAAATACGGTCAGGATTTCAATTTACTATGGGCGTCCGTATAGAGAACCAATGTGTAAAAAAAGCTATTGTTGAACGAATGCTCCGGTGCCCATTATTTCTGGTAGGTAAAACACGTTTAAATTAAGGGATGTTTAGTTGTTTTCTGCAGGGAGGGAGATGGTTATGATGGGATTTGTTGAAGTGCCAATGAAAAAAATTGGGGATAAGTTGTATAAGGAAAATGTCTATGTAGCTCAAATATAACAGGAAACATTACTTGGGTTTGACATTTTTGTAAGCTTTGCTGGAGAAGGAGAGGCTCACTTGTAGAAAAATGAAAGCATGTGTAATGCAAGAGTCTGCCTCAGACTAGGCATCTGTGGATGAGGTGGTGTCTCGACTACAGAGCGTTGAATGATGTTACAGTCAAGGATGTATTTCCATTATCGCTGGTAGACGGTTACCTTGACACCCTGGTTGGCAGTGTTTGGGTCTCCAAACTGGATGCCAACTCGGCATATTGACAGATGCGGATCAGGGAGGAAGATTACCAAAAGACTGCTTTCATCATCAAGTAGCGTCTTTTTGAGCATGTACAGATGGAGTTTGGTTTGACGGCACCTGTACCTACATGTGCCAAACCAATAGGAAGATTGTTATAAGGACAGACCACGCGAGTCTAAGATGGCTGATGATTCGTAGGGTCAGTTGGTGAGATGGTCGGAGGATCTATCTCGGTTTAACATGGTGTTGAAACATCGTGCGGGTCGTGAGCATGGAAATGCTGATGCACTGTCCCGACCGCCGGGAACTGAAGGTCAGTGCATGGCATTTGCTGCCGGAGTGCGACTGGAGGACTAACCCTGTGGAGGTTGTAAAACTATGCTAAAGCCCATGAAAATTGGGGATCCTTTTACGAGGCTGTAGACGACGCAGTGTCGTTGGTGACCAAGGCTGTTCAACCTTTGTACCCTGTTGTTGGCCGCTCCAGGATTGACCAAGGTGTGCTTTGGAGAACCACAAGGGCATGGGTACGACTGTCTACGGGAAGCGTGATGAAGTCAAAATCAGTCAGGCGGAAGTCTACAACAAGATGGTTAATCAGGTTAACCTTAACTTGATAACGGAGATGTCAGAGTCCAGAAGTCTGGATGCAGGCAAAGATTGCATTACCAAATGCAGTCCAGTCTTGCAAACGGAAGCAAGCAGAAGATCCTCCTGCGGTTGGATCACCTATTCCTATGCCGTCTGGTTTGGATATGTGAATTAGTCCTGCGCCGTCTGGTCAGGGCTCTACAGGGTTTCAACCCAGTCTTGCAATGAAGCCAATTAGAGGATATCAGCATCCCACGGGGTGGTTTGGTGCGACCCGTGGTAAGGCTAGGTCTCAGATCAGTTACCTAACTGTTCTGTTGCCGAGTACTAGTACTGGTCTTTTACCCAGGAAACCCACTTTCAATCCTGTTGACTGTGGGGAGCTGTTGCACACCTCAGAACCGAATGGTATACCATCCGTGATCCTGTCGCCGTGGAGACGTCACGCAGGAGTCCGTCCTTCAAAATAAAACGGGGAGGAGTGTGGTGACGCTAGACTGTTCTACAGCACAGTCCGGTCCGGTACGGGCGGGACCGGGATATTGCGGAATTAGTATCATCCGGGGACCTAAGTGTACATCCAGCGCTCGTAGAAAACGGTTCACCTAGACTAGATCACTTTATCTTTGGACATCCTTGGGACAGATTCGCATCAAGAAGTAGTAAGTCCACTTTCCTTTCCAACTTGTATTTAGCTGATTAAATACGCGGGTCAACAGTTCCGTCACTAAGTGGGCGGAGTTACGTATGAGAGGTCTCGCCGGATTGGACGACACGTGCCCTCGGCTTTTATGATAAACTTAACACGGAGCAAGCAATATCGGGTCGGTGACCGATATGCGAAACAAATATCACCACGGCGGGTACAGGAGCTTTAGCATTAGGGTGCATGATAATTAAACCATCGGTTGTGTAAGGAGCTAATCCCAGTTAAATGTATCGAAATGAGTAGCACGAAACAATGTCGTATTCGAAGACCATAATTGGCAAAGTTCAAGAAAGCGCTCAAAATTCTATATATTTTATTTCATAAAATTAACATCATTTCCTGAGGAATATTCGGTAAATATGGATATGAAACTATTACTGGTGCATCTCTTGTTATCCGATCTTTGTACTTCTATTATATTTGCATATTGAGATCTATGTATAATTGAACGAATAAATGTCTAATTAACAAACCGTGATCTTATTGTACTTGAATATGATGTTTTAAACGTTTTATATACACCAATGACTACATAATACATATAACTTATTATATCCACATATCAATGATAATATTATGCAGCCAAAATCATCTCTTCGGCAGCCCCAATATTCAAATTGCTCCTTCGAGCCTGAAATAATAATTACAACAGTTGCACCGAAATTTGCATTTCTATCAAAATTTGGCAAGACCAATGTTAGACATAATTTTTATTTAACTAGTAATTATGCCAACATTATATCTGACATGAACTTTTGTCTGTCAGTATTTCTTATGTTCGTGATGTATATCTGCTTGTGTCCAGCACAGATTCGCCCCAAGAAGTAGAAATTGGCCTGTTTGTGGCTTGTTTGCAGGTATAACATGTCAGAAAAAGAAATGAAAGCAATTTCAAGCCAATATTTTGTTTGATGGAGGCAGACTAGTGCCAGAACAGCGGATTTATGGCATTGTAATTGTGATACCGCATTTAAAATAGGGTCTGTTCGGTTAGAAATTTGTAATTTTCTTACAATTAAGTTAAACCCCAATTTACTGTGAGTTTTTGAATGGAAGAAATGTAGATCTCCGCACCAGTATATGGTTGTCTAGGAGTAAAGATGATAGAAATCACGTTGAATGTATATTGACTATTGGGAATTTAACACGTATATTGAATATTGGGTCAGGGAATTTAACATTGAGCCAAATGGTAATTGGATTTACTTTGGTCAACCTGTTACACATCAAGAATCTTCAATTGGAGGTAAAAAACAACACGATTGATAACAAGGCAGCCATGACAGCTATGCATCACATGAGCGAATTATGCATGTTTTATACATTGACGAGGGCGAGCATTAGTTCATAAATAATGCCAAAAGCAACTAAATTTTTATTGGAAATTATCCAGATACCACATACCGTTATATGACATTTTCCCTAATAAACTCCATTACAAACTCATCTGATGTTTTTAATTTCAATGTTTTATTTCCAATACATACTCCATTTCATATAGCCTGGCACAATCAGATACCTTGCAGAAAGTCTGTGGTTGTACATAGGTGCCTACCCATGTAATAAAATGTGGCACTACCATTAACAGCTGGAATGACGATATAGCCTAGATAGCAACAGAACTCCAGATAATTTTTAAGGGTAAAGGGCATTTACCCCCTAATGTTTTCTCCAAATGTTATTTTACCCTCTGAGATTTTTTTCATAGAGTGTATTTAAGATTTTGTAGAGAGTGTTTTCTTATAAACACCCTTACAACTCGGGTTGCGTCTTTTGTTTTATCTCTTGTAACATATTTTAACATACTGCTGCTTGTTGAGGGTTGCATCTTTCAAGGTTGATACCCTACTATACGATAAGCCCCCATTTTTAATTTGGGTTTGAGTGGTGGTAAAATGGCTGCACTGATTCACTATAAGCTATTGAATCAAACACTTCACACATTAATTGAACTGTGTACCGGATATTGCGAGTGCTCTGCTTTAATTTTCATAGCGTTTTCTTCAAATTTTAGAGTGGTTTTAACCTTTTACACAGATTATGCATCTGTTATATGAAGCTCTCTAGTTATATGTAGGGCCACTATTTAAAATTGCCAAGGCCCAAGCACAATGATGTTGGTCTTCTTATCACACTTTTGCTTGGTATTACATAAATATTGGTCTGCTGTTGCCAGAGATTATTAAAAAATGTGGTAATCTTGTATAGCTGCAAATTTACTTGAAAATGATCGCCTTTTTATCATGTTACTCACTATTAGCTGTTATATTATACTAGTGGAACCAGATGAGTCAAACTTCAGTTACTAAACTCGGTAACAATCTTTCAACTCTTGCAGTGTTTTGATTATTCCATTGATATTTAGGCTACAGAAACATCTGTATCTATACTGTCCGCTTTAAGTTTCATTAGGTTATTTCAGATCAAGTAGCAAACAGTGAAGATCCAGATCAGAGGGAACAAAATCTTATGGCTTCTGATCTAGATCTACACTGGAATAATGGAGTAAAGGGTATATTTATACAACAACTTTATCTGTATTTTTGTCACAGATTTATCACTTTTCAACAGATTCATTTTAAAAATAAATTGTTTCTGCTAATTATTTTTTAACTGTAATTATCATCTTACACCATGAATTTTAGTTCTGGGTTTTTTAATAAGTCAGTTTTAATTCATCTAGATCATTTTATCAAAACCATTTAGTAATTATTTAAATGAATAAATTGTAATAATAGGTCCATATACCATAGCTTATCAAATGTGTTTTGTCTATAGGTAAAGATCTACAAACAAGATCTTTGAACTTGTATTAAACACACAGGGTGTCTGCATCCTGGATTTGAACATGCAATCTCCAGATCAGAAGTCCACTGATCCTACACTCTACTCCTATATCATGTTTTCCCCACAATCTTATAACTTGTTACTTGTGAGTTGAATGCTAGGTGATTCACGGCATTTCAGCGTTTGCAGAAGGGCTCTCACTAGAGATAGACTTGAGAGAAGTGGTCTCCCAAAAGTGACCAGACTTCTCCCTTCTTTGAGTTAAGGGAGAAGTCATTTTGTATAGACTATATAGACTATAAAGGGAAAGAATGCTGTTGACTGCCAATTTCTTTTTAATTCAGGAAAATTATGACAAAACTTCTCCCTGATTTGCATGTCTAGCGAGAGCCCTGTTGCAGGATATTTCATGACATAGGCAAGAAATGATACCCTGTATCCATTTTTAAATGTAATGAATGAAGATCCCGTGAACTATCTTCAAATACTGTTGTCTTTATAGTCATGATAACGTTGCCAAGATCCAAAGTGCTCTTTTCCTTGCACATATTTCTCTGATCCATCACTTCAGCTGGCCTCTTTTATCATTATTTTTGGCTGGTGATAAAAAGATTTGAAACATACATACTGTCATTTCTTACAAAATATTTCAAACACATCCAGAGGCTTGCTTAATTATAAATAACAATATAACTGAACTAATTTAATATTTTTGGTATAAAATTGTGGACACTATTATTACAAAAAATTCTCCTTTCAGATTTTGGCACTGCTATGATTAACAGAAGTCTTAACTACTGCAGGAGTGGGATGGGCTGTCAGAAAGCTTCAAGTCAGCAAGCAGTACCAAGTCAAAAAGAGTGTAATGCAGTGCAGTGTAATTGATGACATTTATAGATGTGTTGACTCTTGTTCTTGGGTGACAGTTTGCCTGTGATGTCTCCAGTCTCATTACAACTATCCTCATCTTCATATTTATGATGTTTGGAAGGTAATTACTAGTCCTTCAATTGATTTAAATGTAGTTTAAGTTTAATACATGTTCAGCTTAAAAACACCTTTCTTGTGCTGATACTGACGATTCATGTCATAGAATATAACATTGTTAAGTGGTCATGTTTGTTTATATGGGTTTTAATTGTTTCAGTGAAGCTGGTTCTCTGGTTTGTGAAGAAGTTTGTTGTAATTGTGCCAGTGTGTATAGTGTTAAGTGAAACCCTTGTTGATGTCTGCTTGGTGAATGTCTTCTTGGCAGGCTAATTCATGCAAGGTAAGATTTTTTTCACTATCGATGTCTATTAAAAAGTTGGGAATAAAAATATTAACATACTGGTGATGAAAAAATAATTGTGTTTGAGGACATGCAGGTGGACCTTGCTACTTTAAATTTCAATTTTGTAAAAATTGTAAAGAAATAGAGAGTATTAAAAAGATGTGAGGATGTACAAAAGTCACAGACATAACAGGTAAGGTAAAAGTTGGATTTATTTTATTAGGGTTTTGTACATCAGGAGAAAAGGAAGAGTTTTTAGGTAAGATTCTCATCACTGGCCATATTGTTTGGAGGAAAGATTAAGGCAAGTGTAGCTTGCAGCATTTGGGCAAGTTAACTGTTAAGTTTTTCATTGTATACCTAGTACTCTTGACACAAACTTATAAAATAAAAGTTTTGTCACGACCAGATGTATAATTGCAGTGCTCCATTGCTTTTTCTTTATTCTGACTCAACTTCCGAGATTCCCCATAGGCAATGTATTGAAGCATCAGAGATTAAATCTGCGGTATATCACTGCTTTTAAAATTAAGACATCATATGTCATTTATGTTGTTAAATAACACTAAACAAACATATTCTGTGAAGTAGCAACATTGTTTCAACGCTCTTTATACATATTCATACAAGAATTGAAATAACTTCTGATTATTTATTGCAGGATTTATCACGGGACATGGTTCAGATGAGTAGATATGTATCACTCAAGGCTACAACCCTTTTGATTTATTCCTTCCGCATATGAACTCCGCCCCAGGATAAATTCTGTGATATATCACTGGAAGCTATTTGTTATTTCATAAATATATTGTTGTTTGAGTTGTCACATAAGACTTTGCTGTGGTAAAGGTTTTTATTTTTTGACCATTTTTTATTGTATTAAATTCTATTTCCATTAATTTGATTTTAGGTGATGCATGTCTTAGAAGTACAGTGTTAGTTGTCTCCTGTACCAGTTCTAGTTGATGGTGTTGATTGAAAACCTGATGTTGATTGCTGATTTGCCCTGATGAATGCTCTTCTTGTGATGAATTTATCATTCATCACTCTGACACTCTTGTCGTGTGGTATGTATTGTCCAGTGTCACTTTTCATGGTTAAGGAAATAATGCCAGTTATTAGCCAAGTCCTGGGATTATAACAGAACTTGAGTTAGATATGTCTAGACAATCAGTCTAGATGTGTTTTCACTCCACAGGTGGTCTTAAGATGCAGATATTTTTATAAAACTTTAGGCACTGT
Organism: Corbicula japonica; assembly: GCA_038501625.1. Lineage (NCBI taxonomy): Eukaryota > Metazoa > Mollusca > Bivalvia > Venerida > Cyrenidae > Corbicula > Corbicula japonica. The sequence goes on from JAZAYU010000012.1 coordinate 6,488,092, forward strand.
TAAATTGTAGCTTTGTTTTTCTCTTTGTCTTGAATATCTCTACAAGAATAACTTGTCAAGAAGTTTCTGTCTTAAAGTAGACAATGTCAAGCCATCATGAAATTGCTTGGAAAAAGGTTATCACAATTTAAGTGTTGACATTTACAAGCACCTCCCATTCAATATTTCTTATAAATCATGCAGTTTTCCAAAATAATTTTATTCTAAACATCAATTTTTCATTCTCTTTTTAGAGTAGAAATCACACTATTTTCCTTCAAATTATAGGACAAACAATGAGTGCTTTTTATAAAGTCCAATAAGAAATTAAGTTTTTGTTTTTTGTTTTGTTAATTCTAGTAACAAAACTTAGTAGACTTTGCAAAATTACTAATATTGCATTAAATTAATCCAACTTTAGATGGTGAGATAGTAATTAAAAGCATGAATGCTTAATTATGCAGAACAGAGCCAAATGTTGATGTTTTACCTTTCTATTCAATGGCAGATTGCATGATTCTTCTTTATTGCTTGCAGATTGCTGATAAAAGCTGATGGTCATGATGTTGACCTGTACACTTGGAATGTTGCATGCCTGGTGTATTCATCTGACATTCCAGCATACAAAAGTGGGATGGTAAAGGATTACTTTGTTGCCTCATTTAATAGATTAAAATGATTTTTGAATTCCGGTTTACAGAGGATTTCATCTTTTATCCAAATTTGACTAGTTAGTATGGTATTTCTAAGTCTTACCTTAATGTATGCATTGATACCTTTGATAGATTCGTAATCATTAAAAAAGAAATATTATCAAACATTTTTAATTTATTTACTCATATTGATATACATTTTCATAATTACAATATAGCTTCTGTATGAGTATGGAATTAACCAATATTCCCATCCTTTTTTGTTTAGTGGAAGGTTCAGACATAATTAAAATTACTGATAAATTATATAAAATAGAATTTATTAATTATATATAAATATTACGAATAATTTAAAAACTGAATGATTACATCATAAAAAGTTGCAGTTGTTTAAACAACTAATTTAACAGACAATTATCTAATAATTGTCTACTTGACTCCTTAATCTTACATAAGTTTACGCAACAATTAGTTTTTCCAGTCATACTTTTCACACCTTTGAAATAATATGAAAGGTCCTAATCGGAACCTGTTGATGTTTGAAAATACACAAATCTTTAACTAGACAACTAGAGTTCGTCACATTCAATGGCAATCACCTCAAATGTGGTTTTCAGAGGGTTTTTAAAGAGCAATTTGCCAATAAAATAGAAAATTTTTAGACCGGTTTCCGGAATTTGGAGGTTATGGTATTTGGAGGTTTTTGTTACAATAAAATAAGAAGGAAAAAATTCGGGACCATGAAAATTTTGCGGTTTTCGGAGCATTCAGGATTAAAGAGGTTTCGGATTAGGGAGTTTTTACTATAGCTATTGTCATAGGCTTGATCAGGTCCTATGTTGAACTCATAATTACAAACAATACTTTGAAAATACCATGAATGTTAGTTTTGTTCAAATTTCTTGATCTTTTTGTAGAAATAAGTGTTGTTGTTATTGTGTTGTTTTTTTCAAAATGTCTATCCCATACTGTTCAAGACCTAGGGCTGACCAGCTTCTAGTTCACACAGCAAAGAGTACAGATAACATATCATGATCCATCACATTAATGTAAAATACTGAATTTAGTCCAGTTTTGACCCAAAATCCCAAATATTTGATATTACTTAAGTACCTATTGAAGCAATCCACACTGGGAATGTTGAATCAATAATTTATTTAATTAATATTTCTAGGGTAGCCCAGGTGTCTGGCATTGACGAAACATGTCAAAAAAAGGTTAAGTCTACTTTCACTGAAAATAAAATGACATACCTGTTGTGGGCCTTTAGGAGGTACATATGTGGTAAAGCATAAGAACTTGAAGTGTACTTGAAGCGAAAAATTACAAGAATGGTAATACAACAATGATAAATTGTGTACAACATGCTCTTGCATGTGTGGAAGGTATTGTGATCATTCTATCTAAATATTTCACATTTAGAAACTCTATTCAATTTTAACGTCAATGAGACGTCCTGTGCAAACCCCAGGTTCCAATCTCGAAAAAAGGTAAAAGTCACACAAAGGCACAAAGTTCATGTGAAAACTTGTCCAGCCGATAACTTTCACATGCATTGAGCAATCTTGATTATATTTGGCATGCATGTTAACCGCATTGAGATATTGGGATGCCCAAACCCCTCGTTCCCATCTTAATGGTCAAATGTAGGGGACAAAGGTCATATGAAAGACTGCTTGGCCCATAACTTTTATACTCATTTTATTTATAATAGGACTTAGTTTATCTCAATGAAACAGAGTGTCCCCCACAAACCACAGGTTCCCACTTCAAAGGTCAAGGTCACAGTTTGGGGTCAAACTTATTTATATTTGGACAGTTAATCTCAATGAAACAGAGTGTCACCCGCAAGCCAGGTTCCCACTTCAAAAGTCAAGGTCACAGTTTGTGGTCAAAGGTCATGTGAAAGCTTGGTCTGCCATTTTTTTACAAGCATTTAGAAATCTTGTTAATAGGTGGCATGCATGTTAACCAAATAAAGACAAATTGTCACATGCAAATCCCATATTCCCATCTTAAAGGTCAAGGTCATATGATAGTTGTCTGACCCATAATTTTAACAAGCATTTAGTGACTGCATTTGTTTAGGTTCATGTGAAAGTGGGCACAGCAAGTTGCAAACAGGCATCGAGTTTGTCAACAAAAGACAGTTTCTGTTCTGACAGTAGAAATAAACGATTTTACTTCTTTTTCGTGTGCTTGATACTGACAACTAAGATAGGAAAATCTTTAATCTATTTTCATAAGAAAATACCTGTAGTATAGGTTCCAATACTCTATCTAATACCATGACTACAGCTTTGATCTTTGCAAAGTAATTTAACTCTATTACATTTTTATTTAAATTATGTTTAATTTTTAATGTTGAGTTTTATGCAAAAAATGTATATTTAACAGGTGTGAAAATTATTGTTCAAGGATTTTTAAGTTGCTTTTTTCTTAGATATAAAGAAAATGTTACTTTAGACCTGTGTTAACTTCTATGTTATTTTTTATTCTTTCAGATTTCCAGTTCATCGAGTAAACTCATGAGGAAATACTGGCAGCGATGTTGTATCAACAACATATTTTCAAACATTATGAAATAGCTTCAATAATCTTCAATTGTGAAACTGCAACCTTTTTTAAAAATGTCAACTTTGGAAGGCTCAATTTTTTGTTAATATGTTAAGAGCTTATAATTAGTTATATATGAATCAGTTCTAAGTTGAATCCAGGCAGAGGCTGTGAAACATTTTTTGAGTGAATCCACAGTGGAATGCCAACACGTCCTTATTATCATGAAAATACTTCAAATTAGACTAAGTACTAATTAGATATTGAGTACTTATTACAAAGTTTTTTGGAAGATTTTAATCAGAATACAATCAAGTCAGCTCTGCAATGCAATATGTTAGCTTTGTAATACAATCATGTAAGCTTTGTAATACAATCATGTAAGTTGAGTATTTTACGAAGTTTTTAAATCATCACTTTTTGTTGTGTTTATCATCCAATTCTTTTTTTGTGATATCAAGACTTGAAAAGTGGAAGAACTGTTTGTTTTCCACCATTAAGTTAAAGACTTCGTGTGAAAAATAAAACTGCTTGATTGCTTGATTCATATAATTTCGCTCATCAATACATATCACACTATATCCGGGGCTTTACATATCCAGAAAATTAGCTAAAATATTAATAAAGTAAAAGGTATAACACTTCTACTGAAACTTTCTAATCACAATACATATTAATTAACCCTTTAATCCTTAGATCCATGTTGTTTGATCAGGATCTTCACTGTTTGCTTTTGAATTTTTTATGTTATTTCTGACCAAAAAAGTGAACAATGCAGATCCTGATAAGACGGAACAGATGTGCAAGCTGATCTGGATCCAATTACTCAACTGTAATTATTACATTACTGTTAGTCCATCGTTAATCTGACAACATTTTCATTAAATGATTGCTACTGCCAAATCACAAGTGTTATTGTATTTTGAACGAAATCTATGAAAAAATCATTTCTACCTACTCACAGGTGAACATTCAACCAGTTGTTTACCAGTTTGAACAAAGTTAACTTTGAGGTTTTATTAGATATTAATTTTGTTGTTGCATAATTTATTTTTTGGCTAAAGAAACACTGCAAATAATCAATATATTAAGAACATTTGTCACATCATTCATACCTTTTGCAGTAGTACTATTGTTTTTTTTGTTTTTTCAAATGTGATTTACTAAAAGCTTGGTCTTTGGATGATATTGCACAATAAAATCTGTTGAATTGAGAAAACATGTTGATTTGTTACCAAACAAGTTTGTAATTACAAATCAAGTATCACATCTGGATTGCTTTTGCAGAAATAGAATTGTTCTAAAAATTTGTCATATCATTGCTGTAAAACTAAGCTCTTGTTGCATAATTACAAGTAGTCATAAAACTGGTTTGGAAAACTTAAGACTTCCTAAAACTCTCATATGGTTTATATAGTACAAAATACTTGTTTGTTTTATCTGTTCTTGTCTGTTCTTGCAACTTATAAGAGAATTCAATTCTATAACATACCAAAAAAGATAATACTATCATGTTCCTAGAGTTTGACTGCATCAAACCATCTGTCTGCATCCTTGTGCAAAATTGATGCAAATAATGTTATGTGAATTTACTCAGTTGTTGGTTAGTCTTAAAGTGTTTTTACATCTTCTGATCATTTTTGTTTTGCCTGCTATCAACTTTTGTATATGATATTTATTGGTAATGTTTATAAAAATACATATAAAGGAGCATATTAAAATAGTGTTTGTTATATTGTTTACCGATTGTCAAGAATAAAAGATTAAGAAGTTTGATACATTCTGTTAGTGAACTGACCCGAAGTTCTAAACAGTGTAATTATTAAAATACATACACAAAAAACGGCAAGTCCAGAGCTGCAGGGAAACAATACATGCTCTTCAGCACCCTGGCGACAATGACCTGACCCTTTTGAATATACTTTAATGATAATTCTGATAACCAAAAACCCCTTTCCATACTTAAATGAACCGACAATAGAAAATGCCTTTTCAGCTTCTTCTAGTACGAAAGACTATGATAAATTGTTCTGACAGTCCCAATAACAACAGTAATTGTGCCTTTTCAGTCTGTGCCACTGACATCAGCAGTTATGCTAATGACAGTACAACTCTTGCGATACTACTGACAATGAATCCTTAACACTCCTATATATATACTCCTTTTATTGCATGAACAAACAACTTTTAAATTCTGACAAGTCAGTACATCAGTGCTGTCTGATCATGATCTGCACTGTTTGCATTTTTTGGTAAAAAAATATAACACCTAAAAATTGAAAAGCAACGAGTGTAGATCCTCATCAGACGCCATGAATGTGCCGGCTTATCTGGTAATGTTTATAGGCGGTAGCATTCCGCTACATGGATCTACACTATTTGCCCATGCCATATAGGGGAAAAATGGAGGAAAGGGTTAACAGAGCTTTTCCAGTACAACTCTCATAAACCTCCTCACCAGTATTACACAGTAACTTCCATAAGTGATCATGATAATAATAATAACTGTTGGGCAGTTTTTGCAGCAGGGTTTTTGCAGCAGGATTTCATGTTTGTAAGTACCCTACCGGCTGAATGTCAGAGATAGTATAACGTTACAGTCGTTATTATAATAGTTTTCTGTGAGATTGGGCCACTACATAATATAATGGTTGAATATTCGTTAAATACGATTGAAGCACGTTGTCTCAATAGCGGAATAACTTTTCAAAGTTATTTGTTCTAAACAAACAAATGAGTTGATGTTGATCATACAGTCATGTTGCATTCATATAAATTTCGTGTTTAGACTAAAGTAATTTCTACAAAATTGTCATATGTTTTCGCGTCAACCAAGGTTCATATAAACAACAAGTACGCAATTTAATCGGTTAATACTAGAACAAAGTTGTACAAAAATGCGCACTTATAGGTGAAACTTCATCATTTCATTAAAAATATGTTTTTCTACCGAAATAAAATGTACATTTTATTGGCTTGAAAAGCCGGTACGAGTCGTACAGAGACGTCACTTTGTTCAGTGTACCTGAGGAAGCAATACAGAAAAAAAATGTTGATAGAAACCTAATTACGTTGTGAAATATATGAACACAAAATTTCTAAGTTCACGCTACATAAATGATAATATTTAAGATATTTGATTCATATTATTAACTTTTGAACAATATAATGAAGGACGTTTGAATGTCGCGAAAGAGTAGGCCTTAAAGCTTTATGATTCTAAAACGCAAGTTTTATGAGATTTGATTTATACATATTTTATTGCCTCAAAAATATAGCAATAGGTTTGGGCCACAAGTGCTCTACACATTTATTACGGCCATTCCCATAAAGGGAATTTACGAATACTCTTGGAGTAATTATATATTTATATTGTTAATGTTATTATATACACAATGGCATATTTTACATTTGTATAAACAATCGGAACTGTGAATGAGCCCCACTTGTAGATCGGGTGGATGTTGTATAATTAAAACTAGTTTGAGGCGCGAGTCCCTTTGATAAACTTTTGAACAGCTTTAAACACTCAGGCATTGTCAGCTTAGATCTGACTGTTGTATGAGATTTTGCTAGCGTTTGCAGTTACAGAACGTCATAGTGAAATAATATAAACACTATTTCATGGTAATATACTGTAAGGTACATGTACACTTTTATTTCCTGAAAGTTTCATTTTTAAAGTTAACCCTTACCCCGTGGTATAGGCTGTTATCCTATGTCGGGCCCTGATCAGGATTTCGCTCATATTCATTAGGATATATATTTGACCAAGAAGCGAACTGTACAGAGCCATATCAGATGGCATGGATGTGGCGGCTGATTTGATTCTTTTATGTGACTGGTCGCGTATGGGATATTTGGACTCAAACAAAAATACAAACTAAACAAATAATCCTGATATTGGATTGGGTTGCCGAATGAAAAAGAAAACATGTCATATGTAACAAAGTAAGTTGCACACAATTACTCCTCATAAGAAAATCTTGCGCTACTCAACACCAGTGATACAAACTGGTTGGGGTGGAAGACGTTTGAAAACCGCAATTTAATGGTGATTAATTATCATTTCAAATATGAGACGAGTACTACGCAGTGGGTAAACGAGTGGCCGTGAGACTGGAAGTTTCGTGTAGATTTCAAGCTTTTCTGGCATGACTAGACACATTATCGAGTCGCCGAAATTTCAGGGGATTAACTTCTTTGAAAAACTCGAACCTCTGGTTATTATGGGTCTGCGGTTGACAGGGGGCACGCAGTTATATAGTACATTGTATACCGATTGTACACTATACGAACGTAGTGTTTTCTAACAGTTTAACTGATGGGTCCATTTCTGTAAATCGTAGAATAATTTATGTCATTTTTTTTCAAAAGCTCTAATGCTAGTTACAAAGAGCAAAAACGTGATGCTGCGAACAGGGTACACAATTATTGTGCAGGGCTCATATGCGGCGTCACTTTATTCTTTCAATAATCTTCCTATTAATGGATATATACTAAATATATACAATACTGAACAGTATAGTAAAAGTGCCTTGAACATTTACTAGTACGCTCCTATTTACCTTCCAGACATCCCCGTCTCGTTGTTGGCTTAATAATGGAGGACAACCGGACTGACATGATTTGTAGGAGTAGTTTGAATTGAACTGACTAAACTAACACCACTTTAACCCACGATTATGGCTTGTATAGGCCTTCAGTGAAGATCCAGATCAGTCTCCAAATCCATGCAGTTTGATAATAACAAAAACTTGTTTTTGTGGATCAAGATCTGACTGCACAGATATGCAGGCTAATTTGGATCTACTTTGGTCGCACATGACTTAAAGCATATATCCACTAAGTAAAGAGTTAGGTTAATGAATTTGTATTGAAACAAATGTGAAAATCAGGTATAACAAAACATGTTTACTTTTATATTTATTCATATAAAATACATATATAAAGGTATCTTACACAAAATACAATTCACAAAACTAACGATATATCATATATGCTTTAACAAATAAATTGCATTTACATTAATATCAACTATGATCAACACACTTATTAACAATATTATTTATTAACTAGATGGGTGTTCAGATGAACACTCCGGTTCTATGTCTGAATAAAATGCAAGTAAAAAAGGGTCACAACTCTATCTTGACCTTGACATAATGATAAGCGAGTTGTCATGAGCAATATAATTCATTAGTTTGATAAGGAAATATTTAGAAATTGCAAAGTAATAGCCAACGTTAAGTTTTCGTGTCAAAATTAAAGTACAAAAAGGGGCATAACTCCATCAAATGTGACCTTATCCTTAAACTTTGGCATACTCATGACCGCGCTGTTATAGTAGTATAATTTGAAAGTTTGATAAAGAAATATTAAGAAATGGCAAAGTTATAGCCAACGTTAAGTTTTCATCTCAAAATTAAAGTACAAAAAGGGTCATAACTCCATCAAATGTGACCTTGCCTTTTAAGAATTTACCATTATCATGACCGTGTTGTCATAAGCAGTATAATTTGAAAGTCTTATGAAGAAATATTAAGAAATGGCAAAGTTACAGCTAACATTAAGTTTTTGTGATGAAAAAGGGGCATAACTCCATTTAATGTGACTTTGACCTAAAGAATTTGACATCATCATGACCATGTTGTCATAAGCAGTATAATTTGAAAGTCTGATGAAGAAATATTCAGAAATGGCAAAGTTATAGCCAACGTTAAGTTTTCGTGACCAAAAAGGGGCATAACTCCATCAAATGTGACCTAGACCTAAAGAATTTGGCATCATCATGACCATGTTGTCATAACCAGTATAATTTGAAAGTTTGATGAAGAAATATTAAGAAATGACAAAGTTATAGCCAACGTAAAGTTTTCGTGATAAAAAAGGGGCATAACTCCATGAAATGTGTTCTTGACCTAAAGAATTTAGCATGATTGTGACCGTGTTGTCATAAGCACTATAATTTGAAAGTTTGATGAAGAAATATATAGAAATGACAAACTTAAAGCCAACGTTAAGTTTTCGTTACGGATGGACAGACAGCCCGACGGACGGACAGACGGACGGACGGACAATGCGATCAGCAGTTTTACAAATTTTGATATCACCATTTTTTATTGACAAGTATTTATCACTGGGAAACTATTAAATTCTTGCCATATATGCCATATGATCATTCTAAGATGTACATGTTTATATAGAATTACATGCACATGACTGTCTTCTTATCCATGAGCAGTTATTCACCAGGACTTACAGTGATGATGCATGAACTACATTACCATAATTTCTAATTACTGAGAAAAACTTCATAGAATCAGTGGAAATTCAGTTTTAAACAATTCATTCAAAAAATGATGTCATAGTCACAATTGAAAACCTTTTTCCAAATGATCCCATTTGGAATCTAATGTAAAGTCTATTAATTAACAGACAGGTAGGCATAAAATAAAGAGTGATGCTGTAAAATACAATAGGTTTAATTACATTATCTAATAAGAATTTAGCAAAAATAATAATATAAGATATTTTGTTAAAACAACCGAACTTTTCTATACACTAACATTTGTCCTGGAGAAACGATTCAGATATAACACCATTCAGACATAACACCGGGGGGGCCAGATATGGATGTATTTCCCAGCTATTTGGTATTGACCTGAAAGGAGTGAATAAAAAGAACATAAAGAATTATCAAGTATGGGGTGATGACAAATGAAGATCAAATTATTGATTATCTTTTTATTAAAGAAATGGTTTAAAATGTTAAATAAGTATATACTTTACTGGATTTTTGTTGCTTTTAATAAAACATTAAATAATAGAAGACTAGAAAAAGTTGAAAATAAACATTCATGTACAAAAGGACTATTGTTGTTCAAATGTGTGAATTTATAAACTGATCCATTCTGGCATTCTTTATAATTATTATTTATGATTTATACCTTTTGAAGAGACCATTAAAAAGAGTATTTATTTTACTGAATTTCTTATTAGACAGTAACATTTAAGTACTGTGTGCTTCCCATCTGATGTTAAAATTATTTCTCAACCTTGTCATTTAAAGCTATACCTTTAAATGGTACCAATTGTACAATAAAGAACCATAAATTCAAATCAGTATAGCCTTTTACACTAGTAGTTTTTAAATAATTTATAACTGCTGGTAAGAACTTTTCAGTGGAGTGTTTCTAGAATTTATCTGGTCTGCCCCTTATAATTTCAACGGTCTTTGTCTTAGTGCTTTTTACAGAAATATTGCCATCACTCAATGAATTATGCCGAAAGAACATTATTTGTACTAAACGGGTCTTCAGATGAACACTTGTGTCGCCCTCTGGTACTATGTCGGAATAAACAAGGGACATTATTTCATCTTACCTAAAGAACTTGGCAGCATCAGGAGTGTGTTGTCATGAGCAATATAATTTGAATGTTTGATAAAGAAATATTAAGAAATGGTTATAGTCAACATTTCAAAATCCAAGTACAACAAGGAAGTCGGAATGACAGCAATATCCCCATGCAGGAATGTTGGAAAGGTTATTGATGCTTAATTGCAAATTAACAAATGTATCTCCAGCAGTTTGGAAGTTATGGAGCAAATATGAAAGACATTGTTAAATATGAACCTTCAAAGACAACTAGTGAACTAGACCTTCTGCTGGCCAGGTTGGAACATGGGTTCTGCACATCATCTTGGTGGAATGAACATTTAACTAAAGTTTGATAAAATTCATTGCAGGGCTTCAGATGAACCAGACGCAAAATACATAGTTCAAATATTTAAAGACCTTGACATTGAACTAGCCAGGTTGGAACATGGGTTCTGCACATCATCATGATGTCTGAACATTTGATAAAAGTTTCATGATATTCATTCTAGGCGTTCAAAAGACATGAACCAGACACAATATACATAGTTCAAATCTTCAAACATCACTGGTGACCTTGACATTGAGACGGGCATGTTGGAACGTGGGTTCTGCAAATCGTCTTAAGTTTCATGAAATTCCTTCTAGGGGTTCAGAAGATATGAACAGGACACGAAATACATGGTTCACATGTTCAAACACCACTGGTGACCTTGACCTTGAGCCAGCTAAATTGAAACATGGGTTCTGCACGTTGTCTTCAAGTGGAGAAGATTTGACTTAAGTTTCATGAAATTCCTTCTAGGGGTTGAAAAGTTATGGACCAGACACGAAATGTGCGTGCACAGAAGGACGGACGAAGACCATTCCTATATCCCCCAACCGCTATGTGGCGGGGGATAAAAAGGGGCAAAACTCTATAAAAATGTGATCTTGACCTTAGAATTTCGCAACATTACAAGCGAAACATTGTACGTTTGTGGCGTTTTTCGTTATTTTGTCTTTTCGCGTGGCGTCTTTTCGTTATTTCGCTTGGCGTTTTTTCGTATTTTCGCTTGGCGTTTTTTCGTTATTTCGTCTTTTCGCGTGGCGTCTTTTCGTTATTTCGCTTGGCGTCTTTTCGCTCGGCGTTGTTTTTCGTTATTTCGCGTGGCGTTATTTCGCTTGGCGTTTTTTCGTCTTTTCGCCTTGCGGTTGACATGCGCAAAGTGTAGCAACAGTAAAGCTGGGCATATGGGTAAAAACAACTATTCACGGACGCAAGGAGGGAAGGACAGACAGACGGACAAACGAAGACCATTCCTATAACCCCATCCCGCTACGCGGCGGGGGATAGAAATGGAAGGGCAGAGGCGATACCAATGATTTTTCCCAACCACCACCACCAAAAAGTTTTGATTGGTGCGAGTTTTGAGAAATAAAAGTCAAAAAAAGAAATACAGGTGGGATGTGATGGATTGGTGCCTGAATTCCCACCCAATCCCAACAACAAAAGCATTTGTTGGTTTGAGTTGATTAACAAATAAAATAAACTAAAGCTCCGCGAGTTAGATGTGTCGCCTAACGAAATTTTTGTTAGTTTATTGATCTACAATTATTAGCAATACTTTTGCACAAAATTCAAGGGAATAATTTAAAAGAATGACAAGAAATGCTCTATAAAGTAAATCAAAGGGGAATAATTTAACGACATTAATGGGACAAAATATGAGCAATATTGTCTCAAAGCATACGTAACACTGCTTTTATGAAACATGCATACCAAGTTTGGAGTCATTTGAACATATTGTGACATTGTTACGCTCCTAACAAGAAATGCTCTATAAAAATCAAAGAAAATTAATTCAAAAACGGAACAAGGTAGAGTTACGGTTCTTGTGCAGTGCACTTCGAGTCATTGCAAGAAACATGCAAACCAAGTTTGGAGTCATTTGAACCTATGGTCACATGCAACATTTGACCTTGAAAAAAGTGAAATATGCATATCTGGAATGTCCACACTTGGAAAACACAGCATGACCTTCAACCTAAATAGTGTCCAGTCCCTAACTTTTTTAATTATAGTTAGGTTTAAACTTATTTCTCAGAAATTATCACCAAGACCTATGCTACCTTGAAGATCAATGTCACAGTGTGACCTTGAAGCAAAACCATGTCCTACCCATAATTGTGTTATTTGCATTCACATTTAAAATTATTTTACAGAAATGACCGTTATGCTCTTGAATGAACATTCGAAAAAGTTTGCCTGCATAGTCATAGAACTTACTGCTTTTGTGACAAAATACCGATTCTGGGAGCATCACCTGTCAATCTATCAGTAAACCTATTTCTGCTGTCAGTGGGTACAATTGCCGTTAACTACCTTCATAATCACAACAGATTAATAGATGTTATGTGGTCACTAATTGCACATAATAACTGATTGTCATTTCTCTAACTATAGACAGATTTTCAGGATTTCTCTATATTTAGGCTTTTATCACATGAGTAAACAGTGATAAAAGCAGATCAGCAGTCATGTCCATGCGATCTGATCCTGCAGGCATGTCCATGCCATCTGATCAATATCAATTTTGCTCACTTTTTATTCAATAGGTTATTTCAGACCAAGATGAGACCAATGCATATCCAGATCAGACATCAGGGATGTGCCTGCTGATCAGGATGATGGAGCTACACTTGCCATACACAAGTGAACACTCAAATACAAATATATTAAGGGGAACCACTTGCCAAGCCAAGTTCTCTGACAGGTTAATCAACAAAGCCTAGTTAACCTGTTTTCAGCAAAAAGGTTCATTTCATAAACTATTCAATTCTTTAAAATGTAAAGCATTTTTTTCACATAATAATGGCTTACTCATTTAGCTTAGTCAGTTTAAATTTTCCTTCAAACATATCATTTTATTTGTTTTCAGTTTGTAACATTTACATGTTTGGATAAGTAATTCTTAGATAGATATGTTTTCTATTAAATTCTAATCATTGAATTATGCTCAAGTTCAGTTAATTAAACTGCAACTTTTAAATACCATTATTACTGTCTTGTAAGATCCAGAAGTCCATGCATCCTGATTTTAAATTGTTGTTTATTCATGGGGATGGGATTATAGGAAGTGATGGAAATATAGGAAAGTAGGATGCATCATTACCTGATTACATGTATCAGATAGTTGAAATTAGTTGACTGCTGAAGTGATTATGAAACCAAAAACAATGGCAAAACACAAGATATAATGTCACAAAAAACAATTTGCGGCACACGGTTATATCTTTACGCTTCAGCACTCATAAAAACGCGACACAATCAACTATTGTTTATCCGAAAATATATACACTTGAAAAGTTTAACACGCGAATCTGTGATAAAAATCAACAATAAAACAATATTATTGACAGCTCGGGAGGCAATGGAAAGGAAACGGGCACAATGCAAACATGTATTTTACCTCATCTCTAAATCCTAATTGCAGCTAGAGCTAGCCAAGACTCGAAAAAATATTATCTTTGATGCGCACACTTGAATTTAAAATTACCAAGGGAGCTCAACATAGTTAATCTGGATAACTATTACCCTCCCTTTTCTATTCGTTTAAGGTTTTAGAACTGTAATATGCACTTTTGCAGATTGGGATTTTGTTGTTTTCATTTCCAAGTACATCCATTTAGACATCTAAACACGAGTTTTAAAAAACATTTACCATGCGTAACTCGAGAAAGTTAGTATTTTAGAAGGGGACCCTCTGTTTCGGAAAATGGGCTGTAAAATCAAACATACTAGAAGCTAAATTCATCTCTTTTTCTTTGAAACCTTGTAAAATTTTGTAAAACAAAGGATAATTGTTTAAGGACATCATATCTGAACAGGAAAAAACAAGCATTATATTTAGAATTTATTTCGAACACTTTATAAATTGACTTTTTTAAAGTGTACCCCATTTTCGGAAATGCACATTTTTCCGATCTGCAAAAATTAAGCAAGTTTTTATCTGTAACTTTTGTGCATGTTTAATGCAGTAAAATAATTGTGTTATATATATAACCATGCTCTCTCCCCCTCTCTTCTTCTTGACTGTGTGGGGAGGCTGTTGTTTTCTGAATGTGGCAATTCCTGATATGCATATTTCACCTTTTTATACATTAAAATTATCTGCAATGTGTATAGATTCAAATAATTAAAAGAAAAGAGCACCTCACCGTCTTCGTTTTCATTTTTATTGGCCTACAAAGTAGGTACCTATGGCCCAGACCAAACGGTTAAAAACCACAAAAACCAAAGGGCTTGGTTTACGAATGGTGATTTTTTTATACCCCCTCAAATTGTTTGAAAAACAAGAAATACGCAAGCAATCAGCTATGCTGGTTAACATTTAAACTCAAAAAAGTAATTTTGGCAACCGTAACCATAGCAACCAAAGCATTCTTTTAAAGGAAAAAATCATCTTGCAAACACATAAAATTAGTTTTATAAGACAAGTATCACAAAATTACTGTTCAATTATAGAAACAATAAAATAGCAACATTTTCCTAAATGAAAGTACAGATTCCATAAGCATTTTAGTTTCATATCGTGATTCTGTTGCTGTATTATAAAAGAGTCAGTATTTTGTAATAATATCATTACAATATTTCAGTTTTCATGGCTACTAAATGAAGATGAAGAATAACGATTATTTCAGAATTTTAAACCTATTGATTATACTATTTTCTCCAAATATTTCCTCACAATAATTTTTAAAAAAAAGAAGAAAATGGGAAAAAAAGGGTTGCTCTCCCGAGGATTGAACCCGGGTCCGTCAAATTGAAGATCTTTGAGCGTTACCATCAGGCCACGGAGGATTGACCAAACGGTGGTCAATTTCATATAGGCTGTATTCATTACTTAGTGTTGTTCGTCTATAGACTTATTTTGAGTATTTGTTATGAAAATATTTGTTTACTTTACATCAATTTTATATCCGCACTTTGTTATTATTTGATTTAGTTATCAATGACGTCATAATCGCGGAAAACACCTAAAGAGTAGACCCCTTTTACGAATAATAGTATCAACCGGAAACGTACGAATCGGCGTTCGGAAAAAAACGAATTAGTGACGGCATAAGTCGATGTTTGGCGGAAATATTACAGTTCTAAAACCTTAAGTCCGGTCGGTTCCCGTCTGATGTGACGTCATCGTCACATGATATTTTATATATAAAAAGTTATTTTAAGCTCAAAATGTTTATTTGTAAATGTTCAATTGCCGGGAATATTCGAATCGGTGTTAATCTCACTAAATTCAGATTTAACAAATGTTAGCACCAGTAGCGGCTCTTAGGGGATGATTTTAATCAGATTGAATCGGTGTTGACCTACATAAAAGAACAACCCGAAACTTTTTGACTTGATGGCTATTAATAAAGAGCCCGAATACCTGATCGAACTGCGCGGCTGCGTAGGCTGATCTTGGTCTGGACTAATTGGTTAGGCAACCAGCTCATTTTTATGTGTGTGCGCCGCACCTCGTGACCCACTTCAATGGACCTTTGTCAACCTGTGCCTGTGGCCAAAATCGTCGGTTCGCTGCCCAATGCACATCCAGGAATCTAGGCTACATTCCTTGCACATTTGTATGTGTAATGACCAGCTCTTTTAACAGAAAAAACAATAGAAACCTACCGCTGGAACTAAACAAGATCAGCTCATCTTTCTTTGCTCTCAAGTCGAAATGACAAGAAAACGATATGGCGTTAGTAATTCTAAGTCGACGTTTGGTTTTTGTTGGTCTTATCTTTTGTTAGTGCTGAAACAAATTGCAGTTCCTATACAGTACCATTGTTACCGGTGTTATTTGCGGTAGCACTAACAATGGTTATGACGGTTGTTCGTTGTTACTGATACTAACAGCCTTATATCTCTAATAACTTTGTGCTAGTAGCAGGATAATAAATCAGGATCGGGTGACGTAACTAAAGATAGTACTAATACTTTCTTACCGGTTTGCTTCAGCCGACAAAAACAACACTTGCACAGAAAATGGCCCCGTAAACTCGCACACACCTGAAAATAATAAAATGTATTACACGTTTTGGAATGTCGAAGAACACATTAAGGATCACTTTAAGTCAAATAATGTTTGAATGGAAACATGGTTACGCGCCACGACGAAATCGGGCTTATTTGCAATAAATATAGATGCTGATCACATTGCCAACTTACACTGCTCTAAAATAATCTAATCTATTTTCTAGATTCATTAAGAAAGGCTTCTTTGGTTAAATAGAGCAGTCTGATCTACTTCTATACCGGACCAACATGTTGTATAATGGCGAGTTACATTCTGTGTGTGTGTGTGTGTGTGTGTGTGTGTGTGTGTGTGTGTGTGTGTGTGTGTGTGTGTGCGTTGGTATATCTTACTGGGCGAGGTTTATCATAGACGTACACACCAACGTACTGTGGTTCACACATAAACCGAGGTTATTTTCCCATAACCTCGGTTTGTCTACCTCACCTAACGCGTGGAAATGTCGTCCCAAGCACTCAGTCAAATTTATACGAAAACCTCGTTTTATTGCTGAAATACCGATGTGAGTGTCAGTGTGTGTATGCACACTCTTGTTGGCGAAATTCGATAGGCCCTACAAATATTCGGAAAACCTCGAGGCTATTCGTACTACAACGCGCATGCGCATCAGTTCCGCATGCGCAGTGACGCAACGTCGGCCATCTTAGTAACAACATGGCTGACCATGGACGCACACTTCACCGACGAGGTACTGTTTTCAGATATTTGGAAATTTAAACGCGCAGATTTTATATTTCAAAAGAATATATAATTCGACTTTATGTTGACAATATAATTGCAACGTTGTTATGAGTTTGTAAAGGTTTTTAACATTTGAAATTTCAAAAATTCTCAGAATGACACTCTGCCGAACCAGAGAGGTCTTTGGCCGAACGCTACATTTCGACTAATTAAAAATTTTGGGACATGTCTGACAGATGCTGACGTATTTTGAAATGAATGAACAGTGGTGTGATCAACATGGAATCCGGGTTCGATACCCTAAGCTCTGCTAGACACCTTGGTTCTTCAACTGTTCAACATGGCAGAGGCAAATCGAAAGTGGGGGGTGGGGGTACCCATAGTCTCAATAATTCGATTCAAAGTACAGACCCATTTTACAAACTGACTTTTTATAGATGTCTGCCCTTAAAAATTACATCTCAAGCTGTTATCATTAAAACTGTGGTGGAAATCACACTTCTTTAAGGTGGTATCATTTGTCACAATATACTGCTAAAGTGGGGAGGAGTGTGGTGTCATATTTCATAAAATTTTGTGTTATTTAATAATTATAAATCTTCTTTTTACTTCAGATATCAATTATAGGGCATATAAATGTTACAGGTCAATCAGGAATTATAAAAAATTAGAAATATGAAACAATTTCTCTCACTGACTGACTGAGTGTAGCCTAATTGCCGGGAGTCCAAACTTCCAAATTATCCACCATAGTATTAAGGGTGGTAACAGTTGGAGTACACATGAACCAATTAGTAAAAAAATCAGACATCTTTTATATTAACGTCAATAGTGACATAATTGTTTGTCAAAATAGTTTTACAGCCGGAAAAAAAACCTAAGAATTTTTTTTCTTTTGCTATAGATGGCAGCAAGAAAAATGATCAAACAAAGGAATTTATACAGAGACTGGATGACCCTACAGGATTTTGGGTTGAAAAGTTTGAAAACAAAGGTAATGAATCAAAACATTTGCATTTTTCAGATTTTTCAGCAGGGTTTTTTCAGCACTGTCTGCGCCTCCAGGAAATGGAGGTGTTCCCTAAGCAAACAACCCTGTTCCCAATCATATCAAGTTGTCATTTTTCCCAATTGAAAACATATTTTATTTATGAAATTTATGCAAAAATCTAATAAAATATATCAAAATACACAGGTAATAGAAGAGTGACTTCCCTTTAAAATGCAGGTTATATACCACTAATTCATTTTCCATAGACTTCCATTATAACCTTTCATCAATTTCTGAATTAACTATTGGGCCAAGCCCTTAAAATCATACAGTTCTCAAGAGAACCTACCTAGAGACACCGTAAAATACCAATTCCACCCTGGCATGACCGATAAACTTTTTCGGCATTTTAGCCAGAAGTGAATGACCCAGGTCTCTGCGGAACTTTTGTTTACATTCTGTCAAAAATGACAGCTATTTTCAAGGTTGAATTTCACTTTTTTTTTCATTATCAATTTCATATTATTTGTATTCAAATTACTACAAAATCATTATTTTTTTCTCATTATAATTTTCTTTTTAAAATATTTATTTTCATTTTCTACCAATCAGGCTTGAGCCCCTGCTACTTGTCCGCAAATTCCCTGCACAAAATTATTTAGAGGCCTGATCACCAATATTTAGTTGTCTATAACCTGCAAGCGTTCAGTGACCCAGATTTACTGTAAGCATGAATGTTTTCTGGAACTTCTTTCAACATTATAGCTATTGAATAAATCAATAAATTTATAACTGTTTTGCAAAACTTTACAGAAGGACCCCTTTACTGCAGAAGGTACATCATAATATGACTCTTTAGACACTTAATTCTTTTTGTAATGTATTTTCGCGACTATGATGGCTTTGCACAACAATAAGTTCTACAATAAAAACTTACGTTTATCTGGACTATTTAGTTAATACTCTAAAATAACCATTAAATTTGCTACAGTTTCACTATTTTATAAAGATGTTCATTTCATATAATGAATAATTTAAATGAGAACATTATTTCTGATAACAGTTGGCTAACAAGTTACCAGTTTTGCAATGTTTGTTTGAATAAAGACCAAAAAGCAGGTAAAAGTACATTGATAATGTAAAAATTGACTGATTTAAGCTAAATAAATGCATATTGAAATTTCCCCAAATGGACTATTTTATCTAGAAGATCAGTGGTCTAGGGGTAGAGTGTCGGACTCCAGATCCGGAGAATGCGGGTTCGAGTCCCACCAGGGATGAGGTTCGTCTGCAGTTTCCTCAATCCACATCCGGCGCGAGTACTGGTTGGAAACCCAGGAAGCAGTTATCAAGCATGATTAATATAAGTTGGAATAACTTGTTTCGCAATCGATGTAAAATAAATAAGTTTAAACTAAGCTAAATTCAATCTTTGTGAAAATTACCAAATGGGCATTTTTGTCGATAAAAAATTCCCAAAATGTCCAGACTCCTTTTCCCAAAATAGGCAGAAAAAACCCTGAATTCATAGGATAAGAGGGTTAGTTTAACAATTCTACGTTTGGTTTGACAAGTTAAATTTATGGATGATGATATGGTTATGAAATGATTTCTGCGGCCAGTCTCCTCTATTTAAACTGTCATTTATGTAGGACAGTTGTCAGCTTCTGGCTTGAGTATGCGTGCATGGTACTGGTTAGTTCTCAGGACTCATGAGGGACAACATTAACTGACTGCCATGACGTGACTGATCTTTTGATAGAAATATCACAGTTGAGTTTGACCGTGTTTATTTGACTACAGACACATATTCATGTTAAACAATAAATTGTTATATTATTTCACGCACATGTCATATGCAATTTCCTCATCAATCAAAACACTACCAGTAGCTTAATGCACAGTTATTGGCATGTTTACTATCACTGCCAAATATGGTTCTGCTCTATGTCAGTATGACTAATGAAGTTATTTATGAACATGGATGACGTCGAAGCGGTTATGGCATGCTGCTTAAGTTCTTTTGCTCTGGGGAGTGTTACAGGACATGTCCACTCAATATGATAAATTAGGATGGTTTATATTACAATTGTGTGTTGATTTCTGTCAAATTATTTTGGATTAGGTTTTTATTTGACATTTTTGCTGTTTTTGTGTCATTTTGTTTGTATAATTACCAATATACATTTTCTTCTGCTTGTATTATCAGTCGTCAGATAAACTATAATTTAATGATCACAGAACAAATGATATGAATTGACTCGGGCCAAACTAAAATTGACTGATTAATGTTTCATTTTAACAAGACCTGCTATTAGCTTTAAAAATTAAGAAAAGCATGGGGTGTTAGTCAGTGTTAAATAGAGGATCTAGAGTTGTCAATTGATTTAAAGTTTTATTAAACGAGTCTTGAAAATTTTCATTCAGCGAGCCTCAGCTTAATAACAGTTTCCGGAACAAGATAAAGATAATAGTTTATATTTATTGACAACAAGACTTAGTTTTAGATTCATTTTAAAATTGTTCACACAAAACAAATAGACACGAATAAAGCATTTACAGGTATCTTCTGAAAAATTCTTGTAATATAAACGTTGCCTTAAAATTGGTATTATTTATGAGATAAATTGACATCATTTATGAGGTTAAGTGACATCATTTGACATTATACTAGTATAGAAAAAAATGCATACTGCTTATACTAACCTGGATAGAAGCAAAGTCTTGTGATAAGAGTACATTTGTCTTGTTAGTTCCTGAACACTTTGATCTGTTGGAATATTTTGTTTTGCTTAAATTTCAGGAAGGGGTGTTGTCACAGAAATCAGAAGAAAAAAGGGGATTTCCTCCTAGTAAATAGAGGGGAAAATATTTCTGCTAAGGAGGGGGACAGAAGAGGAGAAGAAAAATCAAGCGGTTGTCGCTTCTTTTTCCATTCTGGAGGGAAACGCTTGTGGTAAGCCTTTTACTTTAACTACACAAAGACATGTAGTGTACACAAACTTGTATTGTTCAGAAGCTACAGAAACTTTGTTGTTATAAATAACTTGATCACTGATTTTTCTTTTAAGTATTGATGCAACAGAAGAAAATAAGACTCTGGGCCGGATAGTGAACCATGGTGAAAAGTGGGAAAGGAATTGTGTGATGAAGGAATGCTTTGGCAACGTATGCCTCTTTGCCATGAGGTAATTCTTAAAATATTCTTAGTTTCATTTACTACCATGAAACATTTTGATTAATTTTATGTCACCTACTTGTTTATTGTTAAACAGTTGCTTGTTAAGAAATATTTAAATTTTGCGTGTTAAGTCTTGCTTTCTACTGAAACTATTAGATGAAAAGCAAATATATATTTCTGATAAAGTAAAGATATTTTAATTCTAGCAATGTAAAGAAGCAAATCAAGTTTAATACTTAAGTTAAGTTGAGCCTGAAAAAGGATTTATAATCACGGGGCTGTGTTGTAACATTTTAGATTTAATTGAACTGTCAGTAACATAAACATGTTTCGGTATAAATACAAGTTCATTGTATAAATCTGTGAATCCTCTAATTCATGCGACCTCATTTCCCTCTTTCTATCAAGATGTGAATCTACCAATCTTCCCTAATCACACACGTATAGTTAACCGCAAAGATTGCATCAGAAATGTCCAAGGTGTGCCGCTTCTTGAGACCACTTGTTACTTTTTTTAAAAAGGTCCTGTGTGCTTTAAAAACTGGTAGCTAAAACATTGGTTGCTTCGCAACTGCTGTTAAAAACTTAGTCAAGATAGAATTCATTGCTTCATTAATTTTCATATCCACCCTTACCTTTTGTCTTGATTACAGGTACCAAGTTGAGCAGTGATTACAGTGGTGATGAAGGTGACAGTGATGATGAAATAGAGCAGGATCATGATAATTACACTAACTGTAAGATTATATGTTGCTTCATCATTGCTACATCATTTTTGCATTTTGAAAAAAAATATCCCCTGTAATTAATGTTTTCAAATTGGTATCTTTAAGACATTTTGCTATTCTTTGGAACTTTATTAATGTGTCTAGCATAATTTTTAAGGCTTGGAGTCTAGCTTAAAAGTGATGAATGCTGTCAATAAGTTATTATACCCCCACAAACCAGAGTAAGGGGTGTACTTGAGTCAGTCTGTTGGTCCGTCTGTCTGTTAACATTTTGTGAAGAATTACTTCTACAGTTTTTGTCAGAATTTCATGAAACTTACTTAAGTTACTATGTACAGTTGTCTTACATCAGTGTTACAGATAAGAATTTTAGCCAATTGGGTATTTACTTATTACTTTGAGTTTTAATGTATTTTAATTGGGTTTTGAAAAAAAAACCTATTGGGTAAAATATCATTCCAGCTGTTTTTTCATTAAATTACAAATTTTCAATTGGTTTTTGTGTCGCCTGCGGTAGCAGGTAGACACATAGGGATCCTATTGTCCGTCGGCGTCGTCGTCGGCGTCGTCGTCCGGTAGTCCCCAAGCTTTAACATGAAACTTAATGTGGCCTATAACTTTGAAAGTACTTGTCCTATTCACTTCATACTTGGAATATATCATCAGCATGAACACAGCGATCCGTGACAACAAGAACGATAACTCCTCTTTCACTATTTTATGAGTTATGCCCCTTTCAAATGCAACTTTAACATGAAACTTAATGTGACCTATTACTTTGAAAGTACTTGTCCTATTCACTTCATACTTGGAATATATCATCGGCATGAACACAGCGATCCGTGACAACAAGAACGCTAACTCCTCTGTCACTATTTTATGACTTATACCCCTTTCAAATGCAACTTTAACATGAAACTTAATGTGGCCTATAACTTTAAAAGTACTTGTCCTACTCGCTTCATACTTGGAATATATCATCAGCATGAACACAGCGATCCGTGACAACAATCACGATAACTCCTTTTCACTATTTTATGAGTTATGCCCCTTTCAAATGAAACTTTAACATGAAACTTAATGTGACCTATAACTTTGAAAGTACTTGTCCTATTCACTTCAGACTTGGAATATATCATCAGCATGAACACAGCGATTCGTGACAACAAGAACGATAGCTCCTCTATCACTATTTTATGAGTTATGCCCCTTTCAAATGCAACTTTAACATGAAACTTAATGTTGCCTATTACTTTGAAAGTACTTGTCCTATTCACTTCATACTTGGAATGTATGATCAGCATGAACAAAGCAATCAGTGACAACAAGAACAATAACTCCTCTCACTATTTTATGAGTTATGCCCCTTTCAAATGTAATTTTAACATGAAACTTAATGTCGCCTATAACTTTGAAAGAACTTGTCCTATTCACTTCATACTTAAAATATATCATCAGCATAAACAACCCCATCTGTGCCAACAAGAATGATAACTCCAGTTCCAATATGTTTTGAGTTATGCCCCTTTCAAGTACCACTTTAACATGAAACTTAATGTTGCCTATAACTGTGAAAGAACCTATCCTTTTCACTTAAACCATCTGTGACGACAAGAATGATAACTCCAGTTTCAATATTTTTTGAGTTATGCCCCTTTCCAATGCAACTTTAACCTGAAACTTAATGTAGCCTATAACTTTGAAAGTACTTGTCCTATTCACTTCATACTTGGAATATATCATCAGCATGAACAATGCCATCTGTGATGACAAGAATGATAACTCCAGTTTCAATATTTTTTTAGTTATGCCCCTTTCCAATGCAACTTTTACCTGAAACTTAATGTTGCCTATAACTTTGAAAGTACTTGTCCTATTCACTTCATACTTGGAATATACCATCAGCATGAACAATGCCATCTATGACAACAAGAATGATAACTCCAGTTTCAATATTTTTTTAGTTATGTCCCTTTCCAATGCAACTTTAACCTGAAACTTAATGTTGCCTATAACTTTGAAAGTACTTGTCCTATTCACTTCATACTTAGAATATATCATCAGCATGATAAATGCCATCTGTGACGACAAGAGTTGTGCACTACTTATTTTTGTGCAACACAGCTTTATCCGTAATCACAGTTCGGTGATTGCAGAAAGTCTGCATTTACAAACCAATTTTTGAATATGATAACTCAGGTTTCAGTTATTCCCCTTTAAATGCATTTTAAATGACACATGTGTTCAGTGATGTAGTATTGAAATCAACTTAAATAATTTTTTTTTATTATATATGATTAAACATAGGCCCACGTTTCAACTATTTCCATGCAGGCGACACATGTGTTCCGCGGAACACAACATTCTAGTTCAAGATTTTTGTTACTCCTTCATGTCAATATCAATTCTCTTTTTTACAAAAAGATAAAATCCAAGATGGCCTACTGGAATTGCATCCATCTTTTATTATTTTCTTGTGGTTTTGCTTCCCATACTTCTGTGACAAGGCAGTATTGTCTGGGTATTATTCTTCACTCTGTTTATAATACAGTTATAGTTGAATAGTCCAATATATGGTTTTGCGTTTCCTTTTTTTGTTTCATCAAGATGCATAAAATAAAGAGATGCAAAAAAAGATGCAGGATGTACTTTCCAATAAAAAGTAAGGGAAAAGCATAATACACAATGTTTTATATACGTAATATTAAGAGGTTAATACATGAAACAGCCCAGCTCTGAAGTGTATTAAAATCTGTAATACAATTGTTCGATTTTTCATCTCAATGAGAGTAACATATAACATGTCTATTAATCAACAACAAGTCTTAATTGCAAGCAGTGTACGTCATTATGGCTCCAAGGTGACGTCATGGATAATACATGGATAATGTCACAGTCTCTGGTTAAAGCGGGCCAGTAATGATTATCAGTGAGCGAACTGGACAGAAAGATGATAATCTAGTACATGATGGCAATAGTCACCTGCAAATAGGCTTACTTTTTGTTAGCTCACCTGTTTATAGTGACAGGGTGAGTTTTTGTGATCGCCTTTCATCTGGCGTCCGTTCACAATTGTTGTCCACACTCTAGCGGTCTTAATTTTTATCCGATCTTCTTCAAACTTGGTCAGAATGTTTATCTCAATGACATCTCGGTCAAGTTCGTAACTGGGTCAGGTGACCTTCAAAACTAGGTCACATGTTCAAATGATAGAAAAAGCTTATCTGCACTCGAGCAGTCTTAATTTTTATCCGATCTTTTCAAACTAGGTCAGAATGTTATCTCAATGATATCTAATTCAGGTTTGTAACTGGGTCATGTGACCCTTAAAACTAGGTCACTAGGTCAAATTATAGAAAAAGCTTGTCCGCACTCTAGCGGTCTCAATTTTGGTCCCATCTTTTTCACGCATGGTGAAAATGTTGATCTCAATGATATCTAGGTCAGGTTTGAAATTTGGTTATGTAAAAAAATGTAAGATGCAGCGTTCCATGCAAAAATAACAAAAACCTTCTGTCCACTTTGTGCTTTAACAATCCTGATGAGGAATGTCATCTAGTGAAACTCTACCAGAGATGACCCCAGAGTCAAAATTTGATAACTCTTTGAGTCAATTGGCAATTGCATTTGCATCCACTGACTCTTGCAACCATTGAGCAGTTGTTGGCAGGTTAGCGACCCATGGTCCCATAGACCCTCTTGTTTACTATAAAGTAACAAGTGTATTCATGATGTTTAAAGCATTTCTTCCAATTTCAGATACGTTTCCAGGACCAAGTTCTGAAGTAAAGGAAGCTTCTTCCTCAAGGATAAAGACAGGTCTGTCTTTTTTTGTCTTTTTGATATTTTAGTCCCTTACCAGTGGGGGGGGATCGCGTCTATGAACCATGACCAAACCTCAAAGGTCAAGGTCACACTTAGACTTTAAAGGTCAAAATTCTGTCTACTTTACTTGTCTGGACCGTTTTTCAATCATATATTGGGGGAGTTTAGAATAACTTTCCTCAAATGTTCCCCTCGGTAAGACGGAGTGTTGCGCATATGAACCATGACCATAGCTAAAAGGTCAAGGTCACGCATAGACTTTCAAGGTGAAAATTCTGAAAAATTTCTTTGTCCCCACCATTTTTCCGTCATTTATTGGGGGATTTTAAAATGACTTACCACAAATGTTGCCCATGGTGAGATGGAATGTAGCCTGTATGAACCTTGACATTACCACAGAGGTCAAGGTCACACAAAATTTGTTTGTTCAGACCGTTTCTAATTTGTTGGGGAATTTTAAAACGACTTACCAAAAATGTTCCACTTGATGAGACAGAATGTCGTGTATATGAACCATGATTTACCTCAGAGGTCAAGGTCACATACAAAATTGCTTTTTGAACCAATTTTTCATTTTTTGGGAGAATTTAAAATAACAGCTGGGCTGTGTCGTGTATTAACCTCTTAAAATAACTTACCACAAATGTTCCCCTTGGTGGGGAAATATTAATGTTTATCCCATCCCGGATGCAACTCATTCCCAATCCATCTCATCCCTGATGAATCTCATTCCCAGTCCATCTCATCCCTGATGAATCTCTTTCCCAATGCATCTCATCCCTGATGAATCTCAAACCTAATGCATCCCATCCCTGATGCAACTCATTTCCAAATCTAATCATTCCACTTATTTTAAATACATTATCTTCTTAAACACATTACAAGCAAATTATTCACATTGCCTTTAAGAGTAACCGGTAGGGGATATGTATTACATAGCAATATGCTATTAGCTTGTTTTGTTTTTTTGCTCTTTAAGCACAAAGTGCTAATTGTAAGTTAGTGTGACCAGCCTTAGTTTGTCGTCAGTTATAGTGCACTGGGTTTCTTTGTTTCTTTTGCCAATATTTTCACAAGATTTCCTCTGAAATTTGACCAAACTTCATGGTAATGATCATTGGGCGAGTCCCCTAATAAAATGGTCGGAATGGTTTCAAGTGGTTACATAAGAAGGTCACAGGCTAAAAGATGAGCTTCAAATTCCAATTTCAAAAAATCTTCCTTTCTTAAACTAGAAACCCCATAGCTTTTATGTATGAAGCATCATCTGGACATCTTCTTTTCTTTTAATCATGCCTCTGGGTCCAAATTTGGCCCACCCAGTAATCATAAAGTTTACATTAACTTACATTAGAAGAACTTGAACTCTTCTTCAGAATCAGATGGCCTGATTTTGCCAGAACTTAAAGGAAAGGTCACTGGGTGGTCTTCTCCCCATAAAAAGGACAGAGAAAAGAGTTATTCAAGTTATGCCATCTAGGTGAAGTTAGTCTTGCATTTTTACCCTAGGTCACGGCCCCTCTGGTGAATGATCCAGGTTCCTAAAGGCCCTCTTGTTTTAAATTATGCATTATACATAACATTATGAACAGTTGTGAATGGTTTGAAGAGTAAAATAATTAGCTAAATTGTGTCTTGTTATTCAATGTTGTTTGTAAGAAAC
The DNA here is from genome assembly GCA_038501625.1 of Corbicula japonica. Lineage (NCBI taxonomy): Eukaryota > Metazoa > Mollusca > Bivalvia > Venerida > Cyrenidae > Corbicula > Corbicula japonica. The sequence goes on from JAZAYU010000012.1 coordinate 6,515,799, forward strand.
TTATAAATTAATTTATCATATTAGAATCCTCATTCCTAATGCACCAGTCACATGTGACATAAGAAGTTTCCCTTTTCTATACATTAAAAAATATCATGTTCTGTGAAGTTTTCCATAGATTGTTTGAAAACTTGATAACATTTTCAGCATGTGTAAGTTTACACTTTTTCTACTTCAGCGCAAAAATTGAGCTGACAGATGAACAGCGTGAGCTGCTGATGTTTACGACAAATGTAACAATGCGACGAGAGCTGAGGAAGATCGATTGTTTGAATGCTTCCACAAAATACAAATGCCTTCAAACATTGTCGTGGAAGAAAATAAAAAAAACAGTACATAACTGGATAACGGTTGAAAAGAGGAAAATAAAAGATTTTTAACAGCCAATGGATACATGCAGTGTTCATCATGAACTTCATGTCATGACTTTATAGATTCAGATGATATACAACCAAAAAATATTCAAACGAAAAAGAAATTTCCATTGTATTTGATAGTATTCTTGCAAGTGTTTAAAATTTCAACGGGCTTATTAAGAGAGATGCAGGTGAGCTTTTGTTTAATGGAATTGTTGAAAGTAAGGCATATAAGTAATGTAAGTGTTGGGTGACTAGGGTATTGTTCATGCAAATATATTTAGAAATACCTGAAAAACAAGGATTGTTCATAAGAGCACATGACAGAGTATAAAGTGAAATTCTTTGAGAGTCTGTATAGTAAGTTGTGGAGTGGATGTGGCAAGTAAAATTTTTAGCTCACAGAGCCAAAGGCTCTGAATGAGCTGTTGTGATCAGAGGGGGGCCAGATGTTTGTCGTCCGTCAACATTTTTGTTAACACGATAGAGGCCACAATTTTTATCTGATTGTAACCAAACTTGGTCAGAATGTTTGTCTTGGTGGTGTGGCGATCCCTTTGTGAAACTGGGTCATCTTGGGTTGAAAACTAGGTCAGATTAAAGCATTTTGTTAACGCAATGGAGGTCACATTTTTCATCCCATTGTCATCAAATTTGGTATGTATATTTATATTGATGATCTCTACTTAAATTATTGAAATAATGTTCTTGAGTTGCCCAGGTGCCCCGCCCTGGGATTTTAATTTTTTTCTTTTAAATTCTATAAACCTAATTTTGACACAAACTTCATACCATCTTAAAATTCAATCTTTTCTGAACTTTTCACTCACTGGTTGTTCAGTGATGTTTGAAACAAAAATTTTAGTAGCAGAGTGAAAATATTGGTGTCAGAATTCCAATATTCCAATATTTAAACCTGGTCTTAAGATAGTGTATTATGATGCATTATCAGAAGTCATTTCTCTTGTTGCTTGTCAATGACCTGTTGAACTCCACCGTTTAGGTCTGTGTTATGCAATATTTAAAACAGAGCTTTGGAGATTTTTATAGAATAAATATTATGTCATTTTCTACAGATATGGACCAAATAAACATTCTTACTTTATATCACTTTGAAAATCAGGCTTTTCTGAATATTTTATTCACTGTTTGTTAAGTAAAAAAAAAATCTGTAGCAAATCCTAGAATGGTTCAGATTATTACAGAGAAGTTGAAATGCATATGACATACTTTTCATTGTTGATCAATTGATTATTTTTCCTTGAGATGAGCAGAATGTAACAGTCTCAAATCCTGTAAAATGAACTTCTTGAACAGTTTTTCATATGGATCATTCCAGCATTTTTTCAAGGAAGAAGGATTTTACAAAATATTGTGACACAAATTAATTCTTCAGTTTAAAACAGACTGATATGATTTGAAACTTTGTACATATGTTCACCATTAAGTGTAGAAGTGCATTAAGTGTAGAAGTGCGGACATGTTTTTCATATGGGTTAGTTTATTAGTTTTAGGAGAGAAGCATAAATAAATAAAATCTGCTAAATTAAATGCTTACTTTCACAGTTTAACAGATATTGGCATGATATTTTAACAGTTGTTCAGTATAAAGTTTAGATGTGCATGTCATATTTTTCATGTGTATGAGATGCTTGATAATTGAGTATGGTCTCTAGTCTCAGTTTTATTTCTTAGGCCCTCATTTTTACCAAACCAGTCATGATGTTTTTCTGTATCATATTTGTGGAATATAATCTAGAACTAAAAAACTTCTAATTTCTAGAAGGGTATCACACAAATATGTACAAATATGCTTCATGTTAGAATTAAGGTAGTTAGAGTGTACAAACTGGTGTCAGATGTATGGAGTAATTTGTCATGGTTCTGCAAATTATTATGGTATCTACAATATTACTATATGTTACAATGTTTGAATTATGTAACCCTTAAAATGAACTATCACAAGTGAACCATCACAAACAATTGCATAAAAAATGTATTGTTAAACTTTTAATAATATCCAACTACAAACTGTTAAATTTTCATTGAATTATGTTACACTCAAAATGAACAATCACAAACAATTGCAAAAACAATGTATTGGTAAACTGCTTTTACTTTAGATTAGCTTGTAGTAGTTTGCTGTTTATCCACTGAACTCTGATGTCTGACACAAAAACCTGATGGTGTATTCTGAATTTGTGATCATAGGATAACATGTCCATTCTTGATTAATTACAAAATGTTTTATTTTTATCTTGCCTATTCTGTGCTATATTGATGTTAAATCGTTGAGATCAACATGTGCTGATTTTAAAGACAATTGTTGTTTCAGCTTCTGATGCTTACCACCATGTGATGACCTTTTTGTTATTGGTAGAAAATCTTTACATTAAAGTAACAGAAATCTGTAATGTCTTTTTGATTTATTGATCTGTAACCCAGTATCACACTCTTTTAAGTTCCTAATTTAAGGAGCTTTCCATGCCATGTTTGTGGGCCCTTGTGGTTGTCCCTACTGGTAAACAAGAAATTGGCAACCACTGTAGGCGTGCATCATAACAGCTTGGAGTCTTTAGAAACACTTGGACTCAAGCAGGTGGGATGACATGTGTGTCATCTTTCCTGTTAGGTGCTGTACTACCTAAACTGTGCTGATGTGCCTTAAAACCCAAATAAACTAAACCAAACTAAACTTTTTAAATGGCTATCCTTAACAAAGAGATTATACATGTTAAGTTGTGCTTAGCAGACAATAACAGAGGGGCATGGCTTTGAGCCCTTCTCCCCCCATGTGTCTTGATGTGAGAGAGTTGGCTGATTTTTTTTTACTGTAGATAGAAGTCTAGTACTGGTAGACCAGGAGATTGGTTATGAAATTTGGCCACCTCAATACTATTGAAAAGGGACGTAAAACATTGTTCACAAATCACAGACGATCACATAACCATCAACGTTGCCTAAATCTTGAAGACATCTTTTTTATTATTAATTTATATATGTACACTCTCGACGGAATAGAACAAGAGCTGAACTTACCTGATTTAAAGTAAGAAGAATGATCCTGTGAATTGTTACCTCACTTAGCTTTTGCGATGCACGTGTGTTGTGTGTGACACAGATAGAGGTACGATTCCTCTTTGTGTTTGCAATGCGTTATGTGTGTGCAATAACCCCACTTGGTATTTGTCAAATGTGTGTGATTGTGTGTGATACAGGATGAGGTACTTACCTCTAGATGTTAGCAATACGTTTTGAATGTGCAATTACCCCACTTGGTCTTTGTCAAACGTGTGTGATAGTGTGTGATACATGATGAGGTATGAACCTCTAGGTGTATGCCAAGTGCGCATAGTTTAAACAGCGAGATACACAAGATAGCAAATAGTCATAAAACTGAGGGTTTAATTTTTGATAAGGTGATGGTATTGTCCACTGCATACGCCTTCAAATAATGGTAGACCTCTATGAGTATGTACAGAAATAGGTACCTCTGTCTGTTGGTTAGACCGGTATGTGTGTGTGTGTGTGTGTGTCAGTGTGTGTGTATGTTCGAAAATCGTGTCCGCTCTGTAACTTTGTTATTTCTTATTGGATTTTAAAATAACTTGGTATGAATGTTCACCATATCAAGACGGTGTGTCGCGTACAATACCCATGCCCGTAGGTCCAAGGTCAAGGTCACTGTTACTAAAAATAGAATTTTCTTGTCCGGGCTGTAACTTCCTTATGAATGGAGGGATTTCAAAATAACTTGGCACAAATGTTCACCATGACAAGGCGGTGTGTCGCGTACAACACCCATGCCTGTAGGTCCAAGGTCAAGGTCACTGTTACTAAAAATAGAATTTTGTTGGAAAAATCTTGTCCGCTCTGTAACTTTGTTATTTCTTATTGGATTTTAAAATAACTTGGTATGAAATATCCACCATATCAAGACGGTGTGTCGCGTACAATACCCATGCCTGTAGGTCCAAGGTCAAGGTCACTGTTACTAAAAATAGAATTTTCTTGTCCGGGCTGTAACTTCCTTATGAATGGAGGGATTTCAAAATAACTTGGCACAAATGTTCACCATGACAAGGCGGTGTGTCGCGTACAACACCCATGCCTGTAGGTCCAAGGTCAAGGTCACTGTTACTAAAAATAGAATTTTGTTGGAAAAATCTTGTCCGCTCTGTAACTTTGTTATTTCTTATTGGATTTTAAAATAACTTGGTATGAATGTTCACCATATCAAGACGGTGTGTCGCGTACAATACCCATGCCTGTAGGTCCAAGGTCAAGGTCACTGTTACTAAAAATAGAATTTTCTTGTCCGGGCTGTAACTTCCTTATGAGTGGAGGGATTTCAAAATAACTTGGCACAAATGTTCACCATGACAAGGCGGTGTGTCGCGTACAACACCCATGCCTGTAGGTCCAAGGTCAAGGTCACTGTTACTAAAAATAGAATTTTGTTGGAAAAATCTTGTCCGCTCTGTAACTTTGTTATTTCTTATTGGATTTTAAAATAACTTGGTATAAATGTTCACCATATCAAGACGGTGTGTCGCGTACAATACCCATGCCTGTAGGTCCAAGGTCAAGGTCACTGTTACTAAAAATAGAATTTTCTTGTCCGGGCTGTAACTTCCTTATGAATGGAGGGATTTCAAAATAACTTGGCACAAATGTTCACCATGACAAGGCGGTGTGTCGCGTACAACACCCATGCCTGTAGGTCCAAGGTCAAGGTCACTGTTACTAAAAATAGAATTTTGTTGGAAAAATCTTGTCCGCTCTGTAACTTTGTTATTTCTTATTGGATTTTAAAATAACTTGGTATAAATGTTCACCATATCAAGACGGTGTGTCGCGTACAATACCCATGCCTGTAGGTCCAAGGTCAAGGTCACTGTTACTAAAAATAGAATTTTCTTGTCCAGGCTGTAACTTCCTTATGAATGGAGGGATTTCAAAATAACTTGGCACAAATGTTCACCATGATAAGGCGGTGTGTCGTGTACAACACCCATGCCTAAAGGTCAAGGTCACTGTTACTAAAAATAGAATTTTGTTGGAAAAATCTTGTCTGCTCTGTAACTTTGTTATTTCTTATTGGATTTTAAAATAACTTGGTATAAATGTTCATTATATCAAGACGATGTGTTGTGTACAATACCCATGCCTGTAGGTCCAAGGTCAAGGTCACTGTTACTAAAAATAGAATTTTCTTGTACTGGCTATAACTTCGTTATTAACAGAGTGATTTCAAAATAACTTGGCACAAATGTTCACTATGACAAGGCGTTGTGTTGTGCACAATTCCAATGCCTGTAGGTCCAAGGTCAAGGTCACTATAACTAAAACCAGAATTTTCTTGTCTGGGCTGTGAGTTTGTTATTACTTATTGGATTTTCAAATAACTTGGTATAAATGTTCACCATGACAAACATACATAGCGGGGGCATCCGTGTCCTATGGACACATTTCTAGTTTTCTCTAAATTTGGACCATTTTGGATCAAAATTACGTCTGAAGTGAAAAACTTTGCCCTACAACCATTTTTTTTAATTTAGATAACTTCAAAATTCTTTCGCCTACCCTAATGGCGACCTAAGAAACATTTTACAGTTAAATCCCTTAGATGAATTTATTTTTAAAAAAGTATATACATTTCCCAATTACGAAAAGACAAAAGTGTTAAGACAATTTAGAACTGTAAAGAAAAATAAAGCTTGAAATCCCTAAAATTCTATTTTACACAATTATACGCACTCAAACGCAAAAACGAAGCATCGCAAAACAAAAGCAGATTATAATGCCCAAGTGATGCTGACGATATCCAAGATTCTTTAAAAGACCTTTTAATTGTAAAGAGAGAAATCAACAATTTTTGTCATCCATTTTCGCAACCATGAAATTAACTTTTGGCTAAACACACTTTTACAAATATCTCTTACTGTATATATGTGTTAGACAAGATAATCTTAGATATTGTTGTTAGTAACTCATTACTCAGGAAAGCATTCGATTGATGTTTAGTGGTGTTTGTTTTTGTGTTTATCTGCAGAATTTAGGGATCGTTTTTAGGTAAAGCTATTTTTCTTTACTGTTCTAATTTTTCTTAACGTATAAATAATAAACATACAAAATAAGATTTATTTATGCAAAGTTTGACGGAACTGTATTTTTTTCCATTAGAGAGATTTTGATATTCTTTCCTTTTTATCAATCACCGTACAATCACAACTGCCATACTATACAACGTGACTCTAAAACCAATATCAAGAAGAGGCAGCAACGGCGTACCATATATTTGCATTCATTTATGTAAAATGCGGTAGGCTAATTCCTTTGTTTTATAAACCATATACCTGATGTTTTAGCTCGATATCATATAACCTAAATTTCACTTTGCCCAGTGTGGAAGAAATACGGTTAAAGCACTCTTAACAAATTTCATTAGAAATCGCGATCGATTTTGGATTTGTTTACCATACAAAAGCGCCACCTGTCGGTCAGACTTTTTAGATAGCGATGTCTCTAGACGTTCGTCAGAGCAGTGTGACACTGATCATTGACAGAACGTCTAGATGATCTAGACTAACTTAGAATTGAAACTTTCATATATTATTGGTCGAAAGAAAAAAAATTACGCGAAAAATGTAAATTAATGAAAACAAGTTTATTAATTAGTTGTAGGATTAACTTTATAAAAAAAATCTGCGACCGACATTATTTTTCCAAGAAAATGGACATACAATACAATTTTATGTAACGACGACTTTTGAAGATTTTGAATCGTTTCTTCTGTTTTAATCAAGTTACGATTACAAAAACACTCATATTTCCATTTGATTATTTGTTATTATTTATACTAGCTATATATGTCACTGTGCGTTTATTACACTAACTTCCCAGAGTGACATTGAAAAAGAGTCTATAATTGAAAATAAATGTTATCAACAATATAATCACTTGTGAACAGAATATCCACACAGTCATCAAAAGTTTATCAAAACAACTCTGCATTATAAGCGTGAATTAAATTTCATTATTGATAAGTCCCGAGTTTAGTCAATCTTTGAGTGGACTTACCTGAACTCATAAATCCTTATTATTAAATAAGGCGCCTGTAAAAAGTCTCCCCTTTCTTTACTTCAGTGATCAGTTTTTATTACCTCCATAACCGTAATATACTAATTTCTTACCATGCAGAATGTCAATCATATTGAGTGGCAGTATATAAGCATATTTAAAATATACTTTTGGGAGCAAACGGATTGCATGTACTGTGTCTGTCTCTTGCATGGTTAACAATGCGCTACCGCCCTAGCTGTATGACTTTGTGTTATCTATACATTTTATGAAAGTAAATGTTATTATCTTTTTAAAAAAGTCATATTAAAATTTGTCTTTTACTTACTCTCAACAGACTAGTGTTTTAATTGTTAACTCGTAGTAGCTTTTAAGCGTTCAAAAGTCTTTTAAAATTCCTAGTGGAGGAGGTGATCTAGGACAACTCTTTTATTAGAGCTTAAGAAGTTATTAGAAGGCGTCACTGTCTGTCCTGTTTGAAAAGGATAAGTGAATATTTCTTTTTTCTTCAGCATTTGTTCAATCTGTTCTATCTGTGACAAATTTTATTTAAGATGAATTCTGGAATTTGGAGGTCTGAAACTTTATATGTTAATATTGTGTCATCAACGACACCAACATGTGTCCTGTTTGACAAGAACAAAAAGTTCCATTCGTTTGGGTTCGATGCCGAGGACATCTACAGAGAATTGACTTTGGACGATGAGCACAAGGATTATTACTTCTTCAGAAGATTCAAGAGGACGCTTTTTGACGAAATGGTAACTGTTCTAATATTTCTTCTTATGTTGGATAGAGAGAGGGAGGTTGGACGGGCGAGCTAAGGCTCTGGCTGGATGGGCTGGGTTGGACTGGGCTGCCAAGGTATGGGATGGGATGGATGAAAAAAAAAACACATCTAAATCAAATACAAAATTCGCCCGACTTCTGAGAATATTTCTTGTAAGATACCAATACACGATTTTCTGGAAAGTTTTATGTCTAAAGATGTCAACATGTTTCCTGATGCCCAGTACTATGGGAGCTTTATGAGGGCACCGGAATGTTATTATGATGTTTAAATTCATATAATATATGTCGTCTTGCTGCATTACTACTAGTAATTAACTGTAAAATGTTTTGTTATCATTTAGCTTTCAAAGCGAAAGTTGATGCTTGAAGATGAAATGGGAAAACATATGGATGCCATGGAGGTCTTTTCAGCGTGCATCAAGTTTTTGCGGGAACACTTATTGGACCTGATACCATATTCCGATATAAAGGACAAAGGCATCCTCTGGGTGCTCACAGTGCCGGGATTCAGCAATGACGCTGCTAAACAATTTGTGAGGGAGTCTGCGCTAAAGGTAATCAACGCAATCTCTGCATTATTGCTTCTTTGAAGAAAAACTATGTTTATTTTCGCAATTAGCAAATTGTGGTGGCGGTCTAGTTCAGCGCTTCGATCTTCTCTTGCAGGCTGGAATTGACGTAGAGAAACTACTTATAGCCACGGAACCAGAAGCTGCAATTATGTTAGCCAGACACCTACCTGTGGACAGTTTGATAACGCCGAATGGCAGATTTATACCGTTAGCACCGAAATCAAAGTGTCTTGTTTTTGATGCCGGAGGTAGGAGACATGAATCATTTAAGCCCTTGATTGATTTTCATTTTATCGGCACAGAATGTTAAATGGTGATTTATGCTTTTCGAAACTTTTTGATTTGCTGTTTATTTTGATTATTTGAAATTCTGCTTAAATATTCTGTAACTTATGGACCTTGTTGATTAAATGCATTAAACAGCTGAACTGGATTAGGTGTGCCAAATCATGATTTCATAAAAGTTCATTGGTTTCTGACATGTACACTTCTTGTGGCTTTACTTATCATTTATTGAGCATATCAATGTTTAAAATGTCATTCAAAAACATAATAAAAGTGAAATATTTAGTAATTTCTTACCTTGAAAACAGAATTTCTGTGTGAGTCCAAACTTCCAATATCTACACTTTAGTCAACAATACTGACACATTAAGACAGTCCATAATAAGGACTACGCAATAGGCTTTAGCAGAAATGTACAAAAACAACGTGACTACAAAATATAATTTGAAATCCATATTTGTTTACAAATTTCTAATAATGAGTTTATGGTGTACAATATAGGACATAACTTTCAATGTAACTATTGAATTATCAGCCTTTGAAGTGGTAAAATATTTATGACTAAATGAAATGTTTTTCGGTACAGATTGGATTCCAAGTGTGGTCATTATCATTTGAAAATCACAGTAGGCCTACTTAGCGCTAATTGTGCACCCCCCTAGAAGGTTTTCGCGTACATATAGTCAGTTGTAAATTAATGACCGGTTACCGATGTAGTGCAACTATAGTCCTTTCCGATAAGGGTTGTTATCTCCCTTGGCAAATTACCGTTCCTTTGCGCTCTTTAGCGTGGAGTGAGACAGTTTACTTCCGGTCGGAGAGTAAAACGAACAAGGAAATATTAAGAGAAAGCGAGCAAAACAGTTCGTTAAATAAAAAAAGAGATGATCTATGTTTGTTTGTTCTTGTCAGATTTCGGATTTTTCTTTACTGATACTATGCTTTCAAAAAACCGAAAGATTACAATAAAATGGAAAATTACAAGTCTTTGTTTTTTTTTAACCCGAATGTTCTAGCAAACAGATTTCAAAATATAATTAAAGTTTTTGTCTTAACTGTTTACTAATTTTGAAATCTTAGCTGCTTTTGCTCATATCCACCTTGATCAGAATTTCATTTACCAAAATCATTTTTGTTAGATCGCTAATTATCTAAACAAGAAAACTAGATTTTTTAATTATGATCATCAAATGACGAACAACAAAATTTGATTATGAAAGGTAACACATACCTAATGAAATGGTAAATGCGCTGAGGTCGTAATTTAAAAAACTAAAGTTCTCGATTCATGACATTTCCTTCTCAAATAAAAATAAGTCTAAAAATTACCAAAAAGTTTTTTTAAAAACGAGCGTCCGGCAAAGAGAGATGTTAATTCAAATTCACAACAATTAGAGTTGCTCAACAACAATGGCAAATCGCAGTTCTCATCCCACTGAAGTGTTTGCAACAGTGCCAACTCCATCGCTAACTTTTAATTTAATTCAATATTCTTTATTAGTTAATTTTATTTAGAGTCAACAATGAAAATGACGACCGAACAGTCTAACTGATCGAAACGTGTTATGTTCTCATACCGCTAAATCATATCTTTTTTTTCGCACGCTAGTGTAGAGATACAAGCATGTACACTCCAAGTATACGTAAATTCATATCAATGTGGAAAAACGTAATCTGCGAATTTTCAATAGACAAATAATTCACAAACATAATTTTCGCTCACGATTTTGCATGCACTTTTTGAAAAACATTCTTTTTTATTATTTCCTTTTATTCATTTTTAAGAGATCTGTAGTTATGAAAGTTAAAAGCGGACTTTTTCTTCCGTCGGGGATTCAGAAATGAAAAACGAAAATGTACGTGTTGCAATGTTTTTGTTTTACTCGTGGCAGGGTCTATATAACAAGTAACCCTGTTATATAACAACCCTGCTCGTGGGCAACGGCATAAGTAATTATCGTCGAATATCGCTAACCTGTTGTTTGATGTCATGTTGCTAATTAATGATTCAATGGAAATTTTTCATTTTATATATAATAAGTAAAATAATAAGTGAACCGTTTCCTTTCATACTAGGTGTTTGTTACATCAGATGCCTTATTCAAGAATCTGTAAACCGTAAATGAAACATTAGTTTTGACATGACATTACTAATTATGACAGCAAATTTGTACTAATTAATATGAGTGAATATCATCATCAGCTTATGTATATTCAAAGTTGGCAATTTGTATATAAGGTGCGAAAATAGCCAGTAACCTTATTCGTTGAGTTGATATACATAAAATAATCGGTGTTCAAATGATCACATTTCTTAACCAAAATAAGTGCATAGTTAAATATGATCTTGTTGTCAATCTAAAAGAACATTTTGTATTAAATCTGCAACATTTAAATGATCATTCATTATATTATCACATCTTATAAAAATTAATCGTCGTAACTAAGAAAAATGCACATACAACAACGCATTCGGTTATTCCAACTAGCTTTCGGCGGCCAGCTTTCAGATATTCGCTTTTTTAGTATATGAGCGAGCGATATGAAAAATACATTATTCTTGTCCAATTGAATGAACATTTCTGTATTAAATCAGCAACATTCGAATAATCATTAATTATATTATCACATCCAATAAAAATAAATGGTCATAACTAAGAAAAATGGCGCTTTCGGTAAAGGTAAATCGGGTGATCATATTTGCCTACCGGAAGTAGAATTAACCGCGACCTGATTATCAGCAAAGGGAGATAACAACACTTATCGGAAAGGACTATAGAATATGGCTGCGCAGAGGCTGTGTTTTCAGAGTTCGCGATTTACATGTTTTACCCTTTATTTCATTAAGACCGTCTACAGTCGTCATTGCATTGTCATCGCTAAAAATGAAAGCTATCAAAATCTCTAACATTATAATGCAGTTCAATGAAACTTTGCACAATAAATGTTTTTAATTTATCTTTTTTTTACGTAAATAAAAGTGTGAACATTTAAGAAAAATAACTAGTTCGATTCCCTATAAACACAAATCTAAACAAAACCAAGCATCTTTTTAAATGCCCACATTCATGGGTATTTTATGATACTGACAAGGACATCAGAAATCATTGTCAGTTTAATATATTTTGTGTTGGCATATAAAAATGTATTAAGTGGTTTAGTTTTGTTGTATTTTCTGGGGGTTTTTATTTGGATTTAAATAAATTCTAGCTTGAAGAAATCTGAATTAGAGATACACTAATAACATTTCATTAAATATCAGTAGAGTGTATATATGAAACAACTATGTGTTTACGATTATTTTACAGATGACACAATAAAGATTGCTATTAATGAGGTAAAAGACAACCGTTCTGTCAAAGAGTTGTATAAGACCAGTGACGTCATGTTGGGAAGTACCAACGTAGACCAAGCGTTCCGAGATTTCCTGGCTACCATCGTAGGAAATGACGTCATGGACGACTTCCAGCATAACAATATGTTGGACTACAAGGAAATGTTCAAGAAATTTGATATCAAGAAAAGAAGTTTAGATCTAGTAAACAATAAGAAAAAAAACATTCACCTCGTAGTCCCATCCGCTCTGCTTGAAACTTTTAACAACGCAAAAGGAATAAGGATATCAGATCACCTGAAGACGAAACCAGAATATAATGATAAGGTGTGCTGGGTCGGTCAAGACAAGCTTCGCATCGACCCTAACATAGCCAAAGGTCTTTTTCAAGAGACGTTTGACAATATTGCCTGTCATCTGAAGTCTCTGTTTAGCAAGCCGGAAGTCAAGGACGTCCAAAATATCTTAATGGTCGGGAAATTTTCGGAGTCACTCCTGTTACAAGATTTCATCATAAAGACTTTTCCAAACAAGAGGATAATTATACCACAAGATGCCAGTCTGTCCGTGTTGAAAGGGGCTGTTATACTTGGCCATGTTCTCGGCAGATAAGAACAAAAGATGATATAACTGAAGTAACTCGGATAATATTTGTATCTTTGACATCTAGAAGAGTTTAGATGATTCAGTATAACGGGTAGAATCTAGTTTAGCGGACCCCAGATGTTGAAAACATAAAAGGCCAAGCGGCCTTTGAGCAAGAGAAACGGGGGTGTGGGGGCAGTAGCCCCCATTTAAACTCACTATTATTGAAATTTGTTTGGCACACGACTTACCAGAATTTTTTCACAATAAATAGCTTTTACTAAAATGTTGGGATTTTGGGCTCCGCTAAACTAGATGTGTCCCCAGTATAACAATATAGATTTGATGCAAGAAAGAGCAAAACATAGGCGTAAATTGGCCAGAAGGTAATGACTAAAAAAAAACGAATTCAATTTGAAGAAAAAGATAAGTGCGAATTTCAAATCAGTCAGACTAGTACATTTTGTCGCAAATAATAACGCTTTTGCTACCGCAGTTTCAATTTTATTTGTTTCTCCGACGTTCAGTGGATGCCGTTGTTAATCTACACTGAACCGCTTTGAAAAGCCAACATTTTAAAGAATACGTTTTCAAATAATCTCATTAATTGTACATAGTTAATTGGTTTGCCTATTTTTCGCGTGGTACTTAACACGGATTTATATAACATGATATTATTAATGGTCAGAATTCAAATTTGTTACGATTAACAAGTTCAGTCGAGACGCAGGGGTAAAAATTCGCACTTCATGTACATTTTGACTCAACATGCATGCATGTACTAAGAAAACACAAAAAGATGATTGTGTCTTGGTCTGTACCAAGCTTGCCACGTCTTGTTCAGTATGAACGTAACCAAGTTATTTGTATGCTGCGAACTGGAACTCTAAGCGCGAGTTTGTCAGGCGAATCCATTTCAATGTATCCACTTTTTCATGTTTGAACCGATACCAATGACAGGCCGCGTAAGGGACTGCCAACGATCAGAAAGACAACTTAGATACAACAAAAGCACAGGTATATATACTGTTTAAAGAATAATTAAGTAACAGCTTCTTAAGCTGTCTCAAGATCTTAGTGTCTTTGATTGCCTTCTGTGCAATAATTTCAAACCCCTTTCATAAAACGTTTGATTGCAGTTGCAGAACGGTTAATTAAAATATTGTCAACACTAAAAGTTCAAGAAAGTAACACTATACACTCTAATAACATTTTCGTCAAGGTTAAAACTATTTATTAAGGAAGATTTTTTATTTAAAACAAAAATAAGCAAATCGTGTCAATATAATTTTTGCATCTGTAGATAATATATATCAAGAACTAGCTCTAACGTTGGCATATATATACTTTAATAATGGATCCTATTTCAAGAAGGTATAAAAGGAAACTTAAGGGGGACAAACCGCTACGAGTAGTTTTACAAACGCCAACGCAGTAGTTTCCCTTGGACGTTCGGGCATAACACTAACAATTTCAATTGTTTATACTAAGTTGCCTGAATGTTTTCTGTAGAAACTGACAGTGAATCAACTCCGAACAACTCCAGTGCCTTTAGTCGCTTTCCATTTTAGGGTGAACTGGATCAGTTTCTTGTTTTTGTCACGAATATAAGGGGCAAACCACTAATAAACCATTTTATGGCGATGAAAAATTCTATGCGTGTCAAATAACTAAACAATTAAAATTCCGTCTCTGTAGAGTTATAAACATATAGTTCTGTGAATAATTGCATGTTTTTGCAAAATTCCTAATAGAGGAGATTTGATTATTAAGATATGTATGTTCATTTAAACCGTTAAAGAAAATTGGGACTTTGAGTAGTAGACATTAGAGACTTTCTAACAAAGAAGTTAACAAACATTTTGTGAACATATACAGTTTTCTTTAGTTTTAATACAGACTGTCTTAGGAATTAAAAAAATCCGCTACGGAATTTCATTGCATCAAAAAAAATATTTCACGCAAAACGAGATAAATATCTGTATACCTGCGAACTTTAACGTCTCTTTGCAGAACATCTGGTCTCCAATCAGCACTTATCCATTCGCAGAGAGCATTGTTTTCTACTCATATACATAAACACAGACTATCTTTATAGATTAGCGGCGGTTACATGCTGTATGAAAAATTGGATATAAAAATCGTTATTATCGTTAAAAAATTCACGTGTTACTTGTTTGCCTGTTTCATCTCTCCCACATAATACCCAACTAGAAAACGAGTGGCCTCGAGATCCGTGATGCATTAAAATGTAAAGGTAATCACATTTAAAAGTTTTAATGTTTGGGGTGCAGAACAGACAAACTTTCTAGCTTTCCGTCAGTTTTGTATACGCTTTGTTCCGTTTTGTTTGGTGAATAAGAAATCTAGCAGCAGTTTTGCCCACTTACACAAAAGTCAAAGTTGTGTGCCGTTGTTGTAAACTCGGCGAAACTTGTTAGCTATGTTTTTTTTGACTAGTTATAAAAAATAGCCTTTAAAAAGAAAGCAAGAGTCTTTTTATACGCCCGTTTGAAAAACGGGACGTATTATGGGAACACCTGCGGCGGGCGGGCGGGTTGGCGGGCGGCGGCGTCCACAGGGTTTCCGCTCTCTAAGTCAAAGAGATTTCATCCGGTCTTTATCAAACTTGGTGAATATGTTGGTGGGCATAATATCTCGACCAAGTTCTATCAGCGAAATCCCCCCGGGCACTCCTGAATTATGGCCCTTGAATTGTCCAAAATTGCTGTTTCCGCTCTCTAAGTCAAAGAGTTTTCATTCGGTCTTTATCAAACTTGGTGAATATGTTGGTGGGCATAATATCTCGACCAAGTTCTTTAACCAGCCAAATCCCCCAGGCACTCCTGAATTATGGCCCTTGAATTGTCCAAAATTACTGTTTCCGCTCTCTAAAATAGAGTTTACATCCGGTCTTTAACAAACTTGGTGAATATGTTGGTGGGCATAATATCTCGACCTAGTTCTTTAACCAGCCAAATCCCCCATGCACTCCTGAATTATGGCCCTTGAATTGTCCAAAATAAGGGTTTGCGCTCTCTTAGTCAAGAAGTTTTCATCCGGTCTTTATCAAACTTGGTGAATATGTTGTGGGCATAATATCTCGACCCAGTTCTATAACCAGCCAAATCCCCCCCCAGACACTCCTGAACTATGGCCCTTGAATTGTCCAATATAAGGGTTTACGCTCTCTTAAGTCAAAGAGTTTCATCCGGTCATTATCAAACTTGGTGAATATGTTGGTGGGCATAATATCTCGACCAAGTTCTATAACCAGCCAGATCCCCCCAGGCACTCCTGAATTATGGCCCTTGAATTGTCCAAAATAAGGGTTTACGCTCTCTAAGTCAGAGTTTTCATCCGGTCTTTATCAAACTTGGTGAATATGTTGGTTGGCATAATATCTCGACCAAGTTCTATAACCTGCCAAATCCCCCCAGGCACTCCTGAATTATGGCCCTTGAATTGTCCAAAAACTGAATTAGCGGTATCTGCTCTCCAAGTCGAATAATTTTCATCGGATCGTTACGCAACTTTGATGATCAGCATTTTGACGGGGGTATTTTGTGTCAGTTTGGCACTGCAACTTTAATGATCAGCATTTTGACGGGCGTATTTTGTGTCAGTTTGGCACTTTTGTTTTATTTCATATATTAACAAGTCAGAGTTTAAGGTATCGCAAACATTGCAAATGGCGAAAACAGGCTAAAATTTCAAAAAATGAATTTTGGGGGAAATACTTATTGCCACCTAGATTTTAGTAAAGAAATGTATTAAGCTATGGATGTAGTAAATGTTTGCAGGCTCAGTTTAGTCTAATTCATGTTATAATTACCAAGCACATACTAAAACAAAAGAAATACCATTTGCATGAGAACTCTGAAATTCATGAACAATATACCAAAGCAACTCATACCTGAAATAAGTATATGCCGGTCTACAATGTTTAGTGCCAATTCGTCAAAATACTGTTAGGGTTTTCAAGAAATTCAAGGAAATCTTACTTCCTGGTTCAAATGTGCCCAAGTGCAATTAAATACCCATCCGGTTCTATCTTGGATTTTCCATTCAGTTTGCATGGATATTGCGTACGAAATATTTAAATAGTTTCTATTAAACTTTTAATTCTATACGGACATCCTGATCATGGTCTACAGTAGGCACAAGTGTAGACTCACAAATGTCAGATCAAAGAAAGGCCTTAACCCATTACTCCATATATATATGACTATTGCTTAGGCAAACAGTGTTGATCCAGATCATCAGAAACATAAATTTTGTCTGATCTACACTGTTTGCTACATACTAAAAAATAACCTAATTTTAAAATATTTTAAAAGGAAAAAGTGTAGATCCTGATCAGACAGCACATATGTACTGCCAGGTCTGGATCTACACTGTTTGCCCATTTGATTAAACTGCATATATGTAGTAAAAGATTAAATTATACTTATTTTAGCTACAAGAGCTAGCAAGAAACAACAAAAACAGATGTTTCAAAAATAACTGTTTATTTGTTCTATTACATGTTGCTGTATATCATGCGCACCAATGCCAAGTTTAAACAAAATACAGCAGGCACTGATAGTAGACTTTACCCATGACACAGAAAACAAGGTTGAAATGGAAACTGGATTCCTAAACTTTAACTGGAATGATAATAAGTGCAACACTTCCTTAACCCTTTCCTGTATAGACACAACTTTATTGCTAGGGCGAATAGTTTAGATCCAGATCATAAGGCACATCCTGTTAGCTTTTTTATTTATTACGTTATTTCTGACCAAAATGCGACCAGTGTAGATCCAGATCAGACGGAACAGATGTGCCAGCTGATCTGGATCTACACTGGTCACACACGCGTAAAAATGCATATATATCAAGGAAAGGGTTAAATAAAACTTATTACTGCAAAAACCAAAACTGGAATTTAACCCATAAACTGGCTATGTTTTAGATGTCAAGAAAATTTTGTGTTTGAATTAATCCTTTTCTATACCAGCTACAATTTATCTGCTTGTAACACTGAGTAAAAAGTTCAAAAAATAAGAGTAAGTTATGACAAATAATTAATCGCACTTTGTATAACATAATAATAAACATAGTTTAGTCATAACTAAATATCAGGTAAATCAAAACATTTGAATAACAAAAATATTCAATTTTCCCAAAAGGGCATTAACAAAAATGAGCACAAAAATACTGGCATAAAAATGAGATTCACAAAATTATAATTGAACCAAATGAGATCAAAATTTCCTTAAAAGTTGTATATAACACTGACCAAAAATTATGTATATTTCCAACAAAACTTGAGCTATAACATGAGATTCAGATCACCTTAAATGGTGTAAACAATAGTTGAGAAAAATAAGATTGAGTGTAAAAAAGGAAATCCAAATGAGATTCACATTTCTTTAAATACAGTAAACAAAAGTTGAGCAAAACGAGTTTCACATTTTATTAAAAGCAGTAAACAGAAGATGAACCAACTGAGTTTCACATTTCATGTAAACAAAAGTTGAGCTAAATGAGAGTTAAATTAAATTAATGGTGAAAGCAAAAGCTGAATTAAATGATTTTCTCATTTCCTTTAAGGGCGTAAGCAAAAGTTGAACCAAACAAGTTTCACGTTGACTTAAAGTGTGTAAGCAAAAATTGGATAAAATGAGATTCACCTATCATTAAAAGGTGTAAGCAAAAATTGAACTTAATGAGATTCACATTTTCAAAAAGGGTGTAAGCAAATGTTGGATCTGAGGAGATTCACATTTCCTTAATGGATGTAAGCAAATGTTGGATCTGAGGAGATTCATATTTCCTTAAATGGTGTAAGCAAATGTATGATCAAATGAACTTCACATTACATAAAAGGATGTAAGCAAATGTTGGATCATATGAGATTCATATTTCCTTAAATGGTGTAAGCAAATGTATGATCAAATGAACTTCACATTACATAAAAGGGTGTAAGCAAAAGTTGGATCAAATGAGTTTCAAATTTCTTTGAAGGGTGTAAGCAAATGTTGGATAAATGAGTTTCAAATTTCCTTAAAGGATGTAAGCAAAAGTTGGATCAAATGAACTTCACATCTCCTAAAAGGCTTTATACAAATGTTGAGCCAACTGACAAGTTATATTTTCTTAACAAAAGTAAACAAAAGCTCTGCCAAATGAGAAATGTATTTCCTTGCAGAGTGTATATATACTAGTGTCCAAAAGAAACTATACCAAACTATATACTCAATAATTTAAAAATGTTTGTTTAAGATCTCATCCATATTTAAATTCTGTTAATGCTTGAACAGGGTTGATGAAATTGATTTTTTGTACCCATGCATGGTGCTGTTAAAAGGTCTCTCGAAGTAAATAGATCAATCCAAATGTTCATTTTTTGTATGTCCTTGCAAACAAGTGGTATTGTTTCTTTTGGACACTAGTATATAAGTTGTGCAAAATTTGACACATTTCCTTAAAAGGTGTTTACAAAATTGAAGCCAAATGAGATTCATATATATTTTCTGAAAGTGTAAATAAAAGTGGAGCAAAATGAGACACACAGTTTTGTACAAAAGCAAAAAAAATCACATTTTCAAAAGCTTGTAAACAAGAATTTTGCATAAAGAAATTCATATTTTAAACTGTGAAAAAAGTACAAATGTTCACTTTCACCATGAAAAATGTCCACACTTAGTCAATATTTTATTTGTTTTTCTCCTTTATTATATGAGATATGCAACCTTGACTGTTAGACTAATTAAAAAAAATAAATAAAATAATTGTTAGTATTTTTGCAGTATTCTAAGGTATTTATTAATGTTAAACTATCTTTAATTATGAGTAATTAATGATTGAAAAATAAGATCAAAGAAAAATAATTAACCTGCCAATGAGCTTATGGTTGCCCTTTTCTTTTTAGAATCTTAAAAACTTCGAAATTCTCATTTTCTCTAACATGGCAAAATATATAAATTTCATAAAGAAACCTAATATTTTACTTCATTCATTCAGTAGATAGAAAAAAAAAGAACATTAACTTTATCCATTAACTGTATATATATGCATGTGTGAACAGTGTAGATCCAGATCAGCCAGAACATCCATGCTGTCTAGTCAGGATCTACACTGTTCACATCTTGGTCAGAAATAACCTCAGGAAACAAAAGATGAACAGATTAGATCCTTATCATATGGAACAGATCTGAATCTACACTGTTCGCCCATGTGATACACTGAACAGCCATATCCCATGGAGTAAAGGGTTATGCATTATTAGCAGCTTTAACACTCCAATCAAAAGCATTCTGGAACATTTTCATCCATGGCGACACATCTAGATCACGACGCATTTCCTGCGGCATCCACGGACATTGCCAGGGCAGGAAGCAGCGTTCGGGATGTGGCATAATGGCCAGATGGCGGCCATCTTCTGAGCAAAGGGCAGCAACTCCACCTGAAGAACCATTTGGGTTGAATGGGTATGCAGTGGTGGGTTCACCTTCAGCATTCACATATCTCACTGGTATCAGATTTTTAGCTTCTAGATCAGAGAAAAGTTCTTGGTTCTTGAAGATCATCTTTCCTGAAATTGAAACTTTTGTTGAAATAATTATCATCTTCAATAAAGTTTTAATTAAGGTCTAAAACTATATTTTGTGCTCATTTCAGTATGTCAAACATCTGGGTTGTTTAAAGTGTGTAAAGCCCTTCACGCTTTACATAATCCAAATGCACAGATGATTTGGCTGATCTGGACCTGAACTGGTCACCCAGGTGATAGAAGGCAAACCCATAGAGTGAAGGGTTCAATATAATGGAAGACATTATTTCTATCCTTCAAACTCACTGATTAAATATAGTGGACTTATTATTATATCAATCTGAGCTAGTTAAATCATTATTTAACGGGTTATTTTACATTT
Source organism: Corbicula japonica (assembly GCA_038501625.1). Taxonomy (NCBI): domain Eukaryota; kingdom Metazoa; phylum Mollusca; class Bivalvia; order Venerida; family Cyrenidae; genus Corbicula; species Corbicula japonica. The sequence goes on from JAZAYU010000012.1 coordinate 6,536,728, forward strand.
ATTGGTTATTACCGACCAAGTTGCTACTAGTACAGATCCAGATCAGATGGCACAGGTGTGCTGGCTGATCAGGATCTTCACTGGTCGCAAATGTGTAAAACCTATGATATATATAGAATAAAGGGTTAACAGAAATTGATTATCTTGACCCTTTCCTGTATAGATACACCTTTATTGCTAGGGCGAACAGTTTAGATCCAGATCAGCCGGCACATCCATGATGTCTGATCAGGATCTAAACTGTTTGCTTTTTGATTCATTAGGTTATTTCAGACCAAAATGGGACCAGTGCAGATCCTGATCAGACAGCACTACACTGGTTGCATATGCGTAAAAATGTGTATACATCAAGGAAAGGGTTAATAGAAGTAGTTCGCGTCACAAGATTTTGTTAAATCGTGCTCCCCTCCAAAAAATAATGGACTGATCCACATGAGAAAAAAAATAGTTCGCGCAAATGTACTCACGAACATATGTTTAAAGTTTCAAGTCGATATCTTGAAAACTGTTGACGCTGTAAGTGCCACAGACAGACCGCCCAACGAACCAACCAACGAACCAACCGGATGATGACTCCTATATACCCCCTATACTTCATATGCAGGGGTATAAAAATGCATATATAAGGAGGAAAGGGTTAAGAGAAACTGATCTTGAGGCAGGGATATGTTGAGGGTAGGGGAAGAAAGATGGTAAACGTTGAAGTTGAAAATAGTTCAAATCAAGTGCCACCTTATGATGGCTTATTGTCTGTAAAAATAGCTGTCATGGTAAAAACTAGCAAAAAACTATTTCAGAATTTATCTATCATATAGAGAACAAAAACATATGACGATGCATGAACAAGTTGTTTATAAAAAAAGTTGTAAATTTTTTAAGCTAATGTAAGAACCAGTTAGTTTTAAAAAGTTTTCCATTAAAGGTTTTGCTAACAAACCTTTTTAAAAAATCTTTTTTATATGTTAAGTGACTTTCTACATTTGTTCCTTTAAGCACCCATTGAAATTGTCACTTTCAACAATCCCTTACCTAGGAGTTTTCGATCACCTCTCATCAATAATTCTAACAATCCTTTATTTTAAAAATATTTTATAGCACCTCCCCTATCTTTGCTTCGCCTCATTGAATTTGGGATTGTCAAAAAGAAAAGATCAACTCACTGTCAGATATAAGATTTCCAGAAAGCAGATTTGTTTAGAGCAGTTACATGATCAATTTCAATTTTCTGGCCAAAATCTCCATGAAAATTAAATTTTCCTACCCAAAAGGGGAGTTTGTGCAACCCCTCTGAGCCCCCTCTGGATCCGCTCTTGAAACTTAGTAATTTTCATAACACCAATGGTTATTGTAAACAATTTTGGTCCGAGTGTCTGGCAGGTATGTCGAACACAAGGTCCATGTTGATTTAAATTTTAATTACAACAGACCAAATGTTATAAATTATGTGACCAAGATATTAAAATACATAAAAGTTAATGAAAAAAATGCAAATTCAGTTTTAAATAACAAAGGCTACAGTTTAGGTAATTTTTTTGTTTTGTTTTTTAACACTGTTTTGGTTGTCAAATGTAACCCTTTGCTCCAAGGATACGCCTTTTATCATATGGCGATTAGTGTAGATCCAGATCAGTCTTCAAATATATTACATCCATGAAGTAATGTGAAAACTAGACTAATGACATTCTGGCAGTTCAAACATAAACATAGGCTCTTGTTGACATCGAGGGGAAAGTTTTCACTACTGTTGTATCATTTCATGTTGTTAGAATAAATTTTCCAACTGCAACTGCAAATGTCATGACCTTTTCATTCGACATACCAGTACATTCACATACATTTTATCCTCTTAAGATAAGTAACAATACCGTTAATTTTTACTGGGGTTTGATGTCACACTGTCCCTTTTCTGTGAAGTACATAAAATTAACATTTTCCTCCATAGACACACCTTTATTGTGTGGGTGAACAGTGTAGATCCAGATCTACCATCTGATCAGGTTCTGCACAATTTGCTTTTTGATTCATAAGGTTATTTCTGACCAAAATTCAACCAGTGCAGATCCTGACCAGACGGCACAGATAAGCCGGATGATCTTTATCTACCCTGGTTGCACAGGCGTAAAAATTTTTATATATGGAGGAAAGTGTTAAACCAGTTTGAAATCTAATGCTAACGCTGCATATAATATTGTTTCATAAAGAAAACAGACAGCCATTGAAAATTTCTTCCCTGTTCTAAAAACAACTTGGGGATGGATCCAGATGGGGTTCAGTAGGTTTGCTTGAACCCTGATTTGAGCTGCAATATTTAATTTTCATGGGTACTTTGGCCAGAAATTTGGATATTATCATACAATTGATCTATGATTGTCCCAAACAATCCCTGCTTTCTGGAAATCTAGCATCTGACTCTGGAATGTTTACCTAATATTAATAATATCCCAATATTCTTACAACCTAGGCCAACCATTGCAGGCAATACCGTGTAACAGGTTATTTCTGCGGCCATAAATTTCTGCATTTTTACCACCAAAATGTATGCGAAAATTCTGTGTTTTTATTTCTGGGTTTTCAGTTCGCATGAAGGATAAATTTCTGCGGTTCATATTGGGCGAGGTTTATAGTCAACACTTAGTACATACTGTATATAATTCAATATTTTAATTTTGTTACTCAATTTATTTTATCAAAAAATAACGAAGATATTATTAATATATTATTGTGAATTCAGACAAATAAAGTCAGACAACTATGTTAAGTTTCAAAGCTCTACCTTACTTACCAAGCACAAGTGAACTTAAACAAAAACTTTATGAAATGTTTGATGCCCGCCATCTCATCCGCCCAAGTTCATACCCTAATCTAATAACCAGCATTTTTCGAAGAAAACCTGATTAATTAACCCTAATTCTAAGTGGCATACCAAGAACAAAATGCAATAAAGAGGTATGAAACTTATCCATGCAGTTAAAACTAAAAATTAAATAGACTGAAAAAAAAACCCAAATCAGTTATGCTCATGATCATTAGACATCATCAGTACAAACACCACATAATGGGACAAAAAAGACTATTGAAGACTGTCAGTTAAAGACCATGTTATTAACAAAACCATTTGAAACCTTCTCCATGAGCACTCCACATGCCGAACACTGTTCCTTCCATCCCCTGGAACATGATAGCCGGGCTGTTATATACTCTGACTGTTGTGAAACGACACTCAAAGCGTTCAGAGTCGTTGTGGTCCAGGAACACTCCCTGCTTGCTTACATCATCACAACTCTCTGAAAATCATACATATTAACTATTTCCTCCATAGACACACCTTTATTGCATGGGTAAACAGTGTAGATCCAGACCAGCCCGCACATCCGTGCCATCTGATCAGGATCTACAGTTCACTTTTTGATTAGTCAGGTTATTTCTGACCAAAAAGCAACCAGTGCAGATCCTGATCAGATTGCATAAATGTGCCGGCTGATCTGGGTTGACGCTGGTTGCACATTTGTAAAAATGCGTATAAAAGGAGGAAAGTGTAAAATGGAGCATGCAACAGGAAAAAGTGCTTTTGAACAGATTATGTCAATCTTTGAAATGAAGAAATAAAGTTAAGAAGACGACATTGCAAAATATGCATTTCATCATAAAAAATAACATTTTATAGTCAAAATGTTTAACAATTCACTCATTAGTTACAAAAAATAAAAGTCTAAAGATAATAGTAAATTCTTCCCAATTTTATTAAGCACTCAAACATTATTATTAAAGACATCTTTTTATGTGATGTGCCTCTTATCACCTGATTACTGTAATGCACTTGCTTTCTTTGAAGTTGAGCCAATCCATTCATTGTTCATAGGGGTGTTTTAAAAATAAATAATTGAACAGCAAAAATGACTTAACATAGTCTTAAGGGCTGCTTATAACCTACCTATACTAGGAGACGCCTATCATTTTGGGCTCTTAAGTTGGAAGATGTTAAATACACCAACACTGAACATGTTCTCCCTCTCTAGAGAGCTTTAAGCTTACCTATATCAGGAGCCACCCATCCTAACAGGCTCATCAGCTGGCAGCCATTACACACACCAAAACTGAAATTGTTCTCCCTCTCTAGAGAGCTTTAAGCTTACCTACATCAGGAGCCACCCATCCTAACAGGCTCATCAGCTGGCAACCATTACACACACCAAAGCTGAAAGTGTCGTCTCTTTTCCTGAATGCTTCAAACTGGTCTCTGATAGAAGGATTGAACATTGCTGTGGCGGCCCAACCTGCCAAATCAAACTAGAAATGATTGATGTGCTATCTGATTTATATGTATTGTAGAATTGATTACATGTTTACACTTTCCTCCATATATAGAACAACATGGCATTTGTGAACAGTGTAGATCCAGATCTGATGTGCTGGCTGATTTGGATCTACACTGTTTGCTCAATAAAAGGCGTATATATGGAGGGAAGAGTTAACTGATTAAGTTGAAAGCTCTGTAAACAAGAAAATATTGTTCACATGAAGAATTGTACAGCCAAATGCTGGGGGATAAATAATTTGTCATTGTACCATTCAATGTTATCAGCAGGTTTGCAGGCAGACCAACAGACTGCACACTCAACACTTAATAGATTACATTTTAAGCTTTGAGCTTTTTCAAACTTACAAGTGATAAAGTTTACTGATAGCAGACCACACTTATTTCAAACAAAGTTGCTTTATGAAATCAGAGTTTGTATATGGCCCAGTAAGTTGGCGAGCTCGACCGGACCTAGTTGTCTAGGTTTTAATAGGCAGTGGTTAGAAACCATTGACCAGTGGTTGGTGATTACATCATTTGTATCTTCCCATCTGATCTGGATCTACAATGATAACTTTTTGGTCAGAAATAACATAAATCTAAAAATGAACACTGACTGTAGATCCTAATCAGACAGCATGGAGCTGATCTGGATCTTCACTGTTCCCCCCATGGGAAAACAGCCTCATTCCATGAAGTAAAGAGTTAAATCAAACACTAAATTCTTGGGGAAAGTTAAGTTGATTCCTTCAGGGATTACAAAGAGACACAGAAATAACCAGATGACTCTCAAAGAGACTAGTGCATATTCAGGTTATACTCCAAAGATATACAGGCTGATCCGGATCTAACACTGATTGAACATGGGACAAAAACTGTATTCTAGGGAGTAAAGAATAAGAAGAAAATCAACTTCAAAATACTGTTAAATCATTTTATTTCACACAGGTTTCATTTTCGCATATTTCGCGCTAGACTAGAGCGGGGAATTCAATCCCAGCGAAATTAATCTATTTAACAGTGTTTCTTTATACAAACATACAGATGCGCGAATTTATGCCTTTGCTAATGTGTTATTTACGGTTTTTGCGAGAAAATTCATCACCGGGATATTAACTGATACTACAGTAATACCCAAACAATTAACAAGGTAGAGAACTTGTGGTATTTCAAAAGTGAATATTTTCCAAAATTTTTATCAAAACAGAAAATCTTTCAAGTGTATGAACTGTTTTTCCATGATGAATGACAAAAAATTGGTACCCAAACAAATATCATTGGGTTTGCAGCATTTTGCAGTATCTGATAACATTCACATGAAAAATATTGATATGCAGCCAAATCCATGTTATATAATGCATAGTTACACCTTGAACAATGAAGTCACACAAGTAGCAAACTGTGCCAGAGATCATTAAACTAAATCACATGACCAGTCTCAAATCTCAAGCATTCAATTGGCTGAAATGCTGACTGGTTGCCATTTCAGCCAATCAGATGTTTGAGATTTTAGACTGGTCTCCAATCTCAGTTTTACAATCCTGGGCCCTGTTATAAAAGTATAAGGAATATTTACATTGTGATTAATGCAGAACATGAGGGGATCATATTTGCAACTTTCAATCTTAGGATATAATTGATACTAAAATTATTTTTATTGCTTAAAATTTAAAAAAAAATAATACGAAAGTTTCATTATTTAATATAAATCGATGCATTATGCAGTAGAGTTTCAACAGTAAAGAAACACTTACTGAACGACACTTCATTGCCTCTCAGAACTTCGACGAAACATTATAGTAATACTGGTATGTAAACTTGTCAAAACATCTATGCAATTTTATAATAATACCAAATATTTTTTTATTAATATAGCAGATTTAATTGTTGAGATTCAGTTAAATAATTAAGTATTAGGAAAATGATAATCTTGAATTTATATTTGTACATGAAAATATCAGCCGAGTTTCATCTGTATGTACATGTAGAGTTCAAGCAATGAGAGGTATAAAAGTAGAAATATAAACAAGAAATGAAACATCTTTGATATTTCAGATGGCAGAATCATCCGATGGAGGACCTGTTGAATCAACTGGGTCACAGCCAAACTTTGTTTATTTTTGTCAGCCTTGTGATGAGGCAGATGAACATACAAAAGCCAAGGGCTTCTGCAAACACTGTAGCGAGTTCTTATGTCAGACATGTATAAAATATCACAGAAGAAGTAAAATGAGTAAACATCATGAAATTCTGGATGAAGTGCTCATGGCTCAAGAGCCCAAACCATCCAAAAGAGACAAATCCGGAATATCTGAGGTCTGTCCAAAACATTCCTCTACAAAAGAATTAATTAAGTACTTCTGTGTTGACCATGATAGTTTAAGCTGCCAGGCTTGCATTTCCAGTGAGCATAAATCTTGCAAAGTAGATCTTATTGTTAACTTATCATCTCATTTTCATGAAAGCAAAGAGTTTGAACAATTCTGTAAAGATATAGGAGAACTCAATGAAAACTTTTGTGCAGTGCAGAAGACTGTTGCGAATTCTAAGCAAACTGAACTTTTGTCCTATCAAAAGGCTTTAGAAAATATAAGAAAACTGAAAACAGATCTCATAGAACATTTTAAAACACTGGAAGCTGACATGTTAACAGAGGCCAAGAATATGCTAAAAGAAGATTTGATACTGCTAAACAAGCTTCATAAGAAAAACCAAAAAGGAATTGAAGAAATAGAAGAAATACAATCCAGCATTAAATCAAAGGGAAATGCTGACTCTGACCTATTTATCATTTCCAAGAAAATGAGAACTACATTAAAGAAATTGAACGAATCCTATGCCGGGATTAAAGAATCCTTTAAGAAGTCTCCAAGAATTTATGGCTTCAGATCAGACAAAGTATTTGAAGATGCTCTCTTACGCAAACCATTTGGTAAGATTGAAAGACTGCAATCCTGGTTTGGTGTACCCTATGCAACAGTCACATGTCTGGACAACATCCACATAAAATCCTTAGAAGATCAAAGGGAATGCAGCGTATCAGGCATGATACCAATGCCTAACAAGACTCTGCTTTTAGCAGACTACAACAACCATGCTATTAAAGTGCTAGATATAACCAAGAAAAGTTTACTGTCACGTTTAGCACTGCCAGCTGGGCCCAGGGATATTGCTAAAATATCAGATGAAAAAGTGGCCATCACTCTACCAACCATGAAATGTGTAGAAATTTTGGCTTTTCAGGATGGCGCATTATCTGAGTTGAGTTCTTTTAAGGTCAGAGGAGAATGTTATGGGATCGACCACTGTATGGATAAATTTGCTGTTTCATACACCGATGATCCTCGTGTAGAAATTCTTGATACGAGTGGTAATGTTATTGGAGATATCAAAATTTTCCGTCAAGACATTACATTTAAATCTCCTAGAAGTGTCAAGTTTAGAAAAAATGCCAAAGAAATAGTTGTCTGTGATTTTAAAGCCAAAACAATTTACGAGTTCTCACTCTCTCCACCTTATGACACTTGCAGGATCTTATGTCAGCAGAAACATATCTATAGTCCACATGGACTTGCATTTACATCAGATGACAGATTTGTCTTTACTTCATTCGGGAACCTAACACTGTTTATGCCTGCAAAACATGAAGTATGTTCATCGTGTGACTGCACAATGGAGTTTTTCAGCATATTAGCAGGAAATAAAGTTGAAAAACCACAAGCTCTGCATCTATCAGAAGAAGAAGGGCTTATATTTGTTGGATGTGGTGATACACAGCACCCAAATTACAATGGCAACAACATCAAAGTCTTTAAATTCAGTGAGTGATTAGCATTATCAGACCCTAACTATTACTTTATCTACCTTGCTACAGGCTACATGTCAAGAAATCAAAATTGTGCCTTGTACAGTACATTCCACTTATATGAATAGCGGTTATTTGAATATTTCGCTTAATATAGTAGAATATTAAAACACAAAACCATTTCTATGCTAAAAAATATCTTTATTTGAATAGGTCACCGCATGCATTTCGTTTATTAAGATAGCACTTTCCAACCTTACAACGCCTTACGACGCTAATCCTACTTGAAATTTACACATTTCTGCCCCAAGGCAATGTTCATTATCCGTTAAACTCGATAAATTTATTGTCATTGTTTATTACCTATTTAAAATAATGACTTCCATTCACTGGCACATGTGTTTACCGTGTAGATTTATAGTAATGACATCACATAACAGAGTTTCCCTGCATCGAGAATTTTCATTTGCTTTTGTTCATTAGATGATTACGTTTTATGGAATACGGGAAATTCTCGAATAAAAAAAATTTTATTGGTAAAAAGTAAGAAACAGAAAAATGCTTGATGAGCAGGTAATGTCAGAACAACAAACTGATTTGATGTTTCATGCTCAATGTCTATTATGGTTAGCGGCTTGCATTAATTTTCGCTAATTTGCGGTTTGTCACGTGAACGAAATTCTGCTAGTACAGTATCAGATTGGTGTTTTTCACACCTATTTTTTGCCTATTGTTAGTCACAAAGTGGTTTCATGTCAAATCAGAAGCAACAAAAAAAACAACTTTCATTTAATTTCATATGTTTGACGTTAAATTGTATCTGTTGGTAAACTTGTACATTGCCTCTTAAATCCCTGCATACAAATGTAATAAACAACCTTCGCCGATAATAACGTAATACGACTCGAAAAAAGCGTGCGTTTCCTGAATTTGTCGGCATCATTGATTTAATCATTTGATATTTTTACCTGCCACGAAAAATGAACAAACATATAGATTGTAAATGTACAAAAAATGGGATCCACGGACCAAGTGCGATTTACTGAATATTGCGATATAACTGATCGCAGTGTATTTATTTACAATATCTTTTTTATCTTTGATTTCACCACATGTAGTTATGCTGTAGGTATGGCGTAAGCGAATTTCACAAGTGGGTATTTCTCATGATGCACCGGCGAAAAATGGCAAAGATACGAACGAAATCAAAAACTGGATAGAATTTGTAAGCTCCGTATATTACAATCCTCCGGTTAATTGAATCAAGGGTTCTGACAAATGGACTACTCAAATAACCGAATTCTACTGTATTTACTAAAAAAGTAGGAACATTTACACTGAGGAATCATATATAAAAGGGGGAATAAATAGGAAATAATTCAACAGAGTTATTGCTCTTACTCTTCGGTGGCCAAGACTCTTTGCCCATTTGCATGATAATGAAATTTTGTGAACACTGGATAGCTCATTTTCCAATTAGAACATTGATTATCTTCAATCCCAGCGAAATTAATCTATTTAACAGTGTTTCTTTATACAAACATACAGATGCGCGAATTTATTTTCTGATAGGAAAAAGACACAACTTAGGTCCTAAACTATTCTCCAGGTACAGATTCAAGCATGTTATTTGGCACTCCAGAAACTGCACAATTTTATAAAATGTAATGGGTTCAGAGTGGTAATATGTATAAAGTGGAGCAAGAGTTGACAGGAGCAGAATTGGCAAAATATTCAACTTTATGATTTTCTTAACTCAAGCTATTAATCTAATATATGCCACATACTTTTTCTGGTATGAAGAGAAATCAAGTTTTTGAGTTCATTTTTGCTGCTAGAAGATGTTTTGTGTAGTCTCAAATCATTTTGATTTTACAGTAAAAAGTAAACCTCAAGGATGCAAGGGAATTAGGAAATGTGCTGTCTTCACAGATTTTAAGGTTTTGATATACATGTAATACATGTATCTCATAATCTGAAATATAGTATACGCTACAAACAATAGAGTCATTTTACACAATTGTTGAATTTACTAGTTTTTGTTATAGAAATATAGTTCAAAAAAGTTTTGGACAAACACTTATCCATAAGACATTTTAAAACTTCTTACCAACATCAGAATATACAGTAACAAATAATAAAATCTGTAATTTAATCATTGATACTTGTATGATTAAGTAAAGTAACGAAGTTTTGAATTGCTGTTTTTTTTTGTTATTTTTTATTTAAACATTTTTCTGTCTGTGTGTGTCTGTATGAGATGATATTTAAGATGAGAAGACATTGTGAAATCTAACATGTTCACATTACAAAATAAAGCATTTAAATGGTTTGGTTTTGTTGTTTGAGTATGTTATACTTATATCGATATTTTTTTATTGGGGAACATAGGGAAGTTGCATCAAAGTTAATCCAAAGAAAAAATAGTACAAAATTGTGGGATAATCTGGATCTACCCTGCCAATTGTTTAAGTTATATCCTATCACATAAAGGGTTAATTTCACAAAAATCTTGTATAATAAAAATATTAACTACCTTTCAAAAGTAGGTCACAAGGTCAAATTTGCAGCACAGTTGAAAAACCAGAGTTTGTTAAAATGAGTCATATCAAGGGATTATTAAATATTATTTTGAAAACTATAAGTTACTGAGTCTTGTTATTTTGGGTGTTGTGAAGTTGTCATTGGTGAAAATAGAAATATAAACATGACCTTTATTTAAAATTTGATGAGACAAAAAGAACTTGTTAATAACAGTAAGCAATGCTTGAAGTAAAGTAATTGTTCATGGCTGATTGAAACAAGATCACCATATATCATACAGTATAGTCAAGAGTTCTGAGAATTAAGGATGGCGCCTGGCTTACCTTTAGCCGAGCCCAGCACATCAGCATAGCTAAATCCACCAACAAATGCCACTCCATGAAACCTGTCCAATGTGATGCTGCCAGCACACAAATCCTGCATGCTGATGTCCCAAACCTCGAAGCCAGCCATCATGAAAGCCGCTGCCATCTCACGGTCACTGTTACTGCCCTCCTCCCGTAAAACTGCAATCCTCGGACACTGCTTGCCTGCAAAACCTGGGAGGATATCATCTAGGAAGATAATAAAGATCTACGATAAGGTTTGTAATCATAAATTTCTTGTACTTGCCCCAAAAAAGACTGATCAAGCGATCCCTATGTATCGCCTTTTCTTAGAAAGGGCGACACAAAACACAAGCATAACTTATCAAATAAGACCTTGAACTTCTGATTTTGGCTACCTGAAAACCATGTTCTTCATAAGAAGTATACATGTATCCTGAAAATTTGATGAAGAAGTATTCAGAAAAGTGACAAAGCTATTGCCAACATAAAGTTGTGTAACAGATTGACAAACATAATACTAATGTAATTGCATTTTTCTTCATAAAACTCACAACTGTAAATTTTTAATTAATTCAAAATTAAAAGTGAAACCTTATTATTTATATAATACCATTTCTAATGCACTTCTACTCTCAGTCTATTTGAAAGAACCAGGCCAAAATATCACAAACAATCTTATGCTAAAAGTTCATTTTCAACTCAGCATATTTAATGAAATTCTGAGAAATTTTGTTTTTATTTTCTTGGAATACTTAATAAGAATGGAAAAAATTGTCCTACCCTCACGGAAATATTTTTAACAACGCTGAATCCTGCTAAGATATTTTATAACATTCATTTTAGTTCAAACACCAATATAGGAGTTTCTACTCAAACAGAATTTCAGTAATTTTATAATTAGAATATACAGATAACAAATGTTCAAAACTCGTATAAATTAAAAAATAATTCATAATTATAACATAAATTTATCAATAAAGCTGTGGATGGTTACAATTTCAAAATACATATGTATCACTTTGTACTTTGTGATATTGGGGTCTGTCTGTAAAACACTGAAATGACAAAATAATAATAAAATTATCCTTGCAATAATTTGATTGCTATGAGCTTAAACATATTCAGGTCACTTAACCCTTTCCTCCAAATATAGGCATACAGGCTTGCGCAAACAGTGTAGTTCCAGATCAGCCAGCACATTTATGCTGTCTGATCAGGATCTGCACTGTTTGCTTTTTGGTTTATTAGGATATTTCTAACCAAAAAGCAAACACTGCAGATCCTGATCAGATGGCACTCTAGATGTACACTGGTTGCATATGCAATTAATGTGTATAAATGGAGGAAAGGGTTATGATACATTAGTTTAGTATTTTATCTGTCTTGCATAAGGCCAGTTATATGTAATTTAAAGGTAGTCAAGAAACAGGCACTTAGGTAAGTTATGTGACAATAGTCAACAAACTGTGTATCTAATGAATTTTCACACATTTTTGCAAACAAAGACAATGCGTGATCTCACCCTTAGAGATGATAATAGAGGTATTTTTCTACTGGTTACTGAACGGCCTTCAACTCAATCGAATGGTCATGTACCGAAACCTAACCATCCTGCAATTATATTTGCTTAGTACAGCAAAAAATTGAAAAATGTGTTTATGAGTTCCTATGTACTTCAGATTCAAAGAATATTCTATATAAAACAAGAAAACACCACACTTTGACAAGAAAAAACAACTTATAAGGAAAGCTGTGTAACTTGTCTGGGTCATGACCTGTGCGCTGTTAAATAAGTAAGTAAACTTTCATGCTACTGTTCTCTGCAGAAATATCCAACTTGCAGAAACAGGTTAACAATTTTTCTAAGTATAAAAAGGGGAGATAACCCTCAAAATAAGGTAGCATGAATTATGTAACTTGTCCGGTCATGACCTGTGCATTATAAAGAAAGTGTATAAACTTTCATGCCAATTCTCTTTGTGGAAATTGAGAAATATCCAACATACAAAAACAGGTAAACTAGTTCTCTAAGTACAAAATGGGGAGATAATCCTGGAAAAAAGATACCTAGAGTTTTGTTTCTTGTAAGGGTCATGACCTGTGCACGGTTAACTAAGTGTGTAAACTTCATGGCAATGCTCTTTGTAAAAATACAGAAATATCCAACTTGCCGAAACAGGATAACCACTTATCTCTTAGTGCAAAATGGGGAGATAAGCCCAGAAATAAGATTGCCAGAGTTATGTAACATGTCTAGGTCATGACCTGTGCACTGTTAAGTAAGTATGTAAACTTTCATGCCAAATTTCTGTGTAGAAATCGAAAAAATATCCAACTTGCCGAAACAGGTTAACTGTCCCCCCCCCCCAGTACAAAATGGCCAGATAAACCCAGAAATAAGATAGTTAAATAACTTGTCAGGGTCATAACCTGTGTTCTGTGTAGTAAGTTTGTAAACTTTCATGCCAATTCTCTTTGTAGAAATTAAAAAATATCCATCTTGCGGAAACAGGTTAACCACTTATGTCTAAAATATCCAACTTGCGGAAACAGGTTAACCACTTATGTCTAAGTACAAAATGGGGAGATAATCCCAGAAAAAAGGTAGCCTGAGTTATGTTACTTGTAAGGGTCATGATCTGTGCACTGTTAAGTAAGTGTGTAAACTTTTATGCCAATTCTCTTTGAGGAAATTGAGAACTGTCCAACTTGCCGAAACACTTTAACCATTTTTTTAAGTACAAAAAGGGGAGATAACCCCAGAAATAAGGTACCCAGAGTTATGTAACTTGTCATCAGGGTCATGACCTGTGAACTGTTAAGTGTGTTAACTTTCATGCCAATGCTCTTTGTAGAAATTGAAAAATATACATCCATTTATCTCTAAGAACACATTTGGGAGATAACAATGAAATAAGATAGCCAGAGTTATGTTACTTGTTAAAGTCATACCCTGTGTACTGTATAGTAAGTTTGTAAACTTTCATGCTAATGCTCTTTGAAGAAATTGGAAAATATCCAACTTGCCGAAACAGGTTAACCATTTATCTCTAAGTACAAAATGGGGAGATAATCCCAGAAAAAAGGTAGTCAGAGTTATGTAACTTGTAAGGGTCATGATCTGTGCACTGTTAAGTAAGTGTGTAAACTTTTATGCCAATTCTCTTTGTGGATATTGTGAAATATCCAACATGCCGAAACAGGTTAACCATTTCTCTAAGTACATAAAGGGGAGATAACCCCAGAAATAAGGTACCCAGAGTTATGTAACTTGTCAGGGTCATGACCTGCGAACTGTGTAGTAAGTGTGTAAACTTTCATGCCAATGCTCTTTGTAGAAATTGAGAAATATCGAACTTGCTGAAAAAGGTTAACCGGATGGATGTACGGATGGACGGACGGACAGACAGTTCAATCACTAGATGTCGAGGGCATAAAAATGGCTATTTCTATGACAAAATACTGTCAAGAGTTATTAAACTTGTCCTGATAGTTGCCACTGTGATGTCATGCAACTATGTAAAGTTTCAATGCTGTATCTTGAATGGTTACTTAGAAAAACTGAACTTAAACAAAACACTTAATGAAATGTTGACGCTGCCCAACAAAATACCCCAATCTTATAACAAATGAAAACCAGATTAATATATCATAGATTTGTTAATATGTCTCTACCCTGAGGTACAATATGAACAATATCTGGGTCAAAGGTCAGTTGGTACTGTGGTGTAAGTTGGTGTTTTAGACCATCCCGTTCCTGAGCTACACAGTCTGGGTTTGCCTGGCGCAACTCGAGTTGGAAGCTGGTCTCTTCCCACAAATCCCGTAAGACGACCATCTTATCCTCTAGGACAACATCACCATTTATGCTGATGTTGATCTGCAAAATGATGACAATTATATTGTACAAAGCATATTGACCATTGACAGTTAGGCTTATATGTGAGAACGTATGCCCACTATTTTTGTTTCTGGGCAGTCTGACCATGTCCATGCTAAATCTGTGAATGTCAAAGTTTGCTTTCATTCTATTAGCAAAACACAATGAATGTAACAGTTTTTCATATTAAGTTGAGGAGAACATAAGAGTTTTGTCATCATTCATTGATAGACATACATTACAGTTGGCATTAAAAGTCATGGTCAAATTCGGCATTCCACACAACACAGAAATTTTACTAATTAAGTCACATGTTTTCGACATAAACTACCCTTGTAATATGCCTATCACTAATTTAAATTAAAGACCAATGATTAAGATCCTGAGACTGTCAGACAGGAAAACTGGGACCAAGATCATTAAACAGAGATTGGAGACCAGTCTCAAATCTCAAGCATCCCTGTCCCCATTCAAGCCAATCAGATGCTTGAGATTTGAGACTAGTCTCTTGTATTATTTTTATGATCTTGGGCCTTAAGCTCCACAAGCCATCACCAGATCTACACTGGATGCTTCTTGGTCAGAAATAATCTAATTAATCTAGAGCAACTTTATAGATCATGATCAGATGGCAGGGATGTGCTGGCTGATCAGGATCTACACTGTTAGCACACTGGAAAACAACAATATCCTATTGATTAAAGGATTATTAAGCTCAGATTTACATGAATAAGGTGAAATTTACTAGAATAGAGAAAGGTGTCAATTTGTTTGTGCAAGAATAAACAACAATACTATAAGGGAATATTTTTTTATAAAATTAACATGGAAAACTTTTTTACTAGAAGTTTCTGTTTGGAAAAATCACTGATATTTTATGGAATAATTCTAACGTTTAACATGAATAAAGAATTTATCTTAAAATACTTTTCAAACCACTATCACATATGGTGACTTATGGGGCATGGTCACTTCATCGAAAATTGAATTATTAAAAAAAAAAACAAGGACATAATTCGATCTTGTTACTTAACTTTGAACACGTAAGTTCATTTCATTAAAACTATTTTTGTAAAACAACCCAAACATAGTTTGATTTTATTACACATCCATATCAAAAGTTAAACACTGTCGATCAATCTATAACTATTTGATCAATGTGTGTGAGCATAAAAAATAGTGACTTTTCATCTTTAACTGTTTATTCTTGCATACCAGATCAGATTATCCGGTGTTTTCACCCGTGTAGGAAATTTCGATCCTACACCCCCCCATGTAGAATGAGTCACGTGAGTGACGTCACGTCTTCAAGTATCTGACGTAATAAATTCAAGTTAGTGACGTCATTTAAAAAAAGTTTGCTTTAACGTCAATATTTCGGCATAATGAAAATAAATAAGTTTGTATACTTACACAGAAATGTTATAAATAATAAAAGGTATGCAAGAAAAAGTATCTTGCATGAGACATTCGGTGAAGATAGAAAAATCTGTCACCTCGGGTGAACTGTTTTGGCGGGAACTCGACAGAGCCTCGTTCCCGCAAAACAGTTAACCCTGGGTGACAGATTTTTCCATCTTCACCTCACACTCATGCATGATACTTATAATCTGTGAAATATGGTTTATATCACATGAGTAAGCCTTTAGATTCAGGCGCAGACTGGTCAGGACTTACACTGTTTGCTTCTTGTTCAGATGTGACTTAACCATTTCCTACATATACATCTTTATGGCATGGGCGAACAGATCAGCCTGCACATCTGTGCCCAAGGTTATAAAACTGAGCATGGAAACC
The DNA here is from genome assembly GCA_038501625.1 of Corbicula japonica. Classification (NCBI taxonomy): domain Eukaryota; kingdom Metazoa; phylum Mollusca; class Bivalvia; order Venerida; family Cyrenidae; genus Corbicula; species Corbicula japonica. The sequence goes on from JAZAYU010000012.1 coordinate 6,553,380, forward strand.
AGTCTCAAATCTCAAGCATCTGATTGGCTGAAATGGCGACCAGTCGCCATTTCAGCCAATCAGATGCTTGAGATTTGAGACTGGTTTCCATGCTCAGTTTTATAACCTTCAGCCCAGTGCCATCTGATAAGGATATACATGTACACTGTTCACTATCTGATGTTATAGGTTATTTCTGAACAAAAAGCGACCACTGCAGATCCTGCTCAGACGGCGCTGATGTGCCAGCTGATCTGGATCTACACTGGTCACACATGCATAAAAATGTGTATATATGAAGGAAAGGGTTAATGAATCTATAAGCCCCTAGTTTAACACCAAATCAGACAGGCTGATGTGGATCTACACTGGTAGATGTAAATGCAGAAAAGGGTTAAGCTATTTTTCTTTCAAAAGTTCAACAAAGCTTACATATAGTGTAACCACTGAGTTTTAAGATTTTCTAGCTAGGAGTGGGTTGCAAGCTTGCTTTAATCCCACTGAATTTGGACAAGCGATTGCAACAATTTACTACTTACAATGGAGTCAGTTCCTCCAACCAGTGATTGACCAATCAGATTACAGAAAACATTTGCTGCAGCATAGGCATCTATGACTTCCTGTACGTCTGCTTCCTGAACTTCCAAAACAAGTCCTAGCTCTTCATGAAATAAAGCTGCTATGGTACTTTGTGCTACAAAGGTTAAAGTAAAAAAAATCACCAAACACATCACAAAAAATATTGCAGGTTCTGGTTTATTACTGCCCCTTGCAACCTTTCAAATTTGAGATGGCTCAAGATGAGATTTTCCGGCACTGGTAAAGGTATGGAATGTAATGGTAATGTGATATGCAAGAAAACACTCAGTGCAAAACATTATATGGGTATTGTCTATGAGTATTTCTGATGAGGAAAAGCAAGTCTTTTTACTTGTAAAGAGGACCAAAATATAATGCAACAGGCCAGTTTAATAAACCAGATTTGTAACAAGAGAATCTCAGCTGACAGACAGATGATAATGGGAAATATTTCACTTCAATAAATAAACAGGAGCTGTCAGAGAAGAAAGTGTGCTTGATTTTTCAATTCATTTGAAACAATGCAATTTAAAGATTAAAAGAACAAAAACTGGGGCCAAACATTCATATGCAATCAGAAAAAATATCAAAAAGTGAATGGTAAGACAGAAAATTTATTTCAAATAACAGAAATAATTTCTTAATGCACCATAAATATTGGAATGAAAAGGGGAATAACTAAGAAATACTTTAAGTAGAGTTACAAACTTGTAGGTACTTTATGATTGGGGACAATCACTTTTAGTTCAATATCAAATCACTTAAATAATGTTACAGAACAAAAATTTTAACACAAAATCTAAGTGATAAAGGGTCCTAATTTTAAAATAATTGTAGCAGAGTTACGGGTCTTGGTGGTATAATAAATATTATGATAGTGACTATATATATTCTAAGTTTCAAGTTGATATTTCAAGTCGTTTTATAGTAAAGGGCCAAGTGTATATTTTCATGAACACAAAATTTGTGAAAAAGCAGCATAACTTGGAAACCATTGGTAGTTATGGGTCTCGTTGGTAATGATGTGGATTTTGATGGTGAATGTATATTCCAAGTTTAAAGGTGATATCTAGGGTACATGTAGTTTCAAAGTTATAGGCCAATGACTTATTTTTCTTAACACAAAATTCTTGAAAAAAGGATATAACTTGAAAAAGTATTAGAAGCAGGGTCATGTGTCTTATAGTAATAATGTAGATTTTGATGGTAAATATATATTCCAAGATTCATTGTGATATTTCAAGTAGTTCAAAATTATGGACCAAAGTGCATAATTATTTTGTTTAACAATAGATGATTTATAGGGTATCTCCCCTATTTTTCAAATAGTCAACCTTAGTTATCTCAAGAAGAATTTTTTTTTTTAAATGCTGGTGTGATGGGGCTTGTAATGTAGTTGTAATGAGTTTGGGTTTTAGAACCCATGATGAATGAAAATAATATTTGAAATAAAATATTATGCTTACCATTTGAGTTCATATTTATATTGATTCCACAATTTCCAGCAAACGCCATTTCTAGCAGGCACACAACCAGTCCTCCATCACTGATATCATGACCGGACACGATCTTCCTGTCTGAAACAACAACAATAGTTAATGTAACAAAGTCACATGGGAATATCCTCCTGTAAATAAACCAGAAATACGCAAACTCACGACAAACCGTGAAAAACAAAAGAAATTGTTTTGTAGTAGGTTGTTCTATAATGTTCTGTGACATTCTTTAACCCTTTACATCATCAGAAATAACTTTTATCTTTTAGGGCGACCAGCATATATCCTCATTTGGTCACGTATTGGAAATTAAAGGACTACAAATTTAAATTTACTGAAGCAATCAAGCTTTGTTATTCAACTGGGATCTAAAGCCTATAAACATTCCAACTAGATGGGTGTTCAGTTGAACACATGTGTCACCCTCAGATAATTTGTCAGAAAAAAACCAAGTTTGCTAAGAAATATTCAGAAATGTTGAAAGTCATAGCCAATGTTTAGTGTCCTTGACAAAATCAAAGTACAAAAAGAGACATAACTCCATCAAATGTGATCAATTTTGGCATTATCATAACCCTGTAAAGCATTACGATTTGAAAGTTTGATTATGAAATATTAAGAAATGGCCCAATCAACATTAAGTTTTCATAAAAAATGGACAAACTGACACACAAAAACATCTGCGAAGATTGGATAGACTTTTTTTAATTTTAAGCAAAATGTCAGCGAATAAAGGACCATAACTGCAGAGTCACCTGAGCAATCTGTGCCCATGGTTATAAAACTGAGTATGGAAACCAGCCTCAAATCTCAAGCATCAGATTGGCTGAAATGGCGACCAGTCGCCATTTCAGCCACAGATGCTTGAGATTTGAGACTGGTTTCCATGCTCAGTTTTATAACCTTCAATCCTGGCTGGTTATCAAATCTGACCAAGATATTTAGGCATACAATTGAAGTAAAGTAACTTATACTTCAAAAAGCCTGCAACTAAAATTTTAAGGCTGATTCAGGTTTTTGTTGATGGCCCGACCGAAAATAAAACAGACGGACATAAAAAATTGTCCAGATCTGTTTCAAAATGTGATTAATAACAAACAGGGTATTAAAATTTCAATGTTTTTGTATATTTCTTCACATTTAAAAGAAAAAAGGATTAAGAAGAAGTTCCATTAATTAACACAATTATTTCTATCAATTAATACATAGTCCTGGAATCTTTCCAAGCGACTCAGGATTGTCAATATACCATTAGCGTGCTGATCTGCACCTTTGTAAAATCTTTTGTTAAAAACAATTTTACCCAAAGACTGGAAAGTTCTTCCAAAGTGTTAATTTTCTTTCTATTCAACATTATTATCAAGAAAAAGAACACATTAGCAGTTGTGCAAGTTTTGCGTCAGGAATGACACATCATAGTATTAATTAACACTTTACTCCATATATACACGTTTATCGCATGCACAAACATTGTAGATCCAAATCATAACCTTTATACCATTGATCTCGTGGATGACCAGTGAAGATCCAGATCAGCCAGCATATCTGTGCCATCTGATCTGGATGTACTTACCGCTAGTTCATTTTTTAATCCAGGTTAATTGTGACCAAGAAGCAAACAGTGTAGATCCAGATCAGATGGCAAAGACAATCTGAATGATCTGGATCTACACAGAAAAAATATAGTTACTATCAAAACTATTTGATAAAGTCAAACAATAACTTGGGTTGAAGGTTATAAAACTGAGATTGGAAACCAGTCTCAAATCTCAAGCATCTGATAAGCTGAAATTGCGACTGGTCGCCATTTCAGCCAATCAGATGCTTGAGATTTGAGACTGGTTTTCATGCTCAGTTTTATAACCTTGGGCATTGATGGTTGGGAAACATTCGTAAGTGCCCAAAAATACTTACACCCAATACACTGCAACTCCGTTATTTCGCGATCCGTTATATCGGGATATCCAATATATCGCGCTTGGTCCGTGGATCCCAATTTTTTTGCACATTTACAATGTATATGTTTGTTCATTCTTCGTGGGTGGTAAAAAAAGATTAAATGATCAAGTCAACGTTGGCGACAAATTCACGAAACGCACGCTTTTTCCGTGTCGTATTATGTCATTATCGGCGATGGCTGTTTATTACATTTTGTATGCAGGGATTTAAGAGGTGATGTACACGTTCACCAGAAGATACAATTTAACATCAAACGTACGAAAATAGATTAGAGTTTGTTTTTTTTACAATTTTGTTGCTTCTGATTTGACATGAAACCCCCTTTGTGACGAACAATAGGTGCGAAAAACACCAAGCTGATAAGTACTGGCAGAATTTTGTTCACGAGACAAACCGCAAATTAGTGACAATTAATGCAAGTTCTAACCATAATAGGCATGAGCAGGAAACGTCAAAACAGTTTGTTGTTTTGACATTACCTGCTCATCGACATATCAAGCTGGTAAATGACGGACGACGACGAACTAACATCGCCGACCATGACCGACCAACAGATCGTCGATCAGTTGAAAGTACCGAAAACAATAATACCGTCATTGGAAATTGAAGACGGCGATCTTTGTTTTGTACATTTGTACAATTAATTTCTTTTTTATTAAAAATAAAACTTAATAAATTATATTTATAAAAAAAAGTTGTTTTAAAACATTTGTCCAGCACGGAAAGTACTCCCTGAAGTACTCGTAGATCTCACGGCGTGTTAATTACGCAACACCGCGATATACATGCATCTGACAGCAAAAACAAATGAATTCTCCTTATTTCAGCGCGATTATTTACTTAAATCGCGCTCTGTTTATATCGCGATTGGCGGGCTTGGACCCCGAGGTCCGCGATATAATGGAGTTGCAGTGTACCACATAATTTATGAAATATGCTTACATAATAAACATTCTAGAATAAATTCTCAGAACAAATTTTACCTTTCCAAGAATTAAGAAATGTTTCTGTAATGTAAAAAAAATGATGTTTATTTTTAGCTAGTGTCTGTTTCACTTACTTTGTATCCAATAACTTCTTGCTCATTTTATTCAAGCTTTTAACAAGATTATGCTTTCGGTAAGAGGCGATACCTAATTGTACAGTGGAGATCCAATATAACGCGGTCCGTGGGGTCCAGACCGTCAGATCGCTTAATAATCAAAACTGCGATATTTCGAGGGACAATGGAACTTACACTTATCATAAGTATGTATGTAGCGGATGTAATGTTACCCCGAATAAGCATTGTAATACATGTACACAGTTATTTATCATTACAATTTATCGGTATTAAAAAATTTTCTTGGCATGTTTTTGTTTTTCTCTCCAACCAGTGCTGTAAAATTTATAACAATGTGAGTTAAACTCACTAACGTTTATACTGCCGGTTAATCTTCTCATGCAGAGCTACATGTATTTGCAAGACCTGTAAGCTGTACTAGATCAAAAACAGATTTCTCAATACATGACAAATTTTGATATGAGATTCTCAAATGGCAGACCTCAAAGAACTACTTGGAAGATATTTTACTTAAATTTGAAATCAACTTTATCCAAAAAAAAAGCTGTCACAGTAAGTGACAAATGTCCCCTGAGGTTCTATAAGTTTTTAAACCTTCACTCTGTATATATGCCTTTTTACACACAGTGACCAGTGGAGATCCAGATCAGCTGGCACATTCTAGCTGTCTGATCACGATCTGCACGGTTCGCTTTTTTGTTCATAATAAGACCTGTACATATAGAGTGAAGGGTAAAACCATAAATTGATGCCGTCTGTTGAAGAGCTTAACCTTTTCCTCCACAGATACACCTTTATTGCGAGGGCGAACAGTTTTAATCCAGATCAGCCGGCACATCCATGCTGTCTGATCAGGATCTGAACTGTTGGCCTTTTTATTCATTAGGTTATTTCTGATCAAAATGCAACCCAGTGCAGATTTAGATTAGACGGCCCGGATGTGCTGGCTGATCTGGATCTATACTGGTCACACATGCATAAAAATGCGTATACATCAAGGAAAGGGTTAAAGAGCTGGCTATTTTTCTATTCGTGAAGACAATATGGTCTGCAGTCAGAGTATTGGAAACATGTGAAACCCTCTTTCGCTTTTCTGTTGAACAATATTCTCTACTTTCACAGAATCTTTGAATATTTTCAATATATGACAAAAACGTTACCAGAAGATCAAACAATAGGATTGTTACAGCTACCTTCCCTGCATGAGGGAACTCCCAGAGTTTCTACCTCAAAGGCTTTAAATAAATCTATGACATCAGCAACTCAACAGTTTAGTCAAAATATAAACAACGCACTCCTTTGTGTTTGAAACTTAATCTAAATTTATAACAAACAGGAATTCACTTTTTGTCCATTGACATCAATCTCTGTCAAAAGCTATATATGGTCTAAGCCGGACAGGACAGGAATGATGCACATCTGACGGGGTCAGAGACCCTGCAATCATAGCTGAAAACTATTTGAAAAATTCATATGTAGAGGCACCAAGCTTAAAGATTTTATTAAAAAAACTTTGACTGGTTTTGTTTAAAAATCACTCTGACTGGTTTTATTAAAAAAACAACCCTTATTGGTTTTATTAAAAAAATCACCCTGACTGGTTTTATTAAAAAAAAATCATCCCGACTGGTTTTATTTAAAAAAAATCACCCCGACTGGTGTTATTACAAAATTATGCTGACTGTTTTATTGAAAAAAAAAAGAAGCAAATTCGTTGAATTTATATCCCCGCCGAGTACTGGTTATTACTAACACAACAGCTGAAGACATAGGGCTTTATTTAGATATTTATCATGGATGGCAAAAACAGTGAAAAAAAACTTCAGATGGTGAAAAGGGTTGGGCAGCTCATCTGAATATAAAAATGAGACGAAAAGTCTTCAAGTTGTTAAAATGATGAACCCAGAAGTAAAAATATAGCGCGGTATTTGATTGAAATCCATGCAGAAGTTGCATACAAGTAGCCCGGAAACGAATTCTACTCTATATGCATAGTGCATAACTTATCAAAGGGCCATAACTCTGTGTTAATCGGTCACACCAGAACAAGACAACAATATGGGCATCTTGTCTTGGTATTGATGGTTTCCATAGTTTTCTGCTAAGAAATAGCAAGGAAACAAATACTGCTCTACATGCAAAATGCATAACTTATCAAAGGGCCATAACTCTGTGTTAAAAGGTCTGACTAAAACAAGATGACAATATGCACAGCTCCTGCTTGTATTAAAGGTTTCCAGAAAAATTCATTGAAATCCATCTTGTAGTTGCTGAGAAATAGCGCAGAAACAAATACTGCTGTATATGCATAATGCATAAGTTATCAAAGGGCCATAACTCTGTGTTAAACCTTCTGACAGGAACAAGACGACAATATTCATATCTCCTCTTGGTATTGATGGTTTCAAGAAAGTTTCATTGAATTCCATTCAGTAGTTGCAGAGAAATAGCCTGGAAACAAAAAAACTGCTCTATGTGCATAAGGCATAAGTTATCAAAGAGCCATAACTCTGTGTTAAACAGTCTGACTGGAACAAGACCACAATATGTGCATCTCTTCTTGGTATTGATGGTTCTCAGAAAGATTAATTGAAATCCATCTGGTAGTTGCAGAGAAATAGCCGAAACGAATACTGCACTATATGCATAATGCATAAGTTATCGAAGGGCCATTACTCTGTGTTAAATAGTCTGACGGAAACAAGACTACGATATGCTCATTTCCTCTTGGTATAGATGGTTTCCAGAAAGTTTCACTGAAATCCATCCAATAGTTGCAGAGAAAAAGCACGGAAACGAATACTGCTCTATTTGCATAATGCATAAGTTATCAAAGGGCCATAACTCTGTGTTAAACGGTCTGACCAAAACAAGACGACCATATGCGCATCTTCTCTTGGTATAGATGGTTTCCAGAAAGTTTCATTGAATTCCATTCAGTAGTTGCAGAGAAATAGCCCGGAAACGAATACTGCTCTAAATGCATAATGCATAAGGTATCAAAGGGCCATAACTCTGTGTTCAACAGTCTGACCAGAACAAGACGATGATATGCGCATCTCCTCTTGGTATTGATGGTTCTCAGAAAGATTCATTGAAATCCATCCGGTAGTTGCAGAGAAATAGCGCGGAAACGAATACTGCTATATATGCATAATGCATAAGTAATCAAAGGGCAATAACTCTGTGTTAAAAAGTCTGACTGGAATAAGACGGCAATATGCGCATCTCCTCTCGGTATTGATGGTTCTCAGAAAGATTCATTGAAACCCATCTGCTAGTTACAGAGAAATAGCGCGGAAACGAAAACTGCTCTATATGCATAATGCATAAGTAATCAAAGGGCAATAACTCTGTGTTAAATGGTCTGACCCAAACAAGACGACGATATGCGCATCTTCTCTTGGTATAGATGGTTTCCAGCAAGTTTCATTGAAATCCATTCAGTAGTTGCAGAGAAATAGCGCGGAAACAAATACTGCTCTATATACATAATGCATAGGTTATCAAAGGGCCATAACTCTGTGTTAAATGGTCTGACCGGAACAAGACAACGATATGCGCATCTCCTCTTGGTACTGATGGTTCCCACAAAGTTTTGTTGAAATCCATCCAGTGGTTGCGGAGAAATATTGCGGAAACGAAATTCGGACGGACAGCGTGACGACGTGACACCGTGACGGACGGACAACGCCAAAACAATATCCCCCTCCCGATTTCATCGGCTGGGGATAAAAAAGAATGATTATATTAAACCATCCTAAAAACTGTAGTGTGTGGGCGGATAAGCAACTCATCTCCATAAATGTGTTAAGGTTGAATTAAACATAAACCAATAATAATTTTACTACTACTGTTTGTATATTACTTAGTTTAACTAGAATGACCAGGGGCAGCATGTCCGGCCAGCCAATCCGGAAATCCATATTTAGGCAATTTTAATTTCAAATTCCTCATGTCAGTGTTTCTAAAATGTCCAGGTTTTGACAGGTTTATAGCGGAATTACAAGTCTCCAACCTTAACTACTCAAATGTCTACCCACAACCTATCAGACACAACAGTACCTGCAATGAGCTTCTGGGTGATGTTGAACACAGCTACCAGAACTTCTGGGTGATCTAGATCAGGAGCACTGTTACCAAGCTGCTTATAACACTGAGCAAAGGCTGTTCCTCCGAGACGGCACATGCCACTACTGATGTCAACATACAGCAAGCATCCTGTAACAAAAAACATGCAAGTCAGAACTTTAAAAGTAATAATAATATCCTTGTTTCCAAAGTCAACAGTTAAACAGTATAGAATTTTCTTAATGGAAATAATTGAACTTTAACCCTTTACTCCATAGATCAGTCTTTTATCACACAGCCGACCAGTGTAGATCCAGATCAGCTAAACAATTCATGCTGTTAATCAGGATCTAGACTGTTTGCTTCTTTGTGACAGATAACCTTATGAATCAAAAAGCAGTGCAGATTCTGATCAGACAGCATGGATGTCCCAGCTGATCTGGGTTTAGCTTAGGTCGCGAATAAAAATTACATCCTTGCAGTCTGATCAGGGTCTACATTGCTTCTATTCTGTTAACCCTTTCCTCTATAGATACATCTTAACTGTTCGCTTTTTGATTTGTTAAGTAACTTCTCATCAAATGCGAATAGTGAACATCCTGATCAGACCCCATGGATGTGCGGCTGATCTGAATCTACACTGGTCTCATGTGCGTAAAAATGCGTATATATGGAGGAAAGGGTTTTATTATTAGCTCTTTACTCCATTAATAAGACCTTTAGTGTGTGGATTATAAGTATCATGCATGAGTGTGAGGTGAAGATGGAAAAATCTGTCACCGAGGGTTAACTGTTTTGCGGGAACGAGGCTCTGCCGAGTTCCCGCCAAAACAGTTCACCCGAGGTGACAGATTTTTCTATCTTCACCGAATGTCTCATGCAAGATACTTTTTCTTGCATACCTTTTATTATTTATAACATTTCTGTGTAAGTATACAAACATATTTATTTTCATTATGCTGAAATATTTACGTTAAAGCAAACTTTTTTTTAAATGACGTCACTAAATTGAATATATTACGTCAGATACTCGAAGACGTGACATCACTCACGTGACTCATTCTACATGGGGGGGTGTAGGATCGAAATTTCCTACACGGGTGAAAACACCGGATAACCTGATCTGGTATGCAAGAAGAACATAGTTAATCCAGATCAGCCAGAAAATCCAAGGCTTCTGATCTGGATCTAATGGTTCACCATTTACTTTTTCAGGATCTAAACAGGTCGCATTTTGCTCAGAAATAACGAATAAAAAAGTGAACAGTGCAGATGTGCTGACTGATCTGGATCTACACTGTTCGCCCATGCAATAAAGGTGTGTCTATGGTCCAACAATTAAGATTCACTGGGTTAATTCTGACTAAAAGGCCACTGGTGTAGATCCATATCAGACAGCACAGATGTGCTAGCTGATCTGGATGTACACTGATTGCACATGCAATAAAACCTGTATATATAAAGTAAAGGGTAAATAACACCTATCTAATATATCAAGGTGGAAAGTTTAATTTAATTAAGTTTAACATGTGTGCACCTGATGTCTCTGGTGTATTTTGTAATCATTATTACTAATTTTTAACCAATTGCATGTCAATGTAGGAAAGTACATGCATAGGCCCTTTTCATTTTCATTTTATCTGACCTACATTTTGTTTGTGAAGTTTTATAAAACTGAAAAAAAGATTTGTGTTTTGTGAATAGTGAATACAGCTTTTAGATACATTAAATTATAATAGACCAAGTAAAAGACGGTCGATCCTGTTTAGACTGCATAGATGAGCAGGCTGATCTGGATCTATACTGGTTAAACATGGAATAAAACAGGATTGTATAATATTGAAAGGATAAGTCGCCTCATACATTATCGGATATGTTTGCTGTTTTGTTTGTTTCCAGTAGCTATCAACAATGACATAGCAATTTAAAATTTGATCAACTTCTATTCAAAATTCTATACTTAGTTCAGGCATTCATAAAGTCATCCATTCTCTTAAGAACTTTTTCAATTCCAGTAATTATTTAACAAAAAAAATCAGCATTGCTACATCCCCTATTTCCTTGTTAGTCAGAGAAAGTTGTGGAAAACATATTAGTAATCGTGATTAAATGACTATGGGAACATTTAATTTACAGTAAAAAAGCTTGATCCTAACAAAAGATAGTAACTTGTCAGTGACGAAAGAAAGTATGAATCAATTTGAGTCAAGTCCCCACTGGTCCTGTGATATAGAATTACATCCGTTTTCAATTTTTTATATTTTTATTTTTCTTTTGTGTCGAAACACCCATAACAGCAAAGTGGTGAGTGATTTTTCATGTTATGTTAAGACTCTTTTTGTTTTCAAATTTTTCATTTATAACTATCCTTCACTTTCCAACCAACTGACCTGGGCCCAAGATCATATATTTACACTTCAACTTCATCCTCTACTATGTAATTTTATTCATCTTTATTCATCTAACAAATCATAATTTCTAATGGTAGACAGCATGACATAATGATTTGAAAGGCGTGGCTATAAAAGAACTGTCACAATTTATTGGGCATTGCACAATGTTTTGAGGATGACGTTGCCGAGCACGCAGCATGTTTTGCCCTCATTCGCTTTCGTCAATGTTGCTGTTCCAACAGCCATTTGAAAAAGCTGTAATATCACGAGTTCTTCTAATACTTTCTGTATTGAAGGGAGTTTTAATATGCAGAAATATAAGGATTGAATCTGTATTTGATGGTTTTCATTTGGGTATGAATAACATCAATGCTATGCAGTTTAGTACAGTCAGGTAAACACTAATTCATAGCACTGACACATAATTCAATTCTTTATTATCACAACTGATGCAAATCCCTTTAACCCTTTCCTCCATATATACGCATTTTTATGCATGTGCGACCAGTGTAGATCCAGATCAGCCGGCACATCCGTACCGTCTGATAAGGATCTGCACTGGTCGCTTTTTGGTCAGAAAAAACCTAACAAATAAAAAGCGAACAGTTTAGATCCTGATCAGATGGCATGGGTGAGCCGGCTGATCTGGATCTAAACTGTTCACCCATGCAATAAAGGTGTATCTGTGGAAGAAAGGGTATATTCTACATTCCTGGATATAAGCTGTATGTATAAGTTAAGGGTTAACATAACCTAATATACTTAATTAAACACTCTTAGGGTTTTGCACATCATGGCACATTGGCCCTTATTCACAATATTTTAAGGACTGTCCGCAAGTCAGATTTTGTATACAGTTCAACCTGCCTTACAACCACCTGTCTTAAACAGCCAGTTTGAATTTGTCCTAAACTGACATTTTGTTCTAATTTTTGCCTGTCTTTAACAGCCACCTGTGTTAAGCAGCCACCTTTTGTCACTCCCTTGGGTGGCTTCTTAAGACAGGTTTGACTGTAAATATCAACCTTTAGATGCTTGTTGACCTCCCCTTGGCACCTACACCCACAGTGACTCACCTTTCCCACTTGGACATTTTAAATCAGGTGTGACAGTCAAAGTAATGTCGGGACATCCAACATAAGCCGATATCACCAGTGTGCCTAAAACAACAACATACTTAATAAGATATTATATATAAACACTAACCAAAATCCTTTATTTCATATATACACATTTATGGCATGGACAGCCAGTGCAGATCCAGATCAGCTAGCACATTCATGCCATTTAATCAGGATCGACACTGTTTGCTTTTCGATTCATTATGTTATTTCTGATCAAAATGCCACAAGTGGCAATCCAGATCAGACTGCGAAGATGTGAAGGCTGATCTGGATTTGAACTGTTCACACATGCGTAAAAACATGTATATATGAAGAAAAGGGTTAATAAAGATACCCTATCAACATAGTATGATAAAAAAATCTATTGATAAAAGCCAGCTTTGAAAACAGTTCCGAGGCCAGGCTAATGTACAGTCAAACCTGTCTTAACCCTTTCCTCCATATATAAGCATTTTTATGCATGTGCACAAGTGTAGATCCAGATCAGCCAGCACATCTGTGCCCTCTGAATAGGATCTGCACTGGTCGAATTTCTGTAAGAAATAACCTAATGAATCAAAAAGCAAACAGTGCCGATCCCAATCAGACGACACGGATGGCTGATTGCTGGCTGATCTTTTTCTTTATGCAATACAGGTGTGTCTATGGAGGAAAGGGTTAAAAGACCACTCAGAGGAAGGCCCAGTAAAGTCTATGAAGGCAGGTAGTTTTTGTTTACAAGTGAATAAGTTCCAGTGAATTGGACAAACAAATACGGAATCTTTATCCACAGGTGGACATTGTTTACCACTTGTCTTTTGCATAGGATTATAAGTATCATGCATAAGAGTGAGGTGAAAATGAAAAAATCTGTCACCGAGGGTTAACTGTTACGCGGGAACGAGGCTGTGCCGAGACTGGTATAGACTGGTTTCCAGTTTTCAGTTATTTTACATCTAAGGTCCTAATGTTCAGTCTCAGGTTTATTCTCTTGGACCCTTGAGAATAGCTCCTATCAAATCAGGGTCCAAGATCATAAAACTGAGATTGGAAACCAGTCTCAAACCTCAAGCATCTGACTGGCTGAAATGGTGACACATTTCAGTTAATCAGATGCTTGAGAATTGAAACTGGTCTCACACTAGTTTTATGAACTTGGACACAGCTGTCTAAAGTTTTCTCCAATCAAAACACATTCTTACCAGGAGCTTTAACAGTTTTGTCACCGACTCGCGCCGCCATGCTGAGAGAATCCTTCCCGCCATCCACTGCAATCCCAAGTTTTGCCATTATGTCACACATGGCCCGACATGCGTCAACCAGGGCAGCACCTTCTCCTGGTAACTTTGCTGGCCACATCCAGTTACCACTGCACTTAACATCCTGTTAGCATAGCAATTATCACTGGTTAAGTAGAGAGACTTACTAAAATTTCAGCTTGCTACGTGCAAAATACACGTTATCTTGGCTGTACATACATGTGATCAGTCCCTTCTTGTTAACTGCATGACTTTATCAAGTTGGAAATTGAACTGGAAACCTTTAAAGTAATGGAGATTTGTTAGAGGTCAGAACATCCATGCGTAAGCAGCAACTAGCAGCATAATGCAACTTTTGAATTTATTAACAGTGTACAACTGCAACACTTTCAGTGGTTCTTCTTTTGTTTATTAATTGTCATTATATAAAACAATATAACTTCTTTTTATATCAGTGGTACTTACATCCTTTTTGTACCGAGGTGATGAAATGACATCTGTTTTTGTTTTTCTTAAAACATTCAAATAAATCACAGAATGGGGTCCAGACCTGCCAACTTTTTCAAATCCCAATGAGGGAGATCTTTTCGTGACTTGCGTTTCGTGACAAAAAAACAAAAAGTTAATGCAACTCAAGTTTAGTTGTGTAGTTTTGGAACTATTTAGAATGAGAAATTAATGTTCATATATATGCAATATTGAATAAAAACAACTGATAATAATTTGTATTAAGATAAATATGCATCTTTTATATATTCATTTAGTTTTTTTAGATATATGTTTCTAATTTTTGATGTAGTAATCAGGGCTTTTCAACCTTATATAACAGAGGCCTGTAAAAGGCCTCTTCCCAATCTGAAAATATAGTAATTTTTCCCAACTGTGGCAGAGAATCTTCCCAAAATGCTAGGTATGATGACCAAAAATGGATCAAAATCCTCTGAGAAGAGTTAGAAAATTAGTCTGAAAAATAAAGTGCATTAAAGTAAATGAAAAGAAAGAATGGATTTAAATAGATGAAAAGATTTAAAACATTAAATTTAAGTTGAAAATACCTTATATTATTTAGATATATAAACTAGTTCCCATCTTTCAATTAATTTTGTTTTCCCAAAATGAACAATTATCACGCATAAATTTCCCAATTTGAAAGGCCAAGGCCTCTTCACAATTTTCTGATGAAAAGCCCTGGAAATTAACATGTTTTGTAAAGCAAGGGGTCTGGGGATCCTGATTATGCTGCTACAGTATCATTAGTTTGGAGACTTGAACTAAATACTTAGTGAAATAAATCTATTCAACAAACTGTGGCTGGTGATTTGGACAGGAGAAATGTGTTTCAAAACTAATTATATCCTAGATAAAAATTACAATTTTAAGTTAGAAGTCATCTGTAACTTGTAAAGCATGGTCGCGAAAACTAATGATTGGTGTGATTTCTCATTCAAAACCAGAATAATCTGCAAAATGCGGTAAAAATTTCAGGCTCCCAAAATCGATCTTTAACTCCTCTCACCCACTCTTTATTCGTCGATTGGACAATGATTTGTATTAAGAACAGCCTTTCACTGACAATTTCTTTATGATGGAAGTAGCCAGAGGCTAATTTTGAGAGGAGTCACGTGTTTACTTGGTTTTTCAATAAACAGTATGACATGGGATAATTAAAGCATGTAGCGGATGTACAGTTTTGAGATCAAAGCGTAGCGCTCCCGCTGGGGGAGAATCCTAACTGAATATACAAAAACAAAGAAAATAAATGGAAATTTGGCCTTAACCTAAAATTGCATGAGGAAAATCGGATTTCGGGAGATTGTATAGTTTTTCAGGGATTTTGAAAATCTAACTTAAATTTGGGAGAGTTGGCAGGTCTGGGGGTCCCAAATTTAGTCGGTAGGCATTTATTTAAATATTGTTTTTATGAAGGTGATGTTTTAGCCTTATGTCTTTTTGTTTCCTTTACATGGTATACACAGGTTTTAGCCCATATGTGACCAGTGTAGATCAAAATTAGCCTATACATCCATGTCATCTTGTCTGGATCTACAATGTTTGTTTCCTTGTCAGAAATAATTAAAAGAATAAAAAAGCGAATAGTGTAGAAGTTTGGATCCTGGTCAGACAGCACATAAAAAGCATCATAAAGAACCACAACAAGTAATTTTGTTTAAGTATTGAATTGATGTTTGATGTTTTTCATTTGGGTATACAGAAATTATAAGAAGAATTTGTGATATGACAGCTTTCGGAATGGCTGTTGGAACAGCTCCATTGATGACAAAGTGAATTACAGCACTCTTTTTCACAGCAATTTGTGGCAACACCTGCATGCTCGGCGATGTCACACGTCAAAATATTGTGCAACGTTGAATAACTTGTGAACAGTTTTACTGTAGCTACGCCTTTTAAAGTAATTCTTCACACTGCTTACCATAAAAAATTATGATTCTTTAGATGAATAACTTCAATAAGGCTTCATCGTAGAGGACAAAGTTGAAGTGTAAATATACTATAATAAATACACCCCATACTCACTTGAAAAAAGGTAAGTGCCGAAGAGGCATCAAAAAGGAGGATTAACATTATGCACTCACCCTTAGATCGGACACTTTAGCAAAGACCAGGTTGGTAAGAGCCTCAGCCACTGACATTCTAGCTCCGCAGGCCGGATTTATCAAGCCTTTGATTGGTTGTTCCCCTATAGCTGTTGCTGACCCAACTTTTTCCATGTAGGATAGAGCAGTTACGGCAACATCAGCCAGTGGAGTGTGCAGAGGTCCGACACACTGTTGCTGGGCAACCAGACCTGTCACACAACGATCTACCTAAAAAAATTAAACAGAAAATTCAGTTGAACACTGGGTACTTTATAAGAATAAAAAAAATGATACATGTAGTTTCATGATGAAATATGAAGAAATGGCCAAATAATAGTCAATGTTATGTTTTCATGGCAAAATCCAAGTACAAAAAGGGGCATAATTCCATCGAATATGAACTTTGACCAACAGATTTTGGCTTCATCACAAACCTATTATCATAAGCAATTAAATTCGAAACTTTGATGAAGAAACATTAAGAAAATTCTAAATTATGTCACACGTCAAAACTTAATTTTCATTTTTTATTCAAATTTATCCAATAATCTTCAAATAAAGCTAGTTCTCTCACAACATTGTTGTAGGAAGACAGACCAATGAAATAATACTAACAGTCTGGACTGATCAATGAATTGATTCAACATTTTTTGGAATCCCATCCCTTCCTACAATACTCTACCTTTCCAATAAACAGCAATAAACAAAAGGGCGAAGTACTAAGACATCATTGAAAACAGTATGACATGCAAGTTTCAAATATTGTAAACATGAAGGAAACCAAATATTTGAGCCTTTACTTGATATATATATGGTTTTACCGAATGTGCGAACATATAGATCCAGATTAGCTGGCACAGCAATCTGACCAGCATCTACAGTGTTGGCTTCTTTGTCAGAAATAAGCTTATGAAACTAAAAGCAAACAGTAAAGTACCAGATCAGACAGCAGGGATGTGCCGACTAATCTGGGTCTACACTTTTCACCCATATAAGCCATATCCAATGGAGTAAAGAAATAACATTTACTAGAATGTATCTTCGGACACTGATGCCCCCTCTGCAACAACATTTGTAACAAAGGGCCATAACTCTGATAAACAAGAGCTGTCAGAGGAGACAGCATGCTCGACTATTCGAATCATTTGAAACAAATGCAATTTGAAGATTAAAACAATAACAATGATGGCCATACATTCATGTGCAATCAGGAAAAATATTAACAAGTGAATGGTATGGGAGAAATTCATTTCAAATAACAGAAATAATTCCTTAATGTACCATAAATATTAAACCTGAATAGGGGAATAACTATGAAATATTTCTGAATTTGTTAGAAAACTTGTTAGTAATTTTTTATTAGAGACATTTACTTTTAGTCAAATATCAATCACTTCAGTTCAGTAATGTTACAGTAAAAGAACTGAAATGAAAATATAATGGAAGTTTGAAGTTGATACCTTAAGTATTTGCAAAGTTATCGATGAAGTGCACTTAACTGAAAATATAAGTGAAACTAGAAATATGTCCATAGGACACGGATGCCCCCGCTATGCATCGTTTTCAGACACTCAAGTGCAATGATGGGAATAATAGCATTTCAAAGACAGTGATGTTCGAGTAATTATAAGAATATGGATAAACTTGAAGATCAAGTAAATTATTTGTATTTGTAGCACTGTTGTCTTCTCGTTACGGAAATGTCTGTGAAGAAGTTGGTGGTAATGCAATGCAATGTCATAGTGAACATTTGTGCCAAGTTTTTTTGAAATCCCTTCATTCATAAAGAAGTTATAGCCCGAACAAGTAAATTCAAGTTTTAGTAACCGTGAGCTTGACCTTGGACTTACAGGCATGGGTAATGTAGGCAACACACCGCCTTGTCATGGTGAACATTTGTGCCAAGTTATTTTGAAAACCCTCCACTCAAAACAAAGTTATAGCACGGACAAGAAAATTCTATTTTTAGTAACAGTGACCTTGACCTCGGACCAACAGGCATGGACATGGTACACGACTCACCACCTTGTCATGGTGAACATTTCTGCCTAGTTATTTTGAAATTACTCTATTCCTAACGTAGTTACAACCCTGACAAGAAAATTCTATTTTAGTAAAATGACCTTGACCTTGGACGTACAGGCATGGACATGGTACGCGATACACTGCCCTGTCATGGTGAACATTTGTGTCAAGTTATGAAATCCCTCCATTTATAATGAAGTTTCAGCCCGGACAAGAAAATTCTATTTTTAGTAACAGTGACCTTGACCTTGGACCTTCAGGGTTGGGTATTGTGCGGACACACTGCCTTGTCATAGTGAACATTTGTGCAAAGTTATTTTGAAATCCCTCCATTCATAACAAAGTAACAGCCCGGACAAGAAAAATCTATTTTTAGTAACAGTGACCTTGACCTTCGACCTACAGGCTTGGGCATGTACGTGACACACCGTCTTGATATGGTGAACAATTATACCAAGTTATTTAAAAATCCAATAAGAAATAACAAAGTTATAGAGCGGACACGATTTTGCATGAAAATTCTATTTTTAGTAACAGTGACCTTGACCTTGGACCTACAGGCATGGGTATTGTACGCGACACACTGCCTTGTCATGGTGAACATTTGTGCCAAGTCATTTTGAAATCCCTCCATTCATAGCGAAGTTAAGGGCCAAGTGTATATTTTGCTTTACACAAAATGTAAGTGAAAAAGGGGCATAATTTGAAAAATATTGGAAGCAGGGTTATGGGTCTTGTTGGTTGTGATGTAGATTTTGATGGTGAAAATATATTTCAAGTTTCAAGGCAATATCTCAAGTAGTTTTAAAGTTATGGGCAAAATGCTTATTTTGCTTAACACAAAATATAAGAAAAAAGGGGCATAACTTGAAATATATTGACAGCAGAGTTATGGGTGTTGTTGGTAATGATGTAGAATTTGATGGTGAATATATATTCCAAGTTTCAAGTTGATATCTCAAGTAGTTTATAACTTATGGACCAAAGTGCATATTTTCCTTAACGCAAAATTTAAGTGAAAAAGGGGCATAACTTGAAAAATATTTGTAGCAGAGTTATGGGTGTTGTTGGTAATGATGTAGAATTTGATGGTGAATATATATTCCAAGTTTCAAGTTGATATCATAAGTAGTTTTCAACTTATGGACCAAAGTGCATTTTTTGTTTAACGGACGCCGACGCCGACGCCGACACCGGGGCGAGTAGGATAACTCCCCTATTCTTCGAATAGTCGAGCTAAAAATTGGTCACACTTATGGTTACTTATTTTACACATAATTATATTGTCATTAAGTATGAAAATCATTGCTTCACTGAGAGAGATGCAAATGAGGCTGATTTATAGTGCATATGCATGCACCGCCGAAGGTTAACAGAATGAAAGTAATGCCTAACCGCCACAGTACAACCGAAGAACGCGTCAAGGTAGAATAAGCATTGTGAATATACCATACATTTCGTCTCCAGAAAGATACATATCACCCCTGTATGCTCTATCATTTCGGTATCCATCATGATGTTTCTTATGGATAATAATTTTGTGACGAACTCAATATTAATGAACACATATTAGCTCCGAAGTAATACTGACCACCGTAATATTTGACGTAAATTATTTAAACATCGGATCATCTGGAGCTTGGTATTTAATATTTGATGTAACTTTAAGAATATCATTATATAAGATATGAAAGTTGTATTCACACTTCTTTATTTTAAGGAAAAAGGGACATTATTTGATCAAAATGCAAGGTTAAAAGTAGATCCCATTTCACATTTTTTATAAAAATAAAAAACCCTTTCCCTCATATATAGGCTTTTTTTATCACATAGGTGAACAGTGTTGATCCAGATCAGTCAGGAAATTCCTGCCATCTGATTAGGATATGCACTGTTTGCTTTTTGGTCAGAAAAAACCTTTTAAATCAAAAAGGATACAGTGCAGTTCCTGATAAGATGGCAAAAATGTGCCAGCTGATCTGGATCTATACTGTTCGCCCAAGCCATAAAGGCAAATATAAGGAGGAAAGGGTCAAACTATTGATGCTTCTGAGCTTTGACATCAACAGGTATGTCCAGTAATACAAAATAAGACATCTTCACATAAACAAGGATATTAAACAGCACTGAACAACCCACCCCAACCCCTCACCCCCATTCAACATTTTGTGATGAAAATAACCATTTCTAGTCAGATTTGCAAATTTACAAATGCCTAAACTGCAGATACCTGGATTGCCAGTGCACTCCTAAAACTTTATGTAATATTTATTTTGATATACAAGGAATTGCCTAGTGGGAGACATCAGAAATGTCCTAATATAACTTTTCTCTCATATGTGCCAAGGAAATATGAAAACCCAGGTAACTTCTGCATCAACGCTGTTCTTGATATGCAGTGTTTGCCCATTGGATATGAACCAAGAAGAATATTTATGCACAGTTTGATGTTGTTTTTAGGAGTGTGGCCTATACTCATGTCCGCATTTATTCAAGCAAAGACAAATGTTAGAATCTGACCTTATTAGTCAGGTAACGTTTGCTGGCAACCGATGGCAACCTGAGAACCCTCCACAGTGCTTCTCGAACTGTTACTTCTGCTGGAAATGACAGGGCTGTCAATGACAAGGGCACATGATCTAAATTGAAGACCTGGAACAGAATAACATATTTTATATAACTTGTTATCAAACCTTAAAGTTTGAAGACCTTTGATATTTTGCCCTCTAAAACATTAAGGTTGATCATAGAATAAACACTACTTCATTAAATTTCTACAATTTAACTCTTGATATATATATGCATTTTTCATGCATGTGCGACCAGTGTAGATCCAGATCAGCCGGCACATACGTGTTGTCTGATCAGTTTCTGCACTGGTTGCATTTTGGTCAGATATAACCTAATGAATCAAAAAGCGAACAGTTTAGAACCAGATCAGCCGGCACATCAATAAAGGTGTGTCTATACAGGAAAGGGTTAATAGATCTCATATTCCGATACTCTTGCACTATCATAGTCATTGATTACCTTTAGATAAGGGACCAAGATCAGAATACTAAGACTGGAGACCAGTCTCAAATCTCAAGCATCTGATTGGCTGAAAAGCTTGATGATGGTAGGTCAAACTGTTCTTTAATCCAGATTTAGTTTTATGATCTTGGGCACAGATGCAATAAGGGTCACTGTGACCTCAATCTTGGCTTGTTGACCAGGATAATCAATAAGTCATCTTGCGTGTGTATTTAGGTTTATTTATCATCGGAAGCCCATATGAGCGACGCCTTCAGAAGAGTGTTAGTCATTTTAGGGTTTCGAAGATAGTGCAAGATACAGAGGACTCTCCAATTCCAGCATTGTCCCTGGTTCTTTTAAGTGCCCGGTGTATAGCATCACTACACTGGACCTCAGTTTAACGTCACTTTGGAAAGACTGTTAGTAATTCTTTAGTTGGAGTAGCGGTCAATAGGCCTAAAAAGGAAGAGTCATCTATCAGGTTTTTTTCCCTTATATAACAGATGCCAAAATATGGCATCTTCCTAAGGCAAAATAGGTAACTTTTTTCCTCTTTCCAAGACGAAAATTTCCCCACGAAAATCAAATTTCCCCATCAAAAATAGCCACAAATGCGTGAAAAAGACAATTTCTTGGTGCCTGTAGGTCAAGCTGTTCTTTAGTTAAAGATTGGAAACAAAATTTTATTTAAAAGTCAATGTGACCTTGAACTTTGACCTTGACCCCTGAACAGTAAGGGTTATCTACTTCCTCAGACCAATTGCCCAATCAAATTTAGTGACTGTAAGACATTTATGGACATAAAATCATACCACAACATAAAACATGCTTTACAAATGGGCGTGTAATAATTAATACCCCACAAATATCATTGAATTTCCTAAGTTTTGCTTTACCTCTTTGGTTTACCTTCAGAAATTAAATAAAACGATTTATGGTGTTTTTTGTAAATTTTAAATTTTTTACAATTACCTTCTGAGGCATCTTTCCAAGAACATATTCCAACTGTAGATTTACAGGGTATCGCTTATGGTCACCGCCAGCATCTGCCATTTCATTGGTTGATCCATTGGTCACATGATCATTATCTTGATTGCCATTGGCTAATCCACTGATTGCAGGTATCCCTTCTTGAAAGCCATCGGCTGATCCATTGGTCACATGACAATTAGCATGATTGCCTTTGGCTAATCCACTTGTTTCAGGTTTGTCTTTCTGAAAGCAATTGGCTGTTCCATTGGTCACATGACTGTCCAATTCACCAAAGTTACCAGATCTTTCTCCATGAACTATGTCATCAGATTTTTGCCCATTATTAACATCTCTGTTTTGCTCAAGAGAATTAACAGAACCAATTAAATCTGAACTATGCAAATCATGGTCTTTTTTCTGTTTTTTCTGATTTGAACAACATCCTTCTAAATGTTGCTTTTTGCCACTGGATGGAAAATTTTCCAGACAAATCTGCAAAAACATTAATCAAACAATTTTTTAAGTTAAACAAAAAGTAACTAGATGGGTGTTCATTTGAACACTTGTGTCGCCCTCTGGTGCTGTCGGAATAAAAATGAAAGTACAAAAAGGAACATAACTCCAACAAATGTGACCTTGACCTTAAGAATATAGTATCGTCATGAGCGTATTGTCATAGGGAATGTAATTTGAAAGTTTGATGAAGAAATATTAATAAATGGCAAAGTTATAGCCGATGTGAAGTTTTCATAAAAAGGGAAATAACTCCATCAAGTGTGACCTTGACCAATAGAATGGGGTATTATCAGGAGCATGTTGTTAAAAGGAATATAATTTGAAAGTTTGATGAAGAAATATAAAGAAATGGCAAAGTTATAGCCAATGTTAAGTTTTCGTAAAAAGGGAAATAACTCCATCAAATGTGACCTTGACCTAAAGAATGTGGTATCATCACGAGCTTGTTGTCATAAGGAATATAATTTGAAAGTTTCATGAAGAAATATTAAGAAATGGCAAAGTTATTGCCAACGTTAAGTTTTCATGTCTAAATATAAGTAAAAAAGGGGCATAACTCCATCAAATGTGACCTTGACCTTTAAAATTTGGTATCATCTCGAGCGTGTTGTCATAAGCAATATAATTTGAAAGTTTGATGAAGAAATATTAAGAATTGGCAAAGTTATTGCCAACGTTAAGTTTTCGTGTCTAAATATAAGTACAAAAAGGGGCATAACTCCATCAAATGTGACCTTGACCTTGAGAATTTGGTATCATCTCGAGCGTGTTGTCATAAGCAATATAATTTGAAAGTTTGATGAAGAAATATTAAGAAATGGCAAAGTTATAGCCAACGTTAAGTTTTCGTGACGGACAGACCGACGGACCGACAGAAAGTTATAGCCAATGTTAAGTTTTTGTAAAAAAGGAAATAACTCCCTCAAATGTGACCTTGACCTAGAGAATGTGGTATCATCACGAGCTTGTTGTCATAAGGAATATAATTTGAAAGTTTCATGAAGAAATATTAAGAAATGGCAAAGTTATTGCCAACGTTAAGTTTTCGTGTCTAAATATAAGTAAAAAAGGGGCATAACTCCATCAAATGTGACCTTGATCTTTAAAATTTGGT
>JAZAYU010000012.1:7178020-7413164 GCA_038501625.1 Corbicula japonica
GGAAGGACTTGCATCATGAGCATGAGGAAGGACTTGCATCAGAAGCAATGGAAAGGACTTGCATCATGAGGATGAGATAAATAGAAAGAAAGAAAATTGACTTTCATTATACAGAGCAAGTTCTGGCATATAGAAACACCTTCAAATATCCTTTCCACAACCATTACATATTTAAGTGTGACAAAACCTTGAATTCTCAAAAACAGACCCAGATTTACTAGAGGACTCCCAAAATGTGTTTAAACGTATAATAAAATAGTGTTTTAAAAACTGACCCAATTTTGTCGTATAACAACCATCGATTTTTATTTCGTTTTTAATTATTCAAGAGTCCTTGCTTTGGACTGGCTGTTTAGATGAACACCTAATCATTGATCAGTATTTTTACACTATTAGTCCTTTGAATGCATCAGATATTTTTGAAATTTAATCAAAATCCACTTTTAAGAAGAAAAAAAATTACATTGTTGCCTTTTCTTCATTCTTTATTGTCAAAATAACAAAGTGACTCCAAAACGTAGAAAATGCCTAAATATCTAAGTGGTTATTACTTAAAAATCACTTCTTTTCGCAATGGCATAAAAATTAATAACTGTTAATTTGATAAATTAATTTATGGAATTTTCCCTTACAGTCTTCCAGCAATAACATGAATTTTATGATTTGGTTTCACCCATAACATAGCACAGTATTGTGATTCGGGATTTTAACGATCTATTCCTGATATGCATATTTCACCTTTTTTACAGAAGAAAGACCATAACTTAAATAACGTGTTTAATCGTTACTAAATCAGGTTTAAAACCGTTAAAATGCTGAATTTCATTAAAAGGTAGAAAACCTGTAATGGATAATAGTGTATATGCTTTATTGAAAAAATACACTCATCAACGCCGATTTTAAAATTTTTATGCAGATTTACGGTACCGGTTTTAAAATCATGAAGAAAACCAGACAAAAATTTTTACGATATGGGTGTCTGACAAGAAATCAGTATCAGTTTTTGGGAGCCCAAAATCTCTGCATGTTCTAATACGTTACGGTCATCCATGCCAAAAAACAGGGTTGGTCATGGAAAGGATATACAGG
Source organism: Corbicula japonica (assembly GCA_038501625.1). Taxonomy (NCBI): domain Eukaryota; kingdom Metazoa; phylum Mollusca; class Bivalvia; order Venerida; family Cyrenidae; genus Corbicula; species Corbicula japonica. Next base: position 7,179,110 of record JAZAYU010000012.1, read on the forward strand.
AAGGAGATTTGCATTCTCACGATTTACTAGGAATCATGAATTGTAATCACTTAGAACAAAATCTTTAAAATTTTCTGTCTTCCTACTGTTGTACTTGAGCCTATGACACTGTTAAATTCTGGTTGACATTTAACTTCTCATGCTACTTAGAGGAAATAATAAATAGTATTTCAATGGACTATCGATTTGATATTTAAAAAAAAAATAAAAACAATCTGACAGTTTTCAACTTTGTACTCTTCAAAGAATTATTTTCTTTAACAATTTAAGTGATGTCTTGATTTTAATGGTCAAGGAATACTGTCTGGAAAAAATGTAAAAATTGGGAAATACCTGTTGCATGTGTATGATGAACATTCCCACCATTTTTAGTCAATTTCATTTCAAATAAATTAGCTTAAAAATTAGTGCAGCAAAACTCATGTTTCACATAGTGCTATTTCAGTTGTTCTTGTTTTGTCATGTTATGAAATAAATTGTATTTAATTTTCATTATTAAAATAAAAAACCTTTGCTTTTTTCCAGCTTTGATTTTTTTCAGGTTCGATGTTTCCTTTACCATCCAAGCTTTTGGAACCAACCTTGCTTGTCATGGCTTAGGCTGTTGGACCAGGGTTCGAACCTGGGACCTCCTCATGAACATATAGGCATAGTTCTGAGTTGCTCTACCAGCTGAGCTACCCAACTGCCTTGCCATGACTTAATAAGGTTTGAACCAAAAGATATGTTAGTAAGGAAACAATGATCCTGAAAAACACACCCCTCCTCCCTGACTTAAACAGCAAGTTAAAAAATTAAAACAAAACAAAAAACAGATAAAAAAATCAACAGTATCACATTTACGAAAAAAAAAAAAAGTCTCTGAACGGCCAGAGACTTTTTTATGGAAAAATTTTGCTAAGTATATAAATATACTTTCCACCTTATACCAAAGGATTTACGAGTAGGCATTAAACTAAATAATATAATGCTGAAATAATTAAATAAATAGTGAAGCAATAATCAAGTAATCTCATTCACGAAAAAAAAAAAAAGTCTCTGAACGGCCAGAGACTTTTTTTTATGGAAAAATTTTGCTAAGTATAAATATACTTTTCACCTAATAGCAAAGGATTTAGGTGTAGGTATTAAACTGTAAGAAAATTATTAAATGCTGAAACAATGAAATAAATATTCAAGTAATAAAAAAGGATCTCATTCACGAAAAAAAAAAAAGTCTCTGAACGGCCAGAGACTTGATTTTTTTATGGAAAAATTTTGCTAAGTATATAAATATACTTTTCACCTAATACCAAAGGATTTGGGTGTAGGTATTAAACTATTAAAAAATATTTAATGCTGAAATAATGAAATAAAATTGGAAACTGCCAGAGACCTTTCATTTTTTACTTTGAAAAAAAAAATTGCAATACTTTTCTTAGGATTCAAGGATGTTAGGAGTAATCATTTTTTTATATATTAAATGAAATAATAATACTATCCTGAGAAAAACGTGCTCCACAAGATCCCTTTCCTCCATAAATAGGCATTTTACGCATGTGCGACCAGTGTAGATCCAGATCAGCCGGCACATCCATGCTGTCTGATCAGGATCATCACTGGTCATATTTTGGTCAGAAACAACCTTACAAATCATAAAGCAAACAGTGCAGATCCTGATCAGACGGCACGGATGTGCAGGCTGATCTGGATCTTAGCACTGTTCGCCCGTGCAATAAAGGTGTATCTATGGAGGAAAGGGTTAAAACAACTTTCCCCTCAAAAAAATAATGGACTGAGTATCTCTAAAACTGAGTCACAATTATCTTAAGATTCAAGTCAAATATCTTAACCCTCTACTCCATATGTACACGTTTTATGCATGTGCAATCAGTGAAGATCCGGATCAGCCAGCACAGCTGTGCCATCTAATCTGGATCTACACTGTTCACTAACCGACAGAAACAAGTTAATAAAAGTAAAATTTACCAGTGTATATCCTGATCAGGTGACACAGATGTGCTGGCTGATCTGGATCTACACTGTTAACCCTTCACTCCATATTTTATTGCATGTGCTGCCAGTGTAGATCCAGATCAGCCTGCACATCTGTGCCATCTGATCTGAATCTACCATGGTTGCTTTTTGGTCAGAAATAACCTAATGAATCTAAAAGCTACCAGTGTACATCCTGATCAGGTGACACAGATGTGCTGGCTGATCTGGATCTACACTGTTAACCCTTCACTCTTTATGTGTTGGTTGATCAGTGGTCATCTACACTGTTTGCCAATAAGATACAGTACTGCAAACGTGTAGTTACAAAATTTTCGTATGTCATGCATCCGTCTGTCCTGTATCGTGTGTCTGTCTAACGTGTATTGTGGGTCCGTCTAACGTCTGTCGTGCATCATGCGTCCTTCAATCGTGTATCATGCAACATGCATCAATTTCTCGCATATGCATATATATATAATTTTATTTCAACCATTCATCTTATGTTTTGATAGATTTTTCAATTTTTTATAAACCTCATACACACATTTTATAATTTGGCATAATGTTTATACAAAATGATACTTACATAACTTTAGGTATATATGTATCTCGCTTTTATCTAAGTTTTATATAATAAACTATAATTTGGTGTTCCGCAGAACAAATGTGTCGCCTGCTTGCAAAAAGTTGAAACGTGGGCCTTATTAATGTCTAATCATATATGCTTAAAAGACTTAATTCAGGTTTATTGCAATACTTAACTATGGAACACACGTCACCTAGCATTTGAAATAGGCTTAACTAAATAAAATGGTGAAACCCGAGTTATCATTCTTCACCAAAAGCTATGTGCATGCAGTTGATATATTCCAAATATTAAGTGAATTGGACAAGTACTTTTAATGTTACAGCCAGCATTTTCATATTAAAGTTGCATTTGAAAGGGGAATAACTCATAAATTAGTCAAACCACAGTTTTCATTCTATTTGTCACCAATGTTCATCAAGATATTTAAATTGAATATTAAGTGAATAGGACAACTACTTTCAAAGTTAAAGTCAACATTAAGTTTCATGTTTTAGTTTCATTTGAAAGGGGCATAACTCAAAATATAGTTAAACAGGAGTTATGATTCTTGTTGTAACCAATGTTGTTGTTCATGCACATAATATATTCTAAGTATTAAGTTAATAGGACAAGTACTTTAAAAGTTATATGCAACATAAGGTTTCATGATAAAGTTGCATTTGAAAGGGGTATAACTCATAAAATATTGAATCAGGAGTTATCTTTCTTGTCACAGATGATGTTGTTTATGTTGATGATAAATTCCGAGTATTAAGCGAATAGGATAAGTACTTTCAAAGTTAAAGTCAACATTAAGTTTCATGTTAAAATTGCATTTGAAAGGGGTTGCATTATAAAAGGACACAACTCATAAAATAGTCAAACAGGAGTTATCATTGTTGTTGTTCGAAATGATGTTGTTCATGAAGATATTTAAATTGAATATTAAGTGAATAGGACAATTACTTTCAAAGTTAAAGTCAACATTAATTTTCATGTTTTAGTTTCATTTGAAAGGGGCATAACTCAAAATATAGTCAAACAGGAGTTATGATTCTTGTTGTAACCAATGTTGTTGTTCATGGTGATAATATATTCCAAGTATAAAGTGAACAAGACAAGTACTTTCAAAGTTATAGGCAACATTAGTTTCATGATTGTTAAAGTTGGGTTTGAAAGGGGCATAACTCCAAAATATTGAAACTGGAGTTATCATTCTTGTTGTCACAGATGGCAATGTTCATGCTGATGATATATTCCAAGTTAGAAGTGAATAGGACAAGTACTTTCTAAGTTATAGGCAACATTAAGTTTCATGTTAAAGATGCATTTGAAAGAGGCATAACTCCAAAATATTGAAACTGGAGTAATCATTCTTGTCGTCATAGATGGCATTGTTCATTGTACATTAAGGTTCATGTTAAAGCTGGGGGACTACCGGACGATGCCGACGACTAGGCCGCCAACGTTGCCGGACAATAGGATCCCTATGTGTCTACCTGCTATTGCAGGCAACACAAAAATGAACAATTATCGCTTACGTATGGTTTATTTTGTATAAGTTGGGCCATTTGAAACACTGTGGTTACACGCAGAAAACATTATTAATAGGCCCAAATGATGTAAAATAGAAAATCAAGTAATTTTTGTTTTTTTTTGGGGGGGGGGGGGGATGGGTAGGGGGTGGTCCAAATGCGTGGTTTTGCAACAAATATTTTTACTGCGCAAATAAGTTAAAATGCATCACAATACATTTGCGAAGAATGCCAGAAACATATTTTAATATTGACACAAGGTAATAACTTACATGTATTACTGTATCTGGATTGATTGTTAATCCAAAGTATGTCACTTTCCTTGCTCAAATTATTTCAATATTTAATAATAATCATCAGTTTAAAAATCAGTTACTGTTTAGCAAGATTGCATGTTTGCAAAAAAATAACAGACAAGTATTATGCCATGAAGCTAAGGGGCCTTTATCCAGCTTCATCCATTACAGAGATCCGAAAGTTAATAATCATTTTATAAATAACAAACTGACATTTTATTCTAATACCTCTTACTTTGTGTTAATAAATACATTGATATTGACACTGAAAGTACAGCTATCAATGAAGGTGATTAATAGCCCCCCCCCCCTCCCCCCCCCCCACACACAAACCCTATAATACACTGCAACTCCATTATGTCGTGGACCTCGGGGTCAAAGCCTGCCAACTGTGATATAAATGGAACGTGATATAAGTAAATAATGGCGCTAAAACAAGGAGAATTTGTTTTTGCTGTCAGATGCATGTATATCGCGGTGTTGCATAATTAACACATCGTGAAATCTACGGGTACATCAGGGAGTATTTTCCGTGCTGGACAAATGTTTTTAAAACAACTTTTTATATAATTTATTAAGATTTATTTTAAATAAAAAGAAATTATTTAATGTACAAAACAAATATCGCCGTCATCAATTTTAATGGTGCCGTATTATTGTTTTTCGGTACTTTCAATCTGTTGGTCGATCATGGTTGGCGATGTTATTTCATTGTCGTCAGTCGTTTACCAGCTTGATATGTTAATGAGCAGGTTATGTCAAAACAGCAAATTGTTTTGACCTTTCCTGCTCATATGTCTTTTATGGTTAGCAATTGTCTCTAATTTGTGGTTTGTCTCGTGAATGAAATTCTGCCAGTACTGTATCAGCTTGGTGTTTTTCGCACCTATTGTTCGTCACAAAGGGGGTTTCATGTCAAATCAGAAGCAACAGAATTGTAAAAAAACAAACCTTTCTTTTTTTTTCATATGTTTGATGTTAAATTGTGTCTGCTGGTGAACATGTACATCGCCTCTTAAATCCCTGCATACAAAAAGTAATAAACACCCTTCGCCGATAATGACATAATGCGACACGGAAAAAGGGTGTGTTTAGTGAATTTGTCGCCAACGTTGATTTAATCATTTGATCTTTTCCACCACCCAAGAAGCTCTGGTGAGCTAAAAAGTGACCTAGGTTCTTATTTTTGTAAAACAATCAACTTAAATGCATATTTGATATGAAAATGGTTCTAAGATGAGTAGATCGTTTATCGACAGTCTTTCTGTTAAAGTATTTACTCGTAAGACTGTCAGGGAAAGCCACAATCGGTCATCGTTACCACTCGATCGCTGTTAATATTGGCAAATAATCAAAATTTATGTAACTTTGTGGCCGCAAATTTCATTGTGTAAATAGTGTTTTTACATTTTTGAGTTAACTTGAATGAAAAAATCATTTTCCTAACTCATAAACTTCTTTGAAGCTAGTTTAAACATATTAGCACCAAGAAATCGACAATTTTGTTCAGGCATTGAACGTGAAAAGACTGTACGCAAAGTTGCAACATTTCAGTAAAAGACTGTACAATTAGTTGCGCACATGTGTGCATCAGATATTGATCTGCCCAGCAATAACGTACATGTACTTTGTAAACCAGACTGAGTCGAAACAGATGATTTATTTTAATTCAAATTATACTTCTAATGATCAGTTTGAAAGAAATTTGGATTTCAACATGTGTGGAGCTATGTAAAATGGGGGGCAAATGTAATTATTTGTATAGTATGTAACAAAAGCTGATCTATGTATGTAGTTGTTAAATGAATAAACTAGCACAGTAAAAAGGTATAAACAACGGCAATTTAAAGCCGAGTGTCATATAATTACAAGCAGGATATTCTTCACTTTTGTTATGGTGTGTTAACGCTCTGGGTTTTATTTGCAGTATGTTCTTTTATAGGTTGCCTTATCGACAGACGACTTTTATTTTCGTGACATTTCAAATGGACTTACCACTTGAATTACAATCGAACATAGACTATTTTGAATAATTGACAACAAGTTACAAATGTTATGTTTAAGTGGAAATTTCTTCCCTCTGAATATCCATTAGATCAAATTTCATGTATGTGTCCAATTGTTTTCAAGAACTAATTGATATAAATTGACTACATCTGTCAGCAAGATTTTGTCCTTTTTCCTACCAGTCATAACAGAACCCTCAGATACACTGTAGCTGATATTTTCAGCGTAATTCTTTAAAGGTTTTGCTGCAATGACAGATTCAACGCTTTACTTGTTATGATGCTGAAAACTTGTTGTTGTTGTTGTTGTTTTTATGGAAAGGGGCTTGAAACGATTAAAATGAGTCAGTGAAATGGATTTGCAATAAATACTTTAATTATTTCTTTATTAATTGGTGTTTTCAATTTAGGATACCAATCATTGTATATTAGCTGGAATAGTAGCGAGATTTTCCATAACGTAGTTCAATAGCCTGTCGGTTTCAGCAGTGTTTGGAATTTTGAATTGCCATCATCATGCTGAATTCATCATATCCGACATATGTCAGATTGTAACTCATAAAAATTAATCAACAGAACATCTGTTATCTGAAAAAAAAAACAGAAATAAAAGAGTTATATTATTTATGGACGATCGTACTAGTGAAACATAAGGGTCAAATCATTGATATGCAATGGCATTGTAATAAAAATATGCGTAATAACCTTATACAAGATTTAAAAAATCAATTAATGCTCTATTTTAATTTGTCAATTATATCACAAAGCATTAAATGGGTAAATGTTAGAAATATCTGAAAATTTTAGTAGACAAATATGCGTACAGACGTTAAGTGTTCTTTGTGCAACTAACAATTGTGTACAGTTGCAACTATGCGTACAGTCTTGTAACTTACAGTGGTTGAACGAAATTGTAAATTTCTCGGTGCTGTGTCGTTGAAGCTCCAATCAAGTAATTTTATGGGGTCGGGCATTGATTTTATTCTTTGACGAAGCACAAAACAAGAGCAAATACTGTGTACACAATGAAATTTATGGACATGAAGTCATATTTTCTTCGATCGTTTGGACACATTTGGGACTGATCAAGTTGCGAACGATGACTGATTGCAACTGTTCCATATGTAGTTTCAAGTAAATATAGTCAATAAAGACTACTTACCCCAAAAATAATTCCTTCAAATGCGCTTTTAACTTGTTGGATTTTTATATATTAGGAAACGAGATTGCTTCTTTTTATGTTAGCAAATAACTGATCATCAGCATACAGATCAGCAACTTCCGTTTTGGTTCATAACCCCTGACTGTATTTTGCCAAAGTTATGCCCCTTTTTCACTTAGAATTTTGGTTAAGTTTTTTGTTAAAGTTGTCTTTTTCTAAGTAACAGTTCAAGTTAGAGCTTTGAAACTTAACATAGTTATCTGACATCACAATACTAATTATCAGGACAAGTTTCATAACCCCTGACTGTATTTTGCCAAAGTTATGCCCCTCTTTCACTTAGAATTTTGGTTAAGTTTTCTGTTAAAGTTGTAGTTTTCTCAGTAACTGTTCTAGGTACAGCTTTGAAACTTAACATAGTTGTCGGACATCACAATATCGATAATCAGGGCAAGTTTCATAACCCCTGACTGTATTTTACCAAAGTTATGCCCCTTTTTCACTTACAATTTTTAATTTTTTTGTGAAAATTGTCTATTGACGCCAAATTGCCTATTGTCGCCAAACTTGGTATGTGGATTTCTTATATCAAGAGGAGCTTGGGATTACCACCCAGGTGTCTCTGGTTAAGGTCAAGGTCACTGTTGCTAAAGATAGAAATTCAGTTTCTGCTCAATAACTTGAGTTTTCTTTGGCCTATTTACGCCAAAGTTTGATGTGTCGGTAGCTTATACCAAGATGCTACTCAGTATTGCTACCTGATGTCTGTGATCTAGGTCAAGATCACTGTTCCAAAAATAGAAATTCAGGTTCCACATAATTATTTGAGTAAGCTGTGACCTATCAACACCAAACTTGGTATGTGGGTAGCTTATATCAAGACACAACTTGAGATTGCTACCTTGATGTCTGTGATCAAGGTCAAGGTCACTGTTGCTTAAAAAAGAAATTCAGTTTCTGCTCAATGACTTCAGTTTGCTTTGACCTATTGACACCAAACTTAGTGTGTGGAAAGCCTATATTAAATGAAAATCTGGTTTTTGGCGTGTGACGACGTTTTTTTTCTTGTTATGCTTATATTCTAATTAACATATTTTCAATTAATGAGGAACGCTTTGGTGTTTTGTTAGTTAATCTCAGTTGTTTTTAATTAAATTGTTCATGAATAAAAACTTCCACACCAAGACCTGCCAATCGAATAACAATTAATCTTGGATTACAAAATACTTCATATTCAATTAAAAGGGAGGTAATTGGAAATGGTTGTAATTTCTAGCGTTGTTTATCGAGGATTAGTTGTGTTATTGATGAATATTTTGTGATTTTATTGATCACAAGAGGTACAAAAAATGATTTAATTCAAATACATGTGAATAATTCAAAGAATCACTGACATTTTACTGAAACCCTAATTATAAAAAGGGAAATATAACTAAGTTGTGGCTGCAGATTTTCAAGAACACTTTATCCCTTTGCAGTGATAACAGAAAAGCAAATGTGTACACAAATAGAATTTTGAGTATTTGTTTTCAAATGTTACAAAATTTAAAATATAAGTGGATACTTTTTATACGCCCGTTTGAAAAACGGGACGTATTATGGGAACACCTGCGGGTTGGTGGGTGGGCGGCATCCACAGGGTTTCCGCTCTCTAAGTCAAAGAGTTTTCATCAGGTCTTTATCAAACTTGGTGAATATGTTGGTGTGCATAATGTCTCGACCAAGTTCTATAACCAGCCAAATCCCCCCAGGCACTCCTGAATTATGGCCCTTTAATTGTCCAAAATTTGGGTTTCCGCTCTCTAAGTCAAAGAGTTTTTGTCCTGTCTTTATTTATCCCGCCGCCAAAGGCGAAGGGGATATTAGAAATGCCCTTGGTCCGTCAGTGCGACCGTGTGTCCGTGCGTCTGTCCATCCGTCCGAAACAATTTTGTCCGGAGCATAAGTCCAAAACTACTTGAGGGATTTTATTCAAACTTCATACGCTGACAGAGCACATTGGTAGGTAGTGGAGTGTGCAAGAACAATAATTCTACCTTGCCTATTTTTAGAGTTATTCCTCTTTATCATATTTACTTGATAAATTTTGTCCGGAGCATAACTCCAAAACTTCTTGAGGGATTTTATTCAAATTTCATACACTGACAGAGCACATTGGTAGGTAGTGATATGGTAAGGTAACATAGTTATACAATTAAAGACTAGTGAAACAGGGACCTTTAAGAATATTGAAATGAAGTAGCAGACTCATCCTTACCAACAAAACAGAACTTTTATCAAGTTTGACTTGGGGATAAATAGTCATAGAATTAATCAAATTGGGAAAAGACTGCTCAAGGAAGGGTTCTGTTGTAAATTCAAGGCAATGGCGAATAAATACATGTAAATCAGAGGATGCCTGATCACCAAATGTCATATTAACCTAGGGTCAGTATTTGCAATTGTATTTATATCCAATCATATTTGCCAATATGATTCATATTCATTTGTATATTATTAAACTATAAAACAAAACCTTTTTGTGTATTCATACTCTTATATGTTTATCATTTTAATCCAAAAAACATTTTATGTTTCTGAAGTAGCTGGTTTAATGAAGTAAATGTATTTGCTAGACATATATAATATATTGTTACATATGAGAGCTGCTTGATTTGAAATTGATGTTTTACTGAGAATGCAGAACATTTTTTGTGTTTTTGTCTTATAAAAGAACCATGGTTATGCTGACATGAATAATAAACTATACAAGAGGGCCATCATGGCCCTATATCGCTCACCTGAGTACAAAAGTACTCTCAGCTTGTGGTTTCAGACAAGAAGATTTTTAAAGTTTTTCCTATACAAGTCTATATAAAATGAAGTGACCCCTGGGGCGGGGCCAATTTTGACCCCTGGGACATAATTTGAACAATCTTTGTAGAGTTCTACTAGAGGGTGCTAAATGCCAAATATCTAAGCTCTAGGCCTTGTGGTTTCAGACAAGAAGATTTTTAAAGTTTTTCCTATATAAGTCTATGTAAAATGAAGTGACCCCTGGGGCGGGGCCAATTTTGACCACAGGGAAATAATTTGAATAATCTTTGTAGAGTTCCACTAGAGGGTGCTAAATGCCAAATATCTAAGCTCTAGGCCTTGTGGTTTCAGACAAGAAGATTTTTAAAGTTTTTCCTATATAAGTCTATGCAAAATGAAGTGACCCCTGGGGCGGGGCCAATTTTGACCCCAGGGAAAAAATTTGAACAAACTTTGTAGAGTTCCACTAGAGGATGCTAAATGCCAAATATCTAAGCTCTAGGCCTTGTGGTTTCAGACAAGAAGATTTTTAAAGTTTTTCCTAAATAAGTCTATGTAAAATGAAGTGACCCATGGGGCGGGGCCAATTTTGACCCCAGGGAAATAATTTGAACAATCTTTGTAGAGTTCCACTAGAGGGTGCTAAATGCCAAATATCTAAGCTCTAGGCGTTGTGGTTTCAGACAAGAAGATTTTTAAAGTTTTTCCTACATAAGTCTATGCTAAATGAAGTGACCCCTGGGGCAGGGCCAATTTTGATCCCATGGAAATAATTTGAACAAACTTTGTAGAGTTCCACTAGAGGATGCTAAATGCCAAATATTTAAGCTCTAGGCCTTGTGGTTTCAGACAAGAAGATTTTAAAAGTTTTTCCTATATAAGTCTATGAAAAATGAAGTGACCCCTGGGGCGGGGCCAATTTTGACCCCAGGGCTATAATTTGAACAATCTTGGTAGAGGACCACTAGGTGATGCTACACAGCAAATATCAAAGTTCTAGGCTTTACGGTTTCAGAGAAGAAGATTTTTAAAAATGTCATGTTCAAAATCTATTTTTATCCTCTGTGACCTAGATAGGCAATGGACTGGAACCATTTGAACAATTTTGGTAAAGTTTCATGCAAGTAACATTCCTGCCAAGTTTCAGCAAGATTGGCCCAGGAGTTCAGGAGAAGAAGTCGTTTGAAGAAAAAGTTGACAACGCAAGGACGCACGCACGGACGCACGGACGACGGACATCAGGTGATCACAAACAAAACCTCATAGTGTATTCATACACCTTTTTATCATTTTAATCCAAAATACATTTTATGTTTCTGAAGTAGCTTGTTTAATGAAATATATGTATTTGCTAGACATATATAATAATATTATACCTCATTTGCATAAGCCCTTCTGTATTTAATATGACGTCATCCAGTCCATAAATCGCATATTGACCGGCTATCCGGTCCATAATTCTTATATTGACCGTTTTTGATTACTTCAGATTACTTCAGAATCTAATATAAGAATAATTATCTTATAAAGTGCGGGTCTGTTGCCTAGTAATATTTAATTTGATTAACAAAAATGGAATAGTAAAAGGCGTGCTTTATATGCCTGATGGCTTCGGGCCATATACCTTCCTCAGTCTGACCAACCAGTCCGTAAACTTGCATATTGCCCTCAATGCCATGTTTTATTTGTTAATTGTTACATATGAGAGCTGCTTGATGTGAAATTGATGTTCTACGGAACATTTTTATGCCCCCGCCATGAAATGGCGACGGGCATTAAGAGTTGCTCCTGTCCGTACGTCCGTCCGATATTCTCGTGAACGCAACTCCTCCTACACTACTGGTGGGAATTTAATGAAACTTTACCACAATGCTTGGCCTGATATGTTGTTGTGCATAAAGGTGGGGTTTTGCTCTTACATGTTCTGTTCAGAAGTTATGGCCCTTTGATACTTCCATTTACATTAGTTTTAATAGGAGTATATCTCGTGAACGCAACTCCTCCTACACTACTGGTGGGAATTTAATGAAACTTTACCACAATGCTTGGCCTGATATGTTGTTGTGCATAAAGGTGGGGTTTTGCTCGTACATGTTCCGTTCACAAGTTATGGCCCTTTGATACTTCCATTTACATTAGTTTTAATAGGAATATATCTTGTGAACGCAACTCCTCCTACACCTCTGCTGGGAATTTGATGAAACTTTACCAAAATGCTTGGCCTGATATGTTGTTGTGCATAAAGGTGGGGTTTTGCTCTTACATGTTCCGTTCAGAAGATATGGCCCTTTGATACTTCCATTTACATTAGTTTTAATAGGAAGATATCTTGTTTCTTATATTTTGTGTTAAGCAAAATATGCATTTTGCCCATAACTTTAAAACTACTTGAGATACTGCCTTGAAACTTGAAATATATTTTCACCATCAAAATCTACGTCATAACCAACAAGACCCATAACCCTGCTTCCAATATTTTTCTAATTATGCCCCTTTTTCACTTACATTTTGTGTTAAGAAAAATATACACTTTGCCCTTAACTTCGTTTGGAATGGAGGGATTTCAAAATAACTTGTCACAAATGTTCACCATAACAAGGTGGTGTGTCGTGACAATACCCATGCCTGTAGGTCCAAGGTTAAGGTCACTGTTACTAAAAATAGAATTTTCTTGCAAAATCTTGTCCGCTCTGTAACTTTGTTATTTCTTATGGGATTTTTAAATAACGTGGTATAATTGTTCACCATATCAAGACGGTATGTCACTTACATGCCCAAGCCTTTAGGTCGAAGGTCAAGGTCACTGTTACTAAAAATAGAATTTACTTGTCAGGGCTGTTACTTTGTTATGAATGGAGGGATTTCAAAATAACTTGGCACAAATGTTCACCAGGACAGGGCGATGTGTCGCGTACCATGCCCATGCCTGTAGGTCAAGGTCACTGTTACTAAAAATAGAATTCTCTTGTCCGGGCTGTTACTTTGTTATGAATGGAGGAATTTCAAAATATCTTTGCACAAATGTTCACTATGACAAGGCAGTGTGTCCGCACAATACCCAAGCCTGAAGGTCCAAGGTCAAGGTCACTGTTACTAAAAATAGAATTTTCTTGTCCGGGCTGTAACTTCATTATAAATGGAGGGATTTCAAAATAGCTTGACACAAATGTTCACCATGACAGGGTGGTGTATCGTGTACCATGCCCATGCCTGTAGGTCAAGGTCACTGTTACTAAAAATAGAATTCTCTTGTCCGGGCTGTAACTTTGTTAGGAATAGATTGATTTCAAAATAACTTGAAACAAATGTTCATCATGACAAGATGGTGAGTCATGTACTATGTCCATGCCTGTAGGTCCAAGGTCAAGGTCACTGTTACTAAAAATAGAATTTTCTTGTCCGGGCTATAACTTTGTTTTGAATGGAGGGTTTTCAAAATAACTTGGCACAGATGTTCACCATGACAAGACGGTGTGTTGCGTACATTACCCATGCCTGTAAGTCCAAGGTGAAGGTCACAGTTACTAAAACTTGAATTTACTTGTTTGAGCTATAACTTCTTTATGAATGAAGGGATTTCAAAATAACTTGGCACAAATGTTCACTATGACATTGCATTGCATTACCACCAACTTCTTCACAGACATTTACGTAATGAGAAGACAACAGTGCCACAAATACAAATAATTTACTTGATCATCAAGTTTATGCATATTCTTATAATTACTCGAACATCACTGTCTTTGAAATGCTATTATTCCCATCATTGCACCTTAGTATCTGAAAATGATGCATAGCGGGGGCATCCGTGTCCTATGGACACATTTCTAGTTTTGTGTTTTTGTCTTACGAGGGAACCATGATTATGTTGACATGATTGTTGAAAAACAGCTCAAACACTCAATGAGTTGGAAAATTCTGCTCCCAAAAATGTTGTCATTACCTTTGAATTTACCACAAATATGACGGGCGTATTTTGTGTCAGTTTGGCACTCTTGTTATTTTTGTCGAGTATAATATATTTGATTATGATGATGGAAATGCATTTCAAGTTTGAAGTTGATATCTATAATAAGTTACAAAGTTATTTAGCAAGTGCATAAAAACATTAACACAAATACTTAGTGAAAAAGGGCGCTTTTCTTTAAAATAACTGTAGCAGAGTTATTGGTCTTGTTTGGTATGGTAAAGATTAAAATGGTTACTTTATATTCCAAGTTTCAAATAGATTTCTTATGTAGTTTCAAGGTTAAGGGCCAAGTGCATATTTGAATGCAGAAATTAAGTGCAAAAGGGGCATAACTTAAAAAATATTTCCTGTTATGGATCTTGTTGGTAAAATTTTGATGATAAATATATATCCCAACTTTCAAAGTAATAACTTAAGTAGTTTCAAAGTTCCCTGCCAATTACATGTTCTTGTGAACACAAAATCTAAGTGATAAAGGGGCATAAGTTGAAAATAATAGTAGGAGTTACGGGTCTTGTTGGATATGATGTAGATTTTGATAGTGAATATATATCCCAAGTTTCAAAGTAATAGTCTTAAGTAGTTTCAAAGTTATAGGACTATTGCATACTTGGGGTCATAACTTTAAAAAAGGTAGCAGAGTTAGGGATTTTGTTGGTATTGATGAAGATTTTGATGGAGAATATATATTCCAAGTTTCAAAGAAATATATTCAAAGTAATATCTTAAGAAGTTTCAAAGTTATGGGACTATTGCATACTTTGATTTATACAAATTGGGTATAATTTGAAAAATATTGGTAGCAGAGTTAGGGATCTTGTTGGTAATGATGTAGATTTTGATGTTGATAACATATTCCAAGATTCCAGTTGATATCTCGGGTATTTCAAAGATATGGGCCAAGTGCATATTTCGGTAAATACAAATTTAAAAAGAAAAAGGGGTATGACTTAAAAAAATATTGGAAGCAGAGTTAGGGATCTTGTTGGTTTTGATGAAGATTTTGATGGAGAATGAATATTCCAAGTTTCAAAGAAATATATTCAAAGTAATATCTTAAGTAGTTTCAAAGTTATAGGACTATTGCATACTTTGATTTATACAAATTGAGCATAACTTGAAAAATATTGGTAGCAGAGTTAGGGATCTTGTTGGTTATGATGTAGATTTTGATGTTGATAACATATTTCAAGATTCCAGTTGATATCTCGGGTATTTCAAAGTTATGGGCCAAGTGCATATTTCGGTAAATACAAATTTAAAAAAAAAGGGGCATGACTTAAAAAATATTGGTAGCAGAGTTAGGGATCTTTTTGGTATTGATGAAGATTTTGATGGTGAATATATATATTTCAAGTTTCAAAGAAATATATTCAGTAGTTTGAAAGTTGTTGGCCTATTGCATATTTTGGTTAAGCAAAATTTAAGTGAAAAGGGGCCATAAATTGATCATGAAAGGCATGTTGTCATAAGCAATATAATTTAAAAGTTTGATGAAAAAGTATTAAGAAATAGCAATGTTATAGCCAGTATAAAGTATAAAACAGGGAATTACTCCATCAAATGTGACCTTGACCTAAAGAATTTGGCATCATCACTAGTGTGTTGTCATAAGCAATAAAATTGAAATATTTAACAAAAAAATATTAAGAAATAGCAAAGTTATAGCCAAAGTTTAATTTTTTGTGAGAGACGGACTGACAGACAGATGAATGGACAAATGATCCCTGTGTATTGCCTTTTCTTCGAAAGGGTGACACAAAAACCTGGTTAATAAGGATAAAATATTATTTATATAGCATATATAGTCAGTAAAACTTTTGAATTGAAAAGAGAAAGTTTTACACACTGCAACTCCATTATATCGCGGACCTAGGGGTCCAAGCCCGCCAACCGCAATGTAAACGGAGTGCAATATAAGTAAATAATCGCGCTGAAACAAGGAGAATTCATTTGTTTTTGCTGTCAGATGCATGTATATCGCGGTGTTGCGTAATTAACGCGCCGTGTGATCTACGAGTACTTCAGAGAGTACGTTCCGTGCTGGACAAATGTTTTAAAACAACTTTTTTATAAATATAATTTATTAAGTTTTATTTTTAATAAAAAAGAAATTAATTGTACAAATGTACAAAACAAAGATCGCTGTCTTCAATTTCCAATGGCGGTATTATTGTTTTCGGTACTTTCAACTGATCGATGATCTGTTGGTCTGTCATGGTCGGCGATGTTAGTTCGTCGTCGTCCGTCGTTTACCAGCTTGATATGTCGATGAGCAGGTAATGTCAAAACAACAAACTGTTTTGACGTTTCCTGCTCATGCCTATAATGGTTAACAACTTGCATTAATTGTCAGTAATTTGCGGTTTGTCTCGTGAACAAAATTCTGCCAGTACGTATCAGCTTGGTGTTTTTCGCACCTATTGTTTGTCACAAAGGGGGTTTCATGTCAAATCAGAAGCAACAAAATTGTAAAAAAAACAAACTCCAATCTATTTTCGTACGTTTGATGTTAAATTGTATCTTCTGGTGAACGTGTACATCACCTCTTAAATCCCTGCATACAAAATGTAATAAACAGCCATCGACGATAATGACGTAATACGACACGGAAAAAGCGTGCGTTTCATGAATTTGTCGCCAATGTTGACTTAATCATTTGATCTTTTGTACCACCCACGAAGAATGAACAAACATATACATTGTAAATGTGCAAAAAAATTGGGATCCACGGACCAAGCGCGATATATTGGATATTGCGATATAACGGAGTTGCAGTGTATTTTTGTTTAGTATTTTTAGTAAAATAGACATGACTAGCTATTCTAATCCTTTGCTAAATGGGCCACCTGATCAGGATGTACACTGGTAGCTTTTAGATTCATTAGGTTATTTCTGACCAAAAAGCAACCATGGTAGATTCAGATCAGATGGCACAGATGTGCAGGCTGATCTGGATCTACACTGGCAGCACATGCAATAAAATATGGAGTGAAGGGTTAACAGTGTAGATCCAGATCAGCCAGCACATCTGTGTCACCTGATCAGGATATACACTGGTAAATTTTACTTTTATTAACTTGTTTCTGTCGGTTAGTGAACAGTGTAGATCCAGATTAGATGGCACAGCTGTGCTGGCTGATCCGGATCTTCACTGATTGCACATGCATAAAACGTGTACATATGGAGTAGAGGGTTAAGATATTTGACTTGAATCTTAAGATAATTGTGACTCAGTTTTAGAGATACTCAGTCCATTATTTTTTTGAGGGGAAAGTTGTTTTAACCCTTTCCTCCATAGATACACCTTTATTGCACGGGCGAACAGTGCTAAGATCCAGATCAGCCTGCACATCCGTGCCGTCTGATCAGGATCTGCACTGTTTGCTTTATGATTTGTAAGGTTGTTTCTGACCAAAATATGACCAGTGATGATCCTGATCAGACAGCATGGATGTGCCGGCTGATCTGGATCTACACTGGTGGCACATGCGTAAAATGCCTATTTATGGAGGAAAGGGATCTTGTGGAGCACGTTTTTCTCAGGATAGTATTATTATTTCATTTAATATATAAAAAAATGATTACTCCTAACATCCTTGAATCCTAAGAAAAGTATTGCAATTTTTTTTTTCAAAGTAAAAAATGAAAGGTCTCTGGCAGTTTCCAATTTTATTTCATTATTTCAGCATTAAATATTTTTTAATAGTTTAATACCTACACCCAAATCCTTTGCTATTAGGTGAAAAGTATATTTATACTTAGCAAAATTTTTCCATAAAAAAAAGTCTCTGGCCGTTCAGAGACTTTTTTTTTTTTTCGTGAATGAGATTACTTGGTTATTGCTTCACTATTTATTTAATTATTTCAGCATTATATTATTTAGTTTAATGCCTACTCGTAAATCCTTTGGTATAAGGTGGAAAGTATATTTATATACTTAGCAAAATTTTTCCATAAAAAAGTCTCTGGCCATTCAGAGACTTTTTTTTTTTTTCGTAAATGTGATACTGTTGATTTTTTTATCTGTTTTTTGTTTTGTTTTAATTTTTTCACTTGCTGTTTAAGTCAGGGAGGAGGGGTGTGTTTTTCAGGATCATTGTTTCCTTACTAACATATCTTTTGGTTCAAACCGTCATGGCAAGGCAGTTGGGTAGCTCAGCTGGTAGAGCAACTCAGAACTATGCCTATATGTTCATGAGGAGGTCCCAGGTTCGAACCCTGGTCCAACAGCCTAAGCCATGACAAGCAAGGTTGGTTCCAAAAGCTTGGATGGTAAAGGAAACATCGAACCTGAAAAAAATCAAAGCTGGAAAAAAGCAAAGGTTTTTTATTTTAATAATGAAAATTAAATACAATTTATTTCATAACATGACAAAACAAGAACAACTGAAATAGCACTATGTGAAACGTGAGTTTTGCTGCACTAATTTTTAAGCTAATTTATTTGAAATGAAATTGACTAAAAATGGTGGGAATGTTCATCATACACATGCAACAGGTATTTCCCAATTTTTACATTTTTTCCAGACAGTATTCCATAATTTTAATAAACCCTTTACTCCATATGTACACCTTTAATGTTAGTGTCACCAGTGTAGATCCAGATCAGCCTGCACAATTGTGCCATCTGATCTGGATCCACAGGGTTAGCCTTTACAATAAAGGTGTATCTATGGAGTAATGGGTTAAGATATCACTGAACAAAAATATCTATACATTTATTATATATCATAGGTCTTCATTTCTGAAAGTATAGCATCAAATAAGTCTGAAAGTGTAATAGTTTTTCCTTGACAACCATTTCAAACCTCTGGGATTTCATCCAAGGAAAACACCTATCCCTCTTTCAGGCTTATCCCTTAACTCCATATATACCAGCTTTAATGCATGTGGAACCAGCGTAGATCCAGATCAGATCACGTTTTTTGCCATCTTATCTGGATCTGCACTGGCCGCATCTTGTTCAGAACCAATATAATGAATCTAAAAGTGAACAATGTAGATCCTGATCACACAGCATAGATGTGCAGGCTGATCTGGATCTACACTGTTCACCCAAAAAGGTGTATCTATGGAGAAAAGGGTTAAACTATGCCATACTGTCAGAAATAAAACAATTATGATGTTTATAATAAACATATATAATAAAAATGTTCAGTACACTACTGATTTAAATGGAACTCTGCAATGAAATAATTCAAAAATTTGAAAATATCTCTTTTGTTTGAACAGATCAAGTGTGTTTGTATGATGAACATTACCACCACTGATTAACAACAACTGTATCAAGTATCCAATTATGTAATAGAATCGGCAGTAGGTATCCAACCATAGGAAAGTTAGTGCAGCAAAACATGCTGGTCAGATAAAGCTCAACTATTCAAACAAGTTCTATCAAATGTTGTCATATTTCAGTAATAAATTAATAATTGAATTTTTCTTTGTCATTCAAATCATTCAGAGCAAGCCTGGAAATTTTACTGTACATTCAAGAAGTTTTGTTTTTAAGCAACTATCTATCAATTGCATTCAAGGCGTAATTTAAGACATACCAGTCTCAAATCTCAGGCATCCGATTGGCTGAAATGGCAACAGGTCAACATTTCAGCCAATCAGATGCTTGAGATTTGAGACTGGTCTCCAATCTTAGTTTTATGATCTTGGGCCTTGATGGAGTCTTTACTAAGTCAACTCTTTTCTTGCATATCACTGCTCCTAATACATTGTAACAGTTAAGTATGAAAGTCGAGGATGAAGTCAATGCCGATGACAGGATGAGTTGTAAAGCTCAACATATTCTCTGAATTGTTGAGCTAAATACGACAATAAAAGTGATTTCTTACAGCAAAACACAGAGGATATACATTTATACAGCAAAAGACTTACATAGTCTAGTCCCCTCACCATAGAGTTTTATGTATTCTTTATGTCATCTATAAAAATGTTTCCCCTAACCTTTCAATGCCAGTTATAAAGAAGTATGTTGCTCTACTTTGTGAATCATGTGTCTATTAGAAAACACTATTTAAAGTAACCTTGTCTCCCGTCCTGTCTGTGTTTGTGAGCATGTCATGTACTTGTTGTTTATGTGTGCTTATCTGTGTGCCTTTATGAACATTTCTGCTTAGTTTCTTGTCTGTGCTAGTATGTTAATTGGCTGCATAACAGTATGTGTTTGTTGTCTGAAAAAAGTGTTCTGTCTGTATGATTTTGGTGTGTGTTAACCGTTTCCCTGTATGTATGCATTTTTGTCTTGATAGATGTGTTTTGGTTGTCTGTGTGCATGTATGTTGGTAAGCTGCTTCACAGTATGTGATTCTACTTTGGCATGTACTGTATGTTTGTTTACTGTGCATCAGTATTTGTTTGTTCTCTATAACTGAGTGTCAATATCTGGGTGTCAGTATGTGTTTGTTGTCTGTCATCTGAGTGTCAGTATGTGTTTGTTGTCTGTCATCAGTGTGTCAGTGTGTGTTTGTTGTCTGTCATCTGTGTGTCAGTATGTGTTTGTTGTCTGTCATCTGTGTGTCAGTATGTGTTTGTTGTCTGTCATCTGGGTGTCAGTATGTGTTTGTTGTCTGTCATCAGTGTGTCAGTGTGTGTTTGTTGTCTGTCATCTGTGTGTCAGTGTGTGTTTGTTGTCTGTCATCTGTGTGTCAGTGTGTGTTTGTTGTCTGTCATCTCTGTGTCAGTATGTGTTTGTTGTCTGTCATCTGTGTGTCAGTATGTGTTTGTTGTCTTTCATCATTGTGTGTTTGTTGTCTGTCATCTGTGTGTCAGAATGTGTCTGTTGTCCGTCATTTGTGTGTCAGTATGTATTGCTTGTCTGTCATCAGTGTGTCAGTATGTGTTTGTTGTTTGTCATCAGTGTGTCAGTATATGTTTGTTGTCTGTCATCAGTGTGCCAGTATGTGTTCGTTGTCTGTCATCTGTGTGCCAGTATGTGTTTGTTGTCTGTCATCTGTGTGCCAGTATGTTTTTGTTGTCTGCCATCTGTGTGCCAGTATGTTTTTGTTGTCTGTCATCTGTGTGCAAGTATAAGTCACCTGTCGTCTGTCAGCACATGTTGTTGTCTTTCATCTGAGAGTCATTATGTGTTTGTTGTCTGTCATTTGGGTGTCAGTATGTTGCCTGTCATCAGTGTGCATCAGTCTGTGTTTGTTGTCTGTCATCTGGGTGCCAGTGTTTGTTGTTGTCTATCATCTGTCAGTATATGACTAATCTGGGTGCCTCTCTGTTCATTGTTTTCTGTCATCTTTTTGTCAGTAAATTTTTGTTGTCATTCATCTGTTTGTCAGTATGTGTTTGTTGCCTGTTGCATGTCAGTTTTGTGTGTTGCTGTCTGTCAACTGAGTGTATGTTGACATGTTCCATTACTATCATTTTTTCATTTAAGCATGTATGTTTGTTATTTCTTTTTGTATAAATGTGTTATGCCCAGGTGCCTTGTGTTTTTATTGTTGTGACCATTATTGTGCTTAGTTGGGTCTAGTTTTGTATGTGTTTCTTTTGTGTGAATATGTTTTTTATCTCACTTGAATTTTGTTGTCTCTACCCCTGTATGTTACTGAACATTGTTTTTCCTGTCTGTACTTAATGCATGAATTGTTGTTTGTGACTGGCCTGTATTCCTGAACATTATTGTGTTTATGCTTGCTTGTAATTATGTGGCCTTTGTGTCTGTGTGTTGCCTATGTTAACCATTTGACATGTGGAGTCATTCCGCTTGTTTTTGATATATATGGCTTTCTTAACCATGTGATCTTTGGAGTCAGCTTGCATTTGTAACCTATGTGAACATTACATCTGTATGTCTGCTACCCATATGACCTATCAGCCTTCATGTGTTATTTTTACCCATTTGACCTTAATGTCTGAAGTGTGTTCATGAGTTTATAAGGATTCTGCTAATAAGTGTATAAGCTATGTATGTACAAATAAGAGGTGAAGTTTGAAGCAAAGAATTGAATTTGTTGACAGACTGTGGACAAATCTCAATCACAACATCTCACATTGAGCCTGTGGCTAAAGTGAGCTAACATGTAGCAATCTTAACATAAAATATACATGGCGATCAATCAAAATAGCAAATTAACTTGTACAATATACTCAGCAATCCAACAAAAAATGAATCAATCTAAATGGAAGTGAACACAAACATTATACTTGTAAATTAATTAAAATGGCAGTGAACACATACAGTATACTTAGCAATCAATTACAATCCCTATAAACAATCTGAGTATACTCAGAAATTCAACTAAATGCCAATAACACAAACAGTATATACAGCAATCTCTCAATATGGTTATAAACATAAAGTTTACGCAGCAGTCATTCAATCAGAATGGCAGCAAACACATCACATACCGAATACTCAGTAATCAATCAGGATAGTAATAAACAGGTAATCAATATCAATGGCAATAAACAAGCAATCATTATCAAAGGCAATAAACAGGCAATATCAATGGCAATAAACAGGCAATCATTATCAATGGAAATAAACAGGCAATCAATATTAATGGCAGTAAACAAGCAATCATTATCGAAGGCAATAAACAGGCAATCAATATCAATGACACTAAACAGGCAATATCAATGGCAATAAACAAGCAATCATTATCAATGGCAATAAACAAGCAATCATTATCAATGGCAATAAACAAGCAATCATTATCAAAGGCAATAAACAGGCAATCAATATCACTGGCAATAAACAGGCAATATCAATGGCAATAAACAGGCAATCATTATCAATGGAAATAAACAGGCAATCAATATTAATGGCAGTAAACAAGCAATCATTATCGAAGGCAATAAACAGGCAATCAATATCAATGAAACTAAACAGGCAATATCAATGGCAATAAACAGGCAATCATTATCAATGGCAATAAACAGGCAATCAATATTAATGGCAATAAACAAGCAATCATTATCAATGGCAATAAACAGGCAATCAATATCAATGGCAATAAACAGGCAATCATTATCAATTGCAATAAACAGACAATCAATATCAATGACAGTAAACAAGCAATCATTATCAATGGCAATAAACAGGCAATCAATATCAATGGCAATAAACAGACAATATCAATGGCAATAAACAGGCAATCATGATCAATGGCAATAAAAAGGCAATTAAAATCAATGACAATAAACATATTTTTCTTGGTAATAAACACATACAGTATATACAGCAATTAAAACAATATGGCAACACAACACAACCAAAACAACCAATTCCTCACAAACAGCAATGAGTTAACAGTTCTTTGCATCAATTACTATGTTCCATCTCATAGTCACAGTCAAATCATTCATAAATGTAAATGTCACACCATCTGTTTATCCACGGATTTAAATCACTTGTAAATGTAAATGTCTTATGTCATTTGTTATCCATATTGCTCATAAATGTAGATTTCACGTCTCTGTTTGCAACGTATTTTAATCACTCATAAAAGTTTATGCCGTCTGTTAACCACAGAATCAAATCATAATTGTAAATGTTAAATATCATCAATTAGTTTTGATCGATTTGGTTTCTCGAGAGGTGTCATCAGAATGACAAGAGATTCTTCCAGGTCCTCTTCAGGAAACGCAAACCTCGCTTTCAGCTGACCTGAAAACAAACCACAAAGATTACTACAGTTTTAAAGACAACATACTATTTAAAATAAAACAAATAAGCAAATGTTTAATTAGTAACAAACACTATGTATATTCTAAATATAAACATGTATGTGACTCATCCGGACAAATTAAGGCTCATTGAATTTCTGTTAAGTGTAGACCCTGATCATACTGCACACTTACATGGTACAAAAAGGATCTAAAATGTTTTCTAGATGCATTTAGAATGCTTTTCTCACTGGACAAAAGACCCTGATCAGACAGAGTGCATGGCATTCGAAATTACATGAGATGGAAAAAAGTATGTTTTATGTGCTTTACCAAGAATAATCAATTTGTTACAGGACAGTGTCTTAGTTCCTAAACAATGTGCTTTATCCAATTTTAATTCAATTTCCAAGTGACAAGCTTGCACTCATTTACCTTAATTCTTCTGTCCAAAAAGTAAAACAAAAGGACATAATATGATAAAAATGCCAGTATAAATGATGGCATGCTCTGGATATGATGGTGAACAAGTATGAAAACATTCTGTGCATTTGATGTTAAGTAATTAAGAGTTATAATTAAATTGATAGTTAATTTTTGTAAAAAACTAAGTGCAAAAATAGGCGTTACAGTCCGGTAGGGAAACACTTAAGGTAGAGTTACAGTACTGAAAATTATGAAATTGACAATTTTTCAGATTCCAATCCGGTCCTCTTCCGATCCTAATATCATCTATAACCAATCCCATTCCATCTAATCAGAATCTGAACTGTTTGCTTTTTGATTTGTTAGGTTATCTCTGACCAAACTGCCACCAGTGCAGATCCTGATCAGAAGACATGGATGTGCTGGCTGATCTGGATCTACACTGGTTGCACATGTGTAAAGATGTGTATGTATAGAGGAAAGGGTTAAAAGGATATTTATAGGTCTTTAATTAATAATAACCTTGATAAATGTAATCAAATGACTTTTAAAATCAACCATTATAAAGTGTGCACTTAGAACTTTTGAGTTGTGTAAACATTTCTATTGCATACATACCATTCTAGAAATGCTGTTAAAACCCCATTTTGCCTTCATCTCAAGTAAGATCTTGTAAAGTTTGAGCAGGTCTTACAGCGAAGTTCTGATAAATTGCTTCCAGTCCGTCACCCAACATCAACTGTAAACATAATGTACAACTTACTTAACCCTTTGAACCCTTTTCTACATATATATGGGTTTAATAGCATGTATGGACAGTGTAGATCTAGCTTAGTCGTCACATTCAGGGGCGTAGCCAGCTTTTTTAAAGTTGTAGGCCCAAACAAGGGGTTTCAAGGGAATCACCCCCCACCCCAGAATTCAGAAACAAGTAGAGATTAAAACAGCAAAATGCACGTCCCATAGTATTTTCAAGAAAAAATATTAAAACACAAAATTTTAACTATGAATTAGATTTGATGCACACTTTTCTGAACAGGGTAAATCTTGCATAGGCAATAGATGAAACTTATATAAAGTATATTTTTCTGCATTTAACATAAGCAAATTTGTTGATTACAACATCAAGGTCAACAATTTCTCGCCTTGAAGACACACTTGATTCGACCAAATGGCTTGAACCCGCTACCATCCCCACTCCTGTTTTATTGTATTTTTGGGGACTTTTGAAAAATGTCATGTTCTTGTCCAACTTGTAGGCCCGGGCCTACATGGCCTAATAGTAGCTGCGCTGCGACCATTGACATTTGTGTAAAGTGATCATACAGTGTTCACATTTTTTCAGAAAACCTACTAAATCTAAAAGCAATTGAACCATAAATAATCAGATTGGATGGCACAAATATGTCGGTTGATCTGGATTTACACCGTTCACCCATGCAGTAACACCCGTATCATAGACTAAAGTATTAACCTTCTATCAGTGTAGATCCTAATCAGCTAACAAATCTGTGCTGTCCATTGGATCAAGATTCTAGAAAGCTTGTCTAGATCTACAGTGTTCGCTTCTTGGTCTAAATTAATGTAGTGAATTATGTCGAGTTAACTTGAGAGGCATAGAAAATTTTTGAGGTTTGTTTAAGTCCATTAGTTACTGTTTATTGTATAGCATTTACAATTAATTTTCACTCTGCACATCACAAATACTTCCCATGAATTAAAAGTATCTGCAATTGTAAATATAATTATTGAATAGATGGTATAAAAAACATTTGGGTTGTTTAGAGTAAGCATGCATCTCTCCAAGCCTGCACACACTTTAAACAGGTCCCAAATGTTTTTCATACTCTCACTGTTGTAATAAATTATCAATTTAATCCATAACAGTATACATACCAATCTAATTATTGTTGTAGCACCACTCCTCCTTTATCTTATCTGTCTTATCTTCTCTCTTGATGGTTTGAGCAGGGCTCAATGAGTACAGTAGTTTTTTACTGCATTCATTCTCTGGTTGGGTTTGCACAGGTCTTACAGCATCTCGGAGGTATGTTGTTGGCCGCTGATTCGGAGGTATTTTGCTGGCCGCTGTCTCGGACATATTTTGCTGGCCTCTGTCTCGGACGTATGTTGCTGGCCTCTGTCTCGGAGGTATGTTGCTGGCCGGCGTCTTGGAGGTATGTTGCTGGCCACCGTCTCAGAGGTATTTTGGTGGCCGCCGTGTGGGACATATGTTGCTGGCCGCTGTTTCTGAGGTATGTTGCTGGCCGCTGTTTCAGAGGTATGTTGCTGGCAGCTGTCTCAGAGGTATGTTGCTGGCTGCTGTCACGGGGGTATGTTGCTGGCCACAAGTATCATCCTGTAAACATGCAATTTATGTTATTCCAACATAAAAGTGAAAACACAAGTTGTTTGTTAACAGCAAGCTCAAGTTTTTATTAAGTGAAAATTAACCTTAACTTCATAGAATGGCAACTATTGGAAGAGCAATCAGTTTAGATCCAGATTAGAAAGCATATCCATGCAGCACAGATGAGCTGATCGGGATCTACACATGTCACCAATGCGATAAAAAATTTGTTTGTATGGTGTTAAGGGTTAAAGAACCATTTATAAATACCGCTACCCAGTTTAGACCTGACCCAAGGAAAAGTAGAAGATAGACCAAAATTAACACAAAAGAAAATCCTTCAGTCAGTGAACGGCAAGTCATAAATGGTTTAAAACATTTGTTTTATTATCAAATAATGTTAACTACATGTATTGTAATTCATTAATTGCTGCTTTTGTTGTTGTTTTTTATTGATGAAGTCTTATAGTCAACAAGCATTGTCATTTCTGGTCCATTTTTGTGTCTTGCAAATATAGGGCATTTGATGATTTTTTGTCACTGTTAAAATCCTTCTGGAATCTATAATTATTTTGAGGGATATTTTACCATTTTCATGCATAAGCTCGGAAAGAGTAGGTTAACTACTCTGCAAATTTGAATTCTTATGGCATCGCTATGGTGGAAAACAGGCATCACCCCATAAATATTGAATCACATGCCTGGTTCTAAAACTGTTGTTTCGATCATTGTAATACACTGTGCCATCACCTGTTTATTGTCCCTATGCTCTATTTCATTTAGTTCCAATCAACCAAGTATATCATACATACTAAGTGGACCAAAATCAATGCACTAAAATTTGATTTAAACTATTGCATACACAACCTACCTGGACATATAAGTATAGCCCCTGTTTCTTCAAGGTGTAGTATGGTACCGGTAATTAGTTCTGAATATACACCATGTTGCTATACATCTGATCTTCGCATCTTGTTAAAAGCAATACCAGTATTTCTGAAATAAAGAATATATGCTTTACTGTTGGAAACAAATTCTATTTATATAGGATTTAAGCAAGATTTCTGATCAGCTGTCTGGCTTAAAATTCTTCACTTATTTTCTAAACTACCCTCCTTATGTTCCTTGAAGGTATAATTTTTTACTTTGTGTATATTGCCACACATATCAACCTTCTTATCTTGTGAAAGTAAAACGGACAACTGTGTACCAACAGTTTCAGTTTAGCACATAAACTGATTTCTGGGGTTTATTTAATTAATTCAGATGTATAACCCTCCACTCCATGGGAAATGGCTTAGGTCCCATAGATGACCAATGTAGATCCAGATCAACCAGCACTTCCATGCAGTCTGTTTAGGATCTGCATTGTTCAAACACCAAGTTGAATTTTGATTCATATCAATACTAGGTAACACTTCTCTCTGTAAGATTAATAACTTGTACTGTCTATCATTCTATTTTGCTCAGGTTTCGATGTTGTTTATTTTGCGCAATGTTTAAATGTACGAGATCAAACTCCTGCGAAGTTAGAACACTGAATATTTTATGAGAATGTTATAACTGCACAAATTTAAGCCTGCAAGCAAATGTGACTTGTCTTCTGCAATTTTATCCTGTGAAATTTAATCATACCATAGTACCAGAAATGAATGGTAATTGACTGAGAAAGCGATGTCTTCTGCCAGATCACTGGAGGATCTAAAAGGCTGAGTCACTCAAGAATACTAGAAGTTCTCTTATTACATTAACCTTAACTTACTGAAGTACTTTAAATTAACCTTTTACTACATGGATACACCTTTAAAGGGTGGGCGAACAGTGTAGATCCAGATCAGATGGTACATTCATGCCCATCTGATCTGATCAGGATCTAGACTGTTTGCTTTTAGATTTATTAGGTTATTTCCAACCAATCTGTGCTGTCTGCTCTGGATCTACACTGGTCACATATGCTTTAATACATGTATAAAATATGTAGTAAACCATTAATATGAATCAGTCTTCACGGTGTTTTTACATGTTGGCTTGTTTTACGGAAACTTAATAACTACAACAGCTGTCAGAGGAGACAGCAGGCTCGACTATTCGATTCTTCTGTAATAAATGCAATTTTGAGATTAAAAGAACAACTACAACCATGTGCAAACAGGAATAATATAAACAAGTGAATGATGAAACTTCAATATCAATCTCTTAAATAATGTTACGAACTAAAAACTTAATGTTAAACTCAAAATGGCATAACTTAAAAAATATTGTAGGTCTGTCTTTGTGAGTGATGTAGATTATGACGGTGGAAATGTATTTCATGTCTGAAGTTGATATAATCTGCAATATCCAAAGTAACAGGCCAAGTGCAAACAAACTTAAACACAAAATCTAAATGAGAAGGGACATAATTTTAAAATATCTGTAGCAGAGTTATAGGTATTGATGGTTATGGTGAAGATTATGTTAGTGAATAAATTTAAAGTTTTAAGTTGGTATCTCATGAAGTTTCAAAGCTATTGACCAATTGCATATTTTGGTTAATGCAAAAATCTAAGTGCAAAAGGGGCATAACTTGAAAATATTTCTGGTAAGAGTTATGAGTCTGGTTGATAATGATTTAGATTATGATGGTGAATGTATATACCAAGTTTCAATGTAATATTTCAAGAAGTTTCAAAGTTATGTACCAAAGTGCATATTTTGTTTAATGAATGCCAACGCGGATGCCGGGTGAGCAGGAAAGCTCCCCTAATCTTCCAATAGTTGAGCTTAAAATTTTTACATTAACAGTGAAATAATGCGGTATTATTAACAGAACAGTTAAAAGTGTATACACGCTCGGGCTGATTTGTGTGACGATATGCAGACTTATCAGGATCTACAGGGGCTGTGAATGTGATCAGTGCTGCAGCAATTACTTAAAGGGTAAGTCACTTACCTCGTCTGGTTAAATAAGATTCTTTTTCAGCAAAACACCATCTCAGTCGACTCCACACATACACCATTCTTATTCCACGAGACAGTCTGTTGGTGGAATTTCTGAAATGAAGACATTGACTTGGTTAATCAATTAAATTTTGTGCTTGTTGAATTTTTGCATTATTTTCACAAGTGCTAAACATTTCTCTTCATGGAATATGTCTGTTATCCTATGGTATGAACATTGTAGATCCAGATCAGTTGGCAGTTCCATGCTATCTGATAAGGATCTGCACTGTTTGCTTTTAATTCATTAGGATATTTCTGATGAAAAGGCCACCAGTGTAGATCCAGATCAGACAGCACAAAAATGCCGGTTAATCTGATCTTTACTGGTCGCACACGTTAAAACATGTTTAAATGGAGTAAAGGGTTAAAGGGAAACTCAGAAAGGTACAGCCTATTTAATTTATACTGTATAATTGCATACACTTGCATGTATAATTGTACTTATATCTGTACATCTAACTATCATACACTAGTAATGATTTTATGAGGCCTGTCTGATTAGTATATCGCTTTTGTGTATGAACGCAGTAAAGTTATACATTCACCATCTATATTAACAAATTAACTAGTAACCATAATGCTAATTTTCACTTGTAAACTAATATTCTATTACACTTATAGATTTAGCAGTTGGGCCTGAATTGCAACACTTCAATGAATACAGTCACAGCTGTTTTACAGTTACTCATCTTGCTTTCCTCATGCCTATTCCTTCAGATACCATTGACCATCAACACAAATTACCAATGTCATAAACAGATTTCTCTTTCTATTTATTTGAATCATATTTTTCAGAATGTTCATAATGTAGGCTTGTTTTACAGAAACTTTTTAACTAATATTTTTAACCTAACAATGAAATTAAGTTGTATTATTTTATCTGAATAGTCATGAGTATAGACCCTTATCAGTGCGAAGATCAGGGTCTACACTTGCTGTGAATGTGATAAATGCTGTGGCTAGTACTCAAAGCATAAGTCACTTACCTGGACTGGTAAATAAAGATTCTGTTCCATCAAGACATCATCTCTGCGACTGTTGACTCCACACATATACCATTCTCATTCTACACGACCATCTCTTGGTGGAATTTCTGAAATGGGGACAGATGGATTTTGTAAAAGAAAATTGTATGCTTGCTTAATTTTTACACAATTTTCATGACAGTTTGTTTTCATGGGTGTTTAATATTAATTCATGAGCTTTTTTGTAAACTGCATGTATGTAGCTTCAATCATATCTACTTGTCTTCCACAGTTTATATAATAAAGTTTGATATTTGAAAAAACAAATTTTCAGCTTGATACCTGACCAGGCGCCTTAAATGTATGATGACAAACTGACAAGGCTGCATTTACAATCTTTAACGACGGATAAAAAAATCAGCTGTAAACTTCCATTAAATTTTCACAAACTTCTGAGACTTGAAAGGTTGAATTAGTTCTCTGAAAACTTTTTTATATATGTGTGTGTATTAACAGTAAAATTAAGCAATATCAATAGAACAGTAAACAGTGTAGAAATTCCGCTCAGTGTGCAGATATGCAGATTGGGGTCTACACTGGCTGTGAATGAGATCAATGCTGCCGCTCGTACTTAAAGGGTTAGTCACTTACATCTACTGGTAAATTAAGGTTCTGTTTCATCAAGGCATCATTTCTGTGACTGTTCTCCATTCACACACCATCCTCATTCTACAAGAACTTCTTTTGGTGGAATTCCTGAAATGACAGATTGAATTAGTAAAAGAATAAAATTGTGGATTTGTTTAGTTTTTGCACAATTTTCATGACAGCTCTTTTGTAAGTGTATTGAATATTATTTCAACAACATTTTTTTCAAATACCCTTCTTTGGTTTCATACCAGTACAGACCACAATGTGTCCCGTCATGAATTTATTCTATTTATTTCAGAGATAAATGTTAAAACAATTAAAAATTCTTCCTTCTTCAGTATAGTTCAAATTTATAAGCGCAGACCATTAGATGCAAGTAGGCACAATAGAGAAACATCACATTAATTTCATGCAGCATTTAACTTTTTTTACCCTTCATGAAATATGACTGTTATCCACGGGCAAACAGTGTAGATCCAGATCAGTCACCAAATCCATGCCATCTGATAAGGATCTACACTGTTCACTTATTACGCTATTTCAAACATAAAAGGGACCAGTTTACTGTTTAGATTCAGATCAGATGGCACAGATGTTCCTCCTGATCTGGATCTACAATAAATGCAAAAAAAGAAAATATATCCAGTAAAGAATGGGTTTTTACAACAATGCACTTACAATCTTTTAGGGCTGTCCACAGTTATCATTGCACTTTCATCAATAAAAATAAAATCTCTTTAACAGCAAAATGCAGTGAAATAAAACTTTGCACAAATAAATTTTATTAATGTTTCTTTCTTTCAAATCTGCAAACTAAGTTAAAACAGTAAAGAAAATAGCTGGATCTAAAAATTGCCAAAATTTCTATTTTAATTAACCCTTTCGCTGCCAGCGTTGAAAACCCGAATTGACGTCGTCAGTGCCGAGAGTTTTTTTACCACATAAACAAATACCAATACCAAGGTCAAAATGAGGCTGGTTATTTATAGATATATCAAATAACATTATTGGTCAATACATGTATTTGAATGATCTGCCTACCTCAGCATAGAAATCCCCGCTTTGCATGCTGGTATATATATAGAAATAGTAGAAAAGGCTAAAGCCGTCCATAGGACAAATACGCCGAAAATAATAGGGACGGCTTAAGCCGTCCTTATGGCAGTGAAAGGGTTAAAACACAAACACTAAACAACACAAAACATCATTTTAAATTCGAAGATGAGAATTATATACTAACAACAATATTTTGCATTCATTTTAAGAATTTACACTATGACTTTGCCATATATTTACACAACCAGGAATTGCAATTCAAATATCTCATTCGGTATGTGTATTGATGTGAATAGAATTTTAGGAAACAGGGCTTTTTTTTCACCATTTTGGGAATATGACCCAAACCCCTGGGAAATTTCGCATGATTTTTCCAGAAATTGGGAATGTTTTTACATCATTGAGGAATAAATTTTTTTACTCATAACTTATATAATCAATAATTTCTGGATAAAGAAAACAAATAATGCCTGATTATCTAACAAGCTATAATATTTAATTAATGAAATGACAAATAACTTGGGGGTTTTGTCAGAAATTTTGGTACTGATTAAGTTGGGAATATTTTTTTTTTCTGCGGGCTTTTTTTTCAGAAAATTGGGCTTTCAAATTGGGAAACTTATAATGGAAAACGAAATTCATTGAAAGGTGGGTGCTTGTTTATATATTTGTAGAGTAACAAGTATTTTCAAATTAAACATAAATTGTTAAAGCACTTTATTTTCAATCTCCAATTTCAAACTTCCCTCACAGGATTTTGATCCATTTTTGGACATCTTAGTGGGAAGAGTCTATGCCAAAGTTGGGAAAAAATACTATAGTTTTGGATTGGGAAGTGGCCTTATACTGGCCTCTGTTATATAAGGATAAAGAGCCCCGTCTCTAATTGGGAAACAGGTATAGGTTTTGCCCTTTGGAACATGACTGAATATCAGCTATTAATCAGCCGTAATAAAAGCCCTGGGATCAAGCTATTTTTCAATATAGTTCTAACTTTTCCACAATAATATATTATGTAAAATAGTGATAGACCTCTACATTAATAAAACTTACTTGTGTAAAATTTGCTGTCAGAGATTTCAATAATTTTCATTTTTGTCAATGAACAGTGTAGATCCAGATCAGATTGCACTGATGTAAAGGGTTAAAGTTACAAATCAAAATATTAAGAAGAACAGAAAACTGTTGATAAAATCTAAACTTACAAGAATGCAGTTGTCATTATCCCTTCACAACAGTACTGGTACTGTACTCCATTGGTCTTTGCTGGTACTGTATTCCATTGGTCCCTGTGGGTACTGTACTCCATTGGTCCTTACTGGTACTGTATTACATTGATCCCTGTGGGTACTGTATTCCATTGGTCCTTGCTGGTATTGTATTCCATTGGTCTCTCACTGGTACTGTATTTCACTGGTCTTTCGGATGAAGTTTTCTGTTGGTAGCCTAGTAAGCATGCAGCTGAGTTGCCCTTTGAAAGCTGGAAATAATGATGAAAAAAAAATTTATGACAGTGGTTTTGGGGGCTTGATGTGGGTAAAATAATGGGCCCCATCCCCTCCAAAATTTCACTTTTCCCAATGTTGTTAAAATTCTCCTCAGAATGTAAACACTGAATAGTTAGAAAAAGATCAGGTTTTTATATCGTATACAATTGAACTTGTTGGATGAAAAGGATATTAGAATACTTAACATTTTGTATGTTTTTCCCCTTCTGGAACTTTCATTTCACATTGTAATTTTTCCCTCATAAAAACAACCCAGGCCCCTTATCCCCAAAACCGAAAATGCAAATGTTAGGAGAGAAGTTTGATCTCATCTGCACAGGTTGAACTGGCTACAGACTGGTCGCACATGGGATATAAGCTGAATCCATGGAATAATTTGTTAATCTTTGCTTAGTTAACTATTTCCTCCATAGACACACCTTTATTGCGTGGGCCCACAGTGTAGATCCAGATCAGCTGGCACTTCTGTGCCATCTGATCAGCATCTGCACTGTTCACTTTATGATTTGTTAGGTTATTTCTGACCACAATGCGATCAGTGCAGATCCTGATTAGACTGCACGAATGTGCTGGCTGATCTGGATCTACACTGGTCGTACATGGGTAAAAATGTGTATATATGGAGGAATGGGTTAAATTGTATTAAATTAGCTTTCATTGCTTTTTATTTTGATAGTCTCTATATCTGATGCACTGAACATGTTCAGATTTACAGCATGTATGGTCACTCTTGCTAACTTTTATTCTGTGTTCAAGAACATACATCATTTTCAGGTGGTACAGTCAACAAACCATTGTGTAAGCAGGCTGGATAGCTCAGAAAGGAGAGCACAATTGTGCGAGGGGCCCAGGTTTGAGTCCTGGTCTGGTTACACATTTTGTCATCAAGTGATATTGTGCCAAACAATGAACCGATTGAAGCAGTTTACAGCAAATGTGGAAAGTGAATTCTAATGGAAGGCTTAGTAGTAGGAGGCAAGCATATCACTTTACAAAACTAATCCTAAACAGAAGTGGGAAACTCACCCCGCTATCTTGGCTGGAGAACATGCACCCTGTAAGCAATGAGGTCCTGGGTTCAAGTCTTGGTTCTAGTCTCGGTCTGGCTGTGCATTTTTCTCACCCCATTAAAACAATGCTAGTATAATATGCCTAACTTGAGTCCAGCCTACCAATGCTCAACTACTGCATGTTGTGGCCAAAGCTAACTGACCACAACATGCAAGATTTTGTTTGCTTATATTTTTTTCAAATTTGCATAATTTCAAAACAGACACACATTTTGTAATTAAATTGAAAGTTACTTGTTACATTGCCACAAATTATATTTGTTTTTTACTTTTAACTAGATAAACTTACATTTCACAATGTAATAGGTAGCAGAAAAGGCAATCTCCATCACTGTAATTTTCTATAACATGGCCAGCAAGTCATTGTACATGTCCCCAAGTCATGCTTTCCATGCTTTTTTTCCCTCCAAAATTATTACATGACTACAACTCTGGATAAGGTGTTAATCCCATACCATAGTTGAACGCTTTTCTTTTGTTAGAATTTGAATGAACCATTTACCTGCTGAATTATTGAAATGGACTCCGCCTTACATCAGTTTGAGCCAGTCTATTATTCTTATTGGGGTATTACTGGAATTTATAAACAAACACTGGAATGCAAAAAGTGTTGTCACTTGTTAAAATACTGATCTGGGTCTACCCTGAGAATAAATGTTAAAAAGATGTGCTTATATATAAGTTCAACCACTAATTTAGGGGACCTTGATTAAAAATTCAGGGGACCTTCTTAATTTCTTAATAAAAACTGAACCTATTGATGAAATCAGCTTTTATATTTATTGTTAATTATTATATTGTTTATTATCTATATTTATCTTTTGAATAATTAACAAAAATGTTTAAAGGTTCTTTGAAAAGTCATATATGAAAACTCTCAATGTGATAAGCACAATTCTTCTCACATTTGGGACCAGTGTAGACCCATATCAGATGGAATGTGCAGTGTAATCAGGGTCTACACTTCTCACTGTTCAGTCAATAATCCAGTTAATAAATTCTGTTCTACATTAATGGACAGGCTAAAAATGACAGAATCACAAATGCTTTAACTAATTCAGCTGGTATATAAACCCTTTTTGAGTTTGTTTAGATTCCATTGATGACAAGTGTAGATCCAGATCAACCAGCACATCAATGCAGTCTGGCTAGGACATTCACTGTTTGTTAGATTATTTATGATCAAGAGATGAACAGTGTAATTTTGATCCTGATCAGACTGTTTGGGTGTGCAGGCTGATCAAAATCTGCACTGGTTGCAAATGTGATATATAAATGGTATCAAGAAAGGGCAAAGGTAAAAATAAAACAAATAAACAAACAAATGAAACCACTCCTTCCCATGATAACTTAGGCCTAAAAAAAAAATAGTTGTGTTTCTGGTGGCCCGACCGACCCTACTTTTTTACCGCCGACCGTAACTTTTTTTTGACTCAGAAAAAAATATCGAAGCATCGTTGTGGTCTCCAGTCGTCATGGATCGATTGGCCGAAGACGACAACGATATTTTGTAACGACGACATTTTGTTTAATTCGACAACGACGTTTTGTTTTATTCGTCTGCGAAAATCACAACCTCCGTAGTAAACAATCATGGCGGTCAGCGTTAGACAAACCGATAAAAAAATATTTATACTTATTGATCTGCCGACGATTTCATCGAAGAATTACGGAAGCAAATAGATTAAGATTTCGGTTCAAGATGCATACGTGATACGATGAAAATGCAAAATCATTGAACTTTGGCTCAAGGAATTTACGATCTCGGACTTTTTTATGGTGACAAAAAGCACTTATCAAATAATTTATTAAACTCAGCTTTGGTGGTAGTGATAAATCTTTTACCATCATTGAAGGGTTATGAATCAATTTGATTATGTGCTAATTGCAACAATATCATGGAAGTAAATCTGTAGATGACTTTGGTACACTTCCAAATGTGGTGTGCTGTAGACCTAGGTAAGAAAATTACCATACATATAAAACATATTTTTTCAAACACGGGCAAATCTTCAATATCTATGCGTTAAAAAACCTTACGGTATTATGCATGGTACATGGATTTAATTCTTATTATTTAGAAAATCTAAAATTTATGAAAATAATATGTTAAAATATCTATTATTTGATATAGTAAATAGATCTATAATTTTAATAAAACTGCAATTAAATAAATATTATAAGTTGATGTCACAAAATATAGTCTTAGCAGGCTGATTACACTGTTTGCCCATATGATTTTTTGTGTATCTTTTTCGTATCTGTGGAGTAAAAGGTTAATACAAATAAAGGTTAGTAAAGTTTATTTAGAGTTATTCACATACAATTTTGTTTTCAGAATCTTGTTCCATCTCGCATTATTAAATGACCATTGTTAATGTTGTATGTTGGTATGAACCACATTTGGAGATAGTGGATTTTTTATTATGTCTGACACTTGAAAAATCTCACAAATGTATTATTTAATTGGTATTTTGTCAGGAACTATTCAAGCTTAACAGTTTTCTAGTTATGTAAAGACTAAAACAGGTTGACTGAAATAGTTTGGTGTAAATTTTGCTATTCCCTCAATAGCGAGAATATACATGCTGTTATATACATGAATAACAATGGAAACAAACTTTCAAGTTTAATTTTTATTTTCAAGTATTTGTGTTCATTACAAACAGTAGAAGAACATAAAAACATGTACATGTACTTACCAGTACTTACCAGTTATTATTTTGTGCTATTGACATAAAAACAACATGTTAGGAATAACAAGCTTATCACTTTTATCCAATAATAATTAATAAAAAAAAAAAAAAAAAAAAAGCCTACCTACCGACCCTGTTTTTTTGGGCTACGCCACCAGAAACACAAGTATTTTTTTTTTAGGCCTTATGTATTCAATAGAATAAGTCTTTTTGTGTCATTATTGCAGGTAGACAGCATCAAAAAGAAGCAGTAGCAGCAGGAACAGTAAAAGTGGTTGCAGGAAAAAAATCTTTTCTTTATGATCATCTACACATCCTGTTTGATAATCTGTGCAAGTTTGAAAGAAATCCGCTCGATAGTTTATGAGGAGCTGATGCCGCAAGATTTGGGGACGTACTGAAGTACTGGGATCTCAGGCTGTCAAGTGATCTTTCTTCAAAAAGTAGGACAAAAATAAGAATCTTTTTGACAAAAAAAGTAGGAGAAAAGTAGGAAAAAGTAGGAGCTTTTTCCTCAAAAGAAGGAATACATAACAGTCTTTCCAGAGTCAGGACTTCACTCTGTTACACATTATATGCATTACAGTCACCCAGCTGAGGCCCCAACACATAAGTCAGACTGTCACTGGTAACTTAGAGAGATGTCTATGTACAGTCAATGGGGCCTCATCTTGGTGAATATAAACAGCCTTACAGCAATAGCATGGGTTTAGTCTTTCTGCTATTATGATAGGTGTTCAAAAAGTAATGCAAATACAGTTTTGTTGCAGAAAAATATCAATTTTTAATGTTTCAAGTTATACCTAGATCAGACCTCTTAGCAGGCCTGAAAAAAAAACTAGGCTGTATCTTGGGGACACTGATGCCCCAAATGCTACAACAATATTTGTAAAACAAAGGGCCATAACTGTGGTTAAACTGGTCACAGGAAAAAAATCTTCTTTAGAACTTGGTTTCGGCATTCAATCAGTTCCGGAACATGTTCACAATCTCGAATTAAAAACCGAAAATTGGTCAAGAAATCATTGGGTGTTCTACAGGTCAGAGATATGGCCCATTTGAACCAGGATGGTTCAATTGTACCATGCTGGTTCAAATGGACCAGTTTTCAACATGTACACATATGCCAAATGAACCATATGTTGTCTCTAACACAAGATTTTTATTTTTAAATGCCGAATAGTTTCATTCGACGACGAGTCGCACAATTGTAAGCACACATTTATACTTTCACATGTATCTACTTTATTTAGCATACCTTATTTCATTGATATTGGAATGGGAAATGATGCGAACTGCCTTCAGAAATCGTTGCGCATTATGGACATTTTTATTCTAAAAATGTTATTTATGAATTAATATGTGCAAATTAACGAACTAAAAATTTATGTTGCATCTTTGTCAGCCATTTGCAAATCCGGAGAGAGATTACATACGATAAAAACGGAGGAAATCCTAATTTTATTTTGAACATTAGTTTCGTATGAACTTATTATGAAACTAACAATATAAAGCTACTATTTCATATATGGTGTCCAATATTTGCCATAATATTATCAATACCTATTTAGGTTTTTATTTTGTGTATCGGACGTTTCAAAGAACGATATTAGTTTTTTGTTACAAATTCCATTGTTATGGAAATATTATTATTTTAAGTTAGAAAAATAGCAGTAATAAATTTGCAGTTTAGCATGACAATACAGTACACCATACTGCCTTATAAGTTGTACGAGTTTTTTTCCTTTGAGAAAGGAGAGTTAACTCCCTTGTAAAATCAGCATCCCTGGCTGCTTTTCTACATACGGGTAACATAACATGGTTGACAACAACTGAAACAGATTACAAAGAAATTAAATTGTAAAATAAAAAGGTTTTTTACCTTTTTTACAATCCCGATTTGTGCTCAATACTGTAAGTTTGATTTCCTAACAAACCACTGCTTGGATTTTCGTAGGTATGCGCATGAATTGAATAAAATGTCTCTTATATAGCCAACATATTCGTGAAGGTCGTGCTACAATGAATTTTTATATACCAAAAACTGGTTTTCGAACGTTTTATTTCACATAATTGTGTAAGTGTAAACTTTATATTTCATTTTTTATAACACACCTGGTTCATTTGGCATATGTGTACATGTTGAAAACTGGTCCATTTGAACCAGTATGGTACAACTGAACCATCCTGGTTCAAATGGGCCATATCTCTGACCTGTTCTAGCAACATCACTCTAAAAAAGAGAAATGCTGCAAGAACACAATGATATCTTAACACATTTTCGATTTATTACTCAAATGTGCCGGAATCGATTGAATGTCGGAACTGAATAATTGACTGTATTTGATAATAAATTCAGTGTATATTAGGGTGTCATTCTTTCAAAACAATAAGATTGTGGAGTTTGTCCAGTGTCTATAAGCCTACCTAAAAATTCGTACAAAATTTGGAGAAAAATGGGGATCATCTCAAAATTACCTGTGTTAGAAAGTATAAATGAACATAAATAATATCAAAGGACTTACTTGAAAATGAAAGGCATTTCCGATACATTAAAAGCGATCAATTTTATTAGAAATTGCACGGCAAATTGAAACGCTACAACTAAATGGCGCATTTCATCAAAGGGAAGTTACTGTAGTAAGTCGATAGACGTCGTCAATGATAACGTCCAGACGGGCTTGACAAGGTTAGACTACAGCTAGCAGGCGTAATTCAGGTGGCGGTCCTATAATCAAAGTAACTCAGTGATTGGTTGATAATGCAAAATCAGATTTAAAATATTTAATAGATATGTGAAAATGCACAGTGTATAGAAGAAATTGAAACATAGCATTTGCATTTATATTTAAAGTTTTTGATTTTATTTATCTCAGGCTTTGCTCTTGTTTGACTGAAACCTTTGTCGCAAGCGGCACATTTCTAACTTCTGAAGTTAGACATTATTTAAATATTTATATTACTTATTATAGACACTCTGTTATTTAAAACCATACTGGAACGAACAACCATCTGATTTTCATTCGGTTATCAGACAAAAACACGATGCTTGCAATTATGGTGAGAGAGGGTGGGCCAAGAAATCCCACTAACAAAGCTTTAAACGAATACAGAACGTCAAAACGAGCCTCGAGGAACTTACATAGAAAGTGTATGTCCGTGTTTGAAAGTAATAACAATGAAGAAATAAACAAAACCGCCGAACTCGACAAAGATCAATTCTGGAAACTGGTAAACAAAAAAAAAATGAAATATCGCGGGCGTTAAAACCTGGGAGTTAACTTCAGTCAGTTGAAGATTGCCAGTATTCTGGAAGAAGAAGAATAAAACACCCACAGCAATGTCATTTAATGGTCAGATATCCGTGATCAAAGATCGATATATTTTGAAAACTTATAAAAAAGTCCAACAGTGAATGACATGTTCGATCAACACTATAACGATCAAGTCAATATTTTGCTAAATGAAGCTGTTTGAAATTCCATTCTGTCTTAACATGTAAATTTTTCCTTAAAAAAAAGTTAACGGTGCACTTATTCGTGTTTTACAAAGCTTTTGGGAATGACCTGGCTGAAGATGATAGAATTGAGATTTGAAACCAGTCTCTAATCTCAAGCATCTGATTGGCTGAAATGGAGACAAGTCGCCATTCCTTGAGACTTGAGACTGGTTTCCATTCTTAGTTTTGTGTCGTCAGACCCAGTTTTACCAATTTTCGGACAACCGTTTTGCCAGACTTTCAAACCTAACAACACCAAATAAATAGTTCTCAGTTTCAAAAAGTAGGTCAATGCTACAGAGCTGTCAATTTCGCACTGCTGTGCAAAAATTTTCAGTCTTTTAAACAGAGGTTAATTACCAAAAAGAGATTAATCCGACAACCATGTTAAGAATTAAAACTTTTTATCAGTCCATAGTTTTACCAAAAGCATTATATGGATGCGAGCTAATAAATTCGTTGAGATAAACCGTGGAAAAGTGTCACAGACTTTAAAAAGTTATAGTTAGTGTATATAAAGTGAAGTTTTAACAGTTAAGGAACACTAAGAGAACGGAGCGCAGTGAACTGACCGTGGTTTCTAAATGGTTAAAACTGTACTTAACATACACTAAATAACTTAGTGATCACCACAATTTTATCCTACAACTATCAGACATGACGTCATAACATTATGAAAATTCAGTAATTAACAGACACTAAATAATTAAGTGGTTGAAGGTGTAGTTTTAACAAATAAGAGGAGCAGAATATTTAAAATTCTGGCTCAGTGATTGGATGGAAAATTGTGTTGAACACTAAAAACGGATGCAGGGTCTACCTGTCTCTGCACCCACTGAAATCGCTTAAGGGGCTCTAGGGGTTTACTCTGTTGAATCGATCATCGATACAAAAAACTTTTATTATTTGGACAGCTATGTACCCTACCAAAAAAATATCTTGCTAAAAGATGTTTTATTCATCGGTTATCGCGTTTCATAAGAGTCGACCTTCACTATATTTTTCGATCTGAGACCAAGTTGGGGCTATATTTATGATAAATCAGCGATTTAAATGTCCATAGCAGCAACTTACTACATATACCAAAATCAAGCATTTTGATCAACAGTACTGAAAAGTGCAAGTTTCTTTCACATGGTAAAAGTTGTAGACAAGCCAGTTTGTAATAATATATTATCTATTGGTAGTGTTATCAAACATGAGGTCCAATCATATCTACATGGAATGACATTCTCTAATTTCAAATCAAGCTGGTTTTGTAAAAAAAAATATAATAAAATAAATATTTTACGTACTGACGTTTGATTTTCTAAAACTAATATGATTCCTCCAGTACGAAAGTGAACATGCCTCGGTTTCTAAACCACATTTTTGGTGAAGTCGGCAGCGTTTACCGGGCGTGTGGAATGCGCGACTAAATTTGTTTTGCTTGAAAACACGCTAAACACGAGGAAATCGAATTTGTTTTATACAGCACAAAAAGAAAAACTTCGTTCTTTGTAACAACTGGTGCTTAAAGTTATGCAACGAACACTATATATTATAATCATATGGAAAAGCTGAACCTTTTACATCGATGAAAATTAAATCACTACATGTAACACTACAAATAGTATAGTAGCGCAGATATCTCTTTCTGAATTTAAATATGATATATATCCTCACAGAGGCTCAAACGCCGAACCCTAAGTAGCATTGAATGCATTCTCAAAGTAAATATGTCGCTGCCCAACCAAAGTGGCAATGATGCCAAACACTCCCTGCACATTACAGCGGTTATTCTTAAGACGAGTGGCTCAGACAACCTTGGCCCACATTCTCTTCCCTCACAGTGGTGCAGACGCCTCGCAGGTCCTCTATCACAGTGGATCGGACACCATTCAGGTACCTTTTCTTACAGAGGTTCAGACCCCATGCATGTCCCCTTCTCCGCAGTGGTTCAGGAGCCATGCAGGTCCCCTACCCCAGAGTGTCTTAGACTCTTTGCATATCCCTGAGTGGTTCAGACGTCATGCAGATCCGCTACCCGACAGTGGTTCAGACGTCATGCATCTTCTCTACCCAGCAGTGGTTCAAACGCCACGTACATACCCTACCCAACAGTGGTTCATACGCCATGAAGGACCTATACCCCAGTGGATCAGACACTCCATAGAATTTAATACTACTTTCCCGTCGTCTTTGAACCAGGTAAATCATCAATCATTTAGTTAAATACATTTAAACATGAATGATCACAGCCATTATACAGCAATGGCCACTGATGAAGGTAGATGTGTCTTTATTTGGTCGATCGGCTTTATTAGAGTCTAATTACTACCAAGCTCGATCGGCTTTAGTAACACAGCAAGCTCGGTCGGCTATTTTATAGTCATTTTACTGTAAGTAACCTATAGACATATGGACGCTCCGTCAGCTTTGTTTACTCGGAACCTCGGTCAGATTTAGCAATAAAAGCTCGGTCGACTTTAAAATACCAACAAGCTTCGGCATTAGTAACTCATCAAGCTCGGTGATCATGCGAGAATTTATGCGTCTTGCAGCGTTGTAAAGAATCGAACATTAATTTCTAGCTATATCTCAATTTTGCATTTATCACGAGATATGTCTGAATAAACTGCTTGGATGGACATAC
Source organism: Corbicula japonica (assembly GCA_038501625.1). Classification (NCBI taxonomy): domain Eukaryota; kingdom Metazoa; phylum Mollusca; class Bivalvia; order Venerida; family Cyrenidae; genus Corbicula; species Corbicula japonica. The sequence continues at coordinate 7,222,891 of JAZAYU010000012.1, forward strand.
TAGTACTGTGTCTTAAATAATTTGTAACATGAAACGAACAAATAAGGAGATTTCGATACATGTTTAAATTTTGCATTGTTACCTTAAATTCTGCATGCCATGTTTTTTATCTTCCCGCCAAAATTCTTACTATTTTATTATTTCCATAGTCTGGTTCATAATATTCTGTCCCGGTATACAGCCCCGGTGCGTCCCGGATTGGACACCGAGGCCAACCAGGATTACAACCGTTGAGACACCGAGAAGAACGGCTGTGTACCGGGATAATGTGAACTAGGCTTTTAGGATTCTTCCCGGTTCTTTCTGGTCAACCGGCTACAAATTACCGGGACGCACCGGGGCATACACCGGTAAAGCTTAAAGTATACTATTGTCAAATATCAAATAAGCTAATGCATTTATTAACGCGTCCTTCTCCCATAAAAGAATCATCAAGATTTCATGTACAACTTTTTGTAAAAATATATTTATTTATCAAAATGATTGTGCATAAACAAAACATTGTACATGTCGTAGGATGCATTTGTTCGTCAGGCTATGTTTAAGTGCAATGAATCCGAGGAGTGATGCTATTTTCAAATTTAATTAAGAAATCAAATTATTTTTGAAACTGTACAAAGAAACAAACCTAAAACAATTCATTTTCTTTTATTCAATAACTATAAAAGAACCTTGTTATTTGCCCTAGCTTTTATATAATTTAAAGAAGTAAGTTATGGTATGATAGCATTTCAGTGTTCAATACACATGCAATTCGGCATAAAATCAAATCAATCACTAATAATTGGCGCAGGCGTTTTCGCATATTCACCCATACATTAAACATTCTAAATTTCTATATTTTCATAGAAAATCAAAGTAAGATGTGTATTTTTTCAGTGTGGAAAGCTCCTGTGCTTCAACCGTGAGTTCTGTCTCACCAAAAAGCATAGTGACCTCTACCCGAATTCTCTCTTCGCTATCCGGCAACTCTACAACTACACGCCCGAGGTACTCCGAATCAGGCTCATCAACAAATTCTGGCTCCCGTCTTGTTGAGGCAAATATGTTGAGCTGCATTTCTCGCTGATGCGGAGCAAGGGTGATATGCTTGCCCGATCTTGGCTCACCGACCATAATTGTATCCCCTTCATGGATGTACCTCTTGAAAACATCTCTGCACCGGTCAACATTGCCTACGCTGACTTTCCGTTCCTCAGGATGTCTGTCCGGGTCAAACGGCGGCGATATGTTTATGCCGTACGTGTATTTCGAAACACGGGAAGTAATGGCTACAGGACGGTGACCAAATATAACAGCACCCTTTAATACTGTTAGACCAGCTTCATCGGGAATGATAACGTTTTTCTTCGGTAGAGCCTTCATAATTGCTTCCTGGACCAAAAGAGATTCGGAAAATCCCCCAACCATAAGAAATGTGTCGGTTCCTTTCATCTCAGGATATTTCAAAAGGTCTTTTATATGTGCTACTATCTTGTCAACACATGGTTTGAACAGTCCTTTAAATACTTCAGCCTCGATTCTTATTTTATCCGGAAGCCATGTTATTTTTCCCTTGTACGGTGAGGCGGCTATGGCATCGTCTGTAGACTTTTTAGTCAGTGATTTATACGTTTCCCCAAGGGAAACTGGAACTTTTAGCGTAATTTTACCCTTGGAGGCTGGGGTAATGGTACGCTTTTTCATTTCCAGCTCCCGCTGTAGGTCCAGTCGATCCGCCGTGTGCTCATCACAAAATTTCTTGAAGGCCTTGTCGCCGATGATTTTAATGAGAAGGTTTTCAAATTCTTCGTCCACTTTGGTCCCACCCCAGGCGCCCCCGCTTGCCTTGTGTACCTCCTTGAGTCCATCATCTGCCTGTCTCTCGTGAACAGTTATATCTGCAGTACCACCTACAAAAATATAATGATAATGAGGCAGCACTATCTAATGTTTTAGCCGTAACGCGACCTGTGGCAACATTATAAATATACAAGTACATAGTTACATTATTAGCTCTAACGTCACCGTGACGGACCAAGACAAAAACGCCAGACCGAACCGGTTGTTTGCAAGTCATGTATATTTAAGTTTAGTACCCGTGTAAAACGACGAAAATAAATGAACACACGTGTTCCTGTCTACATGTAACTATAATTGATGATGGATAAGTAGACCGTCACGTGGTACTCTAATTAATTATCTTATGGTAGATATGGGCGAATTAATTTTTTTAAAGTCATCAATACTCATGAATTTAACTTTGCAATATCAAATTGCAAACAATTTTGCAGAAAACAATACTTAAATAAAGTTGTTCATCACATTCACGTCAAGTTATCAATGACGTATTACGGGAATCTGATTTTCCCAAAGATGAATAATGTCAAGGTTAAAGTATTTTCTCAATTTTGAAATTACTTCTTTATCCCGTTTTCCGGTACCGATCTTACTTCGGTCAGGGGCGATTTTTGCGATGTATTGAGCATATTGAGAAGAACACGTTTTACAAAAAGTCAAAATTAGCGAAAAGTTTATAATAATTTTTTTTTATCTTGCAAAGATTCAGCAAAAGGCCCCTGACAACTGATTCGTAGTACATGTACTCGGGTCCAGGTCAGCGTACACTATTGCGTTTCCCTATATGTTGTATTATGGGAGTCTCCTTGATTTATTTACTCTTCGACAATATCAGGCATTGTCTTCTGATTAATTTTGAATACAAATCTACATAAAAACATAGATTCCATGCCACCATGACCGTTCTGCCTCAAATTTTACTTTGAAGACTACCGCCCTTGTCTATTGACTAAATTTACTAGTGGCTAACCTGTTAATAGTGATTATTTTAAAAGTAATGTTTTTCTTATCCCATAAAATTTTGGTTTCCAACAGATGCAGAAATATACAATTTCTGTTTTTAAGAAGTTCTATTTTATCTTCAGCTATCATTGGCCAGTCTGCTATGCTTCTATCTAGTTTACGGGTTTCCCCTAACTTTTTAATCAAACAGGAAGCAGCTTTTATTTAGTGTACGCTGATGTCTAGTCCACGGATTAATTCATTAATAACCATTATGTTCAGTATTATGTTTCGTCTAATTTTTATTTTCATGTTTATATAACCTTATTTCCCACACTCTTTCCATAGTCTAATTGAATTTTATGCAAGTTTAAATTACGTTAAATCTGCCACGATTTCCGAACACTTATGTGTTAGTAAAGTGCAAGGTATGTAATGCGTGCACAAAACCAATGGATCTTTTTCGTGACGGGCAAATTGTTTGAAAAGTTCTTCTCTAATTTCTGATAAGACATCTCTACGCCATGTTGTTGTTGAATTTATACCGATATTTCTTCTGCGTTTGCCAGCGCCATCTAGCAATCAGGATTCCCCCTGTATCCCAATGTAATTTTGTAAATACACCATTCGCTTGTACTTCAAAAATCTTTAATTGAAAGTACACTTTCTTGCTTTGTGTTTCCACATTCATTATTTTAGACCAAGGTGACTCCGATGCATGTTATGTGTTCCTACATTTGCGACAGCATTTGTACTGCATTTACAAGGCGTCGCATTTCTCACAGTATATAAAGGAAGTCTAAAGTTGTGTACTAACTGGGACTCAAACTCAGTATGCTAAAGAAGTTCGCTAGTGTTGAATACACATGTTTTAATATTTATGTGCTCATTATCTGTATCAAAATCGGGCGATTATTTTATTGATAAAAGTTTTTGGCTTGAAACTTAACATAATACGTATATACACAGTTTCCGTTATTCGTGACGTATTTGGTATTTTATCAGTTTAAAATATTCATTTTATCTACAAAATACCATATATCTAACTTTTAACATATATAACATAATTATTTGCTTCTTTCATAGGGAATAAAATGATGCACTTAATTGAAGTTTCTTTTAAAATAAAGCGACAATTTAAGGATGTCGTATACTGTGGTATCATTTAATTTCGCGGAGCCGAATTTCGCGTATATAACTCGAATAGCATTTTCGCACTTACATAAATTGACAGAACACTATATTATTCTGAAAGAATAAGATGACATGTGGTAAATTTTCGCTGGGATTTAATTTCGCGAAAATTAAACCAGCTTGAAATATAACGATACCACAGTATGTCAACTGTCGATAACGAATCTTGATTATCACTAGCCCAAATGTAGTATTACAATTCATAACAAGTCCTACCTCCAAGGTCGATCACCATATATTTGGACCCCGGCTTCCCCACTGTGAAGGTAGCTCCCTCGGAGCCATGGATCTTGTCTGTGGGAATCAGCTGACAGTAAAGGGAAGCTGCTTCCGGTTCCAGCGCAATAGAAAGGTGACTGCCATCGATTCCGGCCTAAAGGATAAAACATACATTTTAGACACCAGAGGAATGGGCCCATGTCATATAATTTGGGAAAAGGCATGATTTCTTCACAAAAGGGAATGAAGAAACCTGATGTTAAGTTATTTTGGGGTAAAACAAAATGATTTTAAAGATATGTTTTGAGGTACAGGTGTCTGAAATGGCCCCAACTAAAGAAGGAAAAAGCTCTGGCCACACATTTCCTATTTAGGTGTATACAGTCGTGTACAATATACATCTGTGTAGACACAGAGCTAACTAATTGATCAGTATGTACAATTTTGGCGGTCAGTAGCATTGCACCCATTAAGACGGAGGATGTTTGTAAACAAAATACTACTAGTATCTGTTTTAATGCTAAATGTAACTGTTATTCAAAATAAAATCAATTAAACAATCTGGATTTTTTTTTTTGGCGTTCACCTTTTCGGCGTGTAAGCGTGGTGCTGCGCTTTTGGATAGGAGACCGCCATATTGCAGGCTCAGCACCTCCGACTTCGGATCTCCTTGCGGGTCCTCCTATACCGACACCCGCCGAATCGGTCGTAATGCTAACCCTTACACCCTGAGCGCCAAGGAGGGAAGCCATTACTACCATTTTCAAAGTCTTTGGTATGACCCGGCCGGGGATCAAACCCACGACCTCCCAGTCCGGAAGCGGACGCTCTACCTACTGAGCTAACCGGGCTGGTATCTGGACATTTTGAACACGTGTGGATAAATAATACTGGAAATGTAAAACTGTTAAAGGAGCCGTAGAACATTTGTTAGCTAATTATTCATTTTTGTGCAAAATTAAACACTTATCATACAGGCGAAGACAACTCGTACAGGCCTTAACAAGACCAGGCAGTAAGATTTGTCTCCCTTATATCATCTTACTGTTGAAGTTTGCCTATACAACGATGTATTATCTCGGAAGCTCCTACCTCGTAGGCCGCCTCTCTCATGAACTGTTTAGCTCGGTCCACCCAGATAGCAGGCACTGTAAGAACCCAGTGTATATCCTTCGCATCCACCAGAGTCCCACGGCGCTTCAGGGCTCCAAGCAGGTGATCCTTCAGAAATTTAATAGCCGCCCCGAACACCTTCATCGCCGGCATCTTCCGGCCATGCTCGTCCTCTAGCTCGAACTCGCGACTTATCTGTCATTTAATATTGGGTTGTAATTAATTTAAATGAGCATAGCTTTTCATTGCAATCTTACAGTTTTACAGACGCGAAAAAAGCAGGTGTACATCTCATAAACATATGTTTGTATGTTAGTGGTGTTTTCAGCTATGTGCAACAGTCAGCCATTAAAAAATATGTTTGTTGGGTGCCCTGCCGTTTTATACCCACATATCGTTGTAAGAGTCTGACATTCTCACATTTGATTCACATGTTAACGACTAGAGTTATAATAGTTTAAACCATATGCGTTTCGGAGAAATTAAACCCCTCGCTTTGGGAAGCTTGATTCTAGGTATCTTAAATCTATTTCATTTTCAAGAAAATGAACTGAAATAACTCAAGTAATTTTAGCTTACTAGTAACCCGGGGCTTATATTTAAAATTAACAGACTTTACAGTAAACCGCTTTATTAAGAAGGCCGAACATGAACAAGATAGGTCAAACGTGCATGAACTGATGTAAGAATTATAAAAAATGCATTACGTAACTTAAAGTTATTTTGAAGATGTGAAACATGTACCTTTTTGTCGTGAAGTCTCATTTTAAACCGACTGAAGAAGTAAAAGTGTTGATGTTCACCATCAAGTGCGAGCTCCGAGTACTCATTCTCGGCTTCATACCCAAAGCTCTGAAACTCCTTCTTCTCATTGAAGAGTACCACAGTTGGAGCCTTGAGGGAAACCAGGGCCATAGAGCCGGCGACCCAGTTCTGATTCACGGAGATCTTGGCCGGGTCGGCCTGGTAATCGTGCTTCAAAGAGAACGCGTAGCCACTATATGTGGTGCCAAAGTCAATGGCCGCTACCAAGAGTTTGGCCTTCTTATCGCTTCCGGGTGCTTGTACCGACATCCTCGCCTAAAAGTTCTTACTGCTGGAAAAATAATGATGGTAATCATGAACCATTAGTATAGGCCTATACACTCGATTAATAGAATATTAGCCAGCAAATTCAAATTTTGAATTGTCGGTTTTATTGATAAGGCATTTTTTTCACGCATATTTACTGAAAAAAAAATCATTTTTTCTGTAAATTACTGAAAAGCATTCATATTTTCTGCGATTCGACCCGTTATCACGGTCGCTATGTACCATTTCTTTTATTCTAGAGACGTTTGTATGACACGTTTAAACTTTATGCTTTTAGTCAAGTAGTTATAAAAAAGACAGGCGGTGACAGAATTCAAGAAACTACATATATTTAAAGCAAACCTACAGAGATATACATCTTTTTGTACCTGAACACTGACCGAACTTATATATTAGGAAACAGTGCAAACATCATCTTTACAATCAAAATCGAAAGTAGACCATATGTATAATGAATTAGACCTCGTCCAAGGAAACATTTTAATAGCTTGTCTATTCCGGATCAACGTTGGTTAAACTCGCAGCGTTCTTATTATTTTGTGAAAATATTCGTTACATAATAAAATTCCATTCATTATTCCTAAAATAAATTACTGCTGATCCGGAACACACCGACATTCGGACCCCTACCAACTGACATGTAACTTTACGATGCACATGCATTAATTGAAAAATGAAACTAATAAACCAGTAACGCATGTTAACGATAAATAAATCGAATATGCTACCTGAAATTGTAACTTCCTCGTCCTAGTTATTTGTAAATTGTAAATACCATTACACCGTATACGGCCTACTTTACACAAGCCTCGCTTTGGTTTCATTCAGTTTTGGAAAATACATTTAACGTACTTTCGGTTTCGATTTCATCGTTCGCCGAACGAACGGTTCGGGCGGTAAGTGCTGTATTTTGCTTCTCTCTGTCTGTCTCTCTCTCATCATTTTGTTATTTGTTTACATATTAAATTGTGCGATATCTCTTTATAAATTATTTATTTACATGTTAAGAAAAAAATAAAATTATATTGCAATTTACAGTTGGGCTACTGTGGGGATACAAATAAGCTTGTACCAGGTCACCCGGTCACTCAGGTTGACACCTGGTTAATAGCGAGACGTTTAACTTACATAACTAATAACAATGCCATTAGGGGCCAAGTGCGTCCTGAAATTTAACTGCTGGTTACATAGGTGGGGTAAATATATACGACTTTCTCTAAAAGTTGACAGTCTGAAACATGTTCAACCATTAATGTGAAATAAAAATCTTGGCATGTCTTGCTGAACAGTAGGCGTATATCATCTTCAACAGCGGATATTGAAAGTAAATTTATTTAGCGGGTTCTTTTTGTCGTTGTTTTTTTTTTAAATTAAAATCTGGTTCGACCGCGTTTTAAATGCTGTTTCCAAGAAAACTGTAGTAAATTTGAATTTGCAATCTTTGTTTTTTTTATTACTGGAGACACATTAGAAAATTGCAGAAGTCCATATGACATGCAATAGGTAAAAATTGTAATATAATTGACAGTTCTAGATTTTGTCTGTATATTGTATGCAATTACGATTCAACTGCTGTATACAGTTAAACCTGCCTTAACAGCCACCTGCATTCAGCAGTCACCTTTCTAATAGCCAGTTTGAATATGTCCTAAAGTGACATGTTGTTTAAATTTTAACGCGTCTTAAACGGATCCCTGTCAAAAATTATTATTTTCGGTTTCGCCAACTGTTTTGCCCACTCTTTTATCTGGGAATCATACGCCGATGCGCTAGTTATGGTATCAATCGGAAATACAGCAATGAAGGTCATATGCATACCATCGTTTGGAATGGATCAAAATCGGTACTGTTTACATGTGTAAATATTGAATTGTGCTCAATCCGGGGTTAGGCGGGGTAGACGGTAATGTGCATTTCCATAACTGCTCATGAACAGGCTCAATCAAACCGAGCCTGAAATATTTTCATATTTGTCGTGTTTGGTGACTTTGGTGGCTTTTAAAGTTCACTTTTCACCTAATATAATGTTAAACTGGCAGTTAGTAGTAAATGAGGAAGATACGGAAGTTGTTTTTAGAAACAATTTCAACATAAAAAAGTGCTTTAGAAGTGTACATTGTCAACCCACTTTGGTAATATTTTACCAAAGTACGCCGACACCATACTGCGGGCCGTACATGTTAACGCTCTTTGTTGTTTAAAACTAAAAATAGGTAAACCATATATATAGTCTGGTAGATTAGTAAATGGTTGTATGCTACCAAGGCTCTCTCCCTCACAAACCACTGTTTTCAGAATTAAATCTTCAGGGCTCAAAGTCAGACTGATCAAGAATATACTTGATAATAAATAAACAAAAAAGAACAAATTTAAACAAAAGCAGATTCGTTTGATTTTCTTTTCAATACAAGTGACAGCGTTGTTGTTTTTAAGCCTTTCTGGTACAAATATTTACATTAATATAACCTCAGATACGATGTACAAAACCGTTGTTAACAATTCAGCCGACAATATTTTCGCTGTATATTGAAATAAGTTTATGACTGAAACTCGATTTACTTCCTCGTTCCTAATATCTTCAATTTACAGGTATACGTTTACTAAAAGTATTGTTTTAATTTCAGAGCGATTCAAACTGTGACTAAAAGACAAGAAAATGAACTGGTCGTAAGTAAATAAATATTTATTTAAAGTTTGTTATTTGATAATTGATCCTTTTTACACTAACTTAAGTCTATTGTACATTAATTACGTTTAAGAACAAAAAAAGTCTTTTATTTAGCTGCAGTCAAAACAATTACCATCAGAAAAGCATTAGTCTTTTTACTAGTTTATTTATTTGCAAAGCTCCATTAAGAAACTATTATTTTCATTATTTTCATTTTTACATTAAAATTTTCTTCAAATGATTACTTTACATGTAGGTACGGACATCACCAACAAACTTCGCAATCTGATAGTATTTACCCTTCATTATTTTCGTCGTCTAAAGCACTCGGTGCTAAAAAATCTCAAGCTCCAGGGCTAGTTCGCAGCGTTGCGCGAGAAATTGAGAACTCGAGTAGGCCTAGCTCAACGTTCACCCACACGCAGTCGAGTCAACAGCCAAGACAGAGGCCTTTTTCTGCAAATGTGCCTAAGTCAAGGGAACGGGAAGGAATCAGCAACAGATCCGATACCGCATCTGGTGATCCCGTCATTGAGACGTATTTTGGAGATCGAGATGGTAGGGGTAAAGCCGTTACCTATCCAAATTACTTTAAGCCAAATGACAACCATACGTTGAAAGATGGGGATACAAGTACTGACAGCACCAGAAGTGCACAAAACACCTCACATGATACAAATAATCAGGACGAATCACAATTTACAGCTGGGAAAAGTAGTGAAAGAGCGCATGGTACTATAGCTAGTAACGCTGAGCCTTTAAAGCAACGGTATGCCAAAAGTGAATGGAGTGGTTCTAGTAATCGGTATAGAGAGGAAAACAGCTTTGGAAAGGACATCAAACGTCAAACTTATAACGAAAGACATGCTGATTCTTCGGACAAGCATACTACAGAGGGAGAAAGACGTTCTGGATACAACGATAGATCCTTTAACACACAGGATACTGATGATCTAACAAGTACTGTTGAGCTGATCAAAACATTTAAAAGTATTGCACCACTGGTAGATAAGTCGTTGCAAGAATTGGCAGCTTGGCAGCAAAAAGATGCTACAGTATGTTTTTTATCTATGGAAGTGTTTATAAATTTCTTGTCTTTAAATCTCTGTTCCGATTTATCAAATAAATAATATACGTTTCTCCATATGGACAAAACAATACTTAATAAGATTGATGAAGAATCTTAATTTGTAAGCTTACAGTAACGTTTCATTCATGGTCTAAATACCCGTTCTATTGTTGGTTTGGTTTAAACAATAGATATTTCTTCGACAATAGTTCACAAACAATACTACATTAAAAATAACAAACAGGATTGAGAAGAAAGTAAATAAAGGTTGTTAACTCTCTTTCCTATTGGGGTTTCGATCACTTCTTGATCAATTTGCTAAATACCTTTTTCTGCTTCATCTTGTTGTTGTTTTTTCACATGCAGACTGACACAGAACATTTTAAACAGCAAGTAGAGACACTGCAAAAAGTAATCGACAAGCTCGAGGACGAAAGGAAAACTTGGCAGACTGAAATGAAAAAGGTTGTACTGGAGCGAGACCAGGCTCTGGCACAATTAAAGGAGCGGGATCTCGAACTCGAAAGAGAAAAGGCAACAGACAATGAACATCTCAATATGCTGCAGCAATGCAAAAACGAATTAGCCTTATTAGGGAACGAGAACAAAAAGATGCGCGATGAGTTGGTGCACAAAAAAGCTCTATACGATAAAATTCAAGAAGACAACACTCAAGTTAAAGCAGAACTTGCCGATTACAAAACCAGGTATTACATTAATCTTTGCCATGACTTCACTCATGTGTTAGACAAGTTACTTATTGTTTTCTTTTACTTAAAACAACACATTTCTATAATACACTTTTAACCCAAAGTAACCACAAGAGTTATCATTTTCGTTAATTGTTTGTGGCGTCTTATTTGAATTGATATACTTATAACAAACTGCTCTCTTTTCCCCTCTTCTTTTTCGCTGCGTGGAGAGGCTGTGTTTTGTGAGTGTAGCGATTTCTGATATGCATATTTATACTGTAATTACATCATTATTATCCTGATTTTACAATATAATTTTAATTTTACAAAACCAAGATTACGATGTGTTAGATCAAAACGCCAGAAAGCAGTATCTACAATATCGGACAATCAGACTTCTAGACCGGTGTTATGTATATTTCTGTAAAAATATTCAGTGGAAAATGTATGATGTATGTATCTTAGAGAGTAGATATTACTTAAGAAAAGAGGTTATTTAATGTCCTCATTAAGGCCGTATGTCTTACAAACCTTAACCCTAGGCACTTCAAATAAGGGTCAAACTTCCTTTCTTTGTTTTCTCGGATATGCACACTCAGAAATGTGTATATACTTATATAATAGTTAAGGGTGGTCGAGGGTCTTCAAAGTTCCTTTTTCATCTATTTATACAATAGTTAACGTCAGACAAAATACGCCGTCTTTACTTTGCTCTCTTTTATTACAGTTTTTCGTAAACTAGAAATTCCATACTCTTTTGACAACATTTTAATTATTAAGCCAATGTCTTTATGTAAATTTCACAATGAATAATGTTATACCCTTTAGTTCTTATTGAGCATGCTGTCACTTCTGACGGACACTTGTTAACTTCTTTGTTCTTCGGAAGGGGCTGCAAGTAAACATCCATCTAGTTTTCAATATATCTCATGTCTTTTTTGATAATTTTAGTATTTTAAAGATGTTTGTTGTGTATTTACATATCAAATAGAACACATAAATATATTTATGCTATATGTTCTAATATAATTACAGATTAAGCAAGCTGATGGGAAGTAGACTAGCGGACAACAATCCAGACATAGCGGATCTTAGTGACCGGAACAGGCCAACCAAACTTGCCGAGAAGTACCAAGAACTGTATGATAACGAATGGACGGATGCTTTCGAAGTGTTTGAACACCACTATAAAAACGAAAGTGACGCAATAAAGAGTCTTAAAATAGTTCTTGAGGTAAATATTAAATGTAATGCGTTTTTAGTGATGAAAGTCCGATTTTAACGTGACATCTTTAATATACTCTACCAAATATCTGTCGAAAGTGCAAAATTATCAACAATTTTATTAAAGTAGTTATTTCTGGATCACCCCTCGTATAGAATGCATATCAGGAACTGCCTCACTCAGAAAACACAGCCTCCTCACGCAGCCAAAGAGAGGAAAAGAAGATCAATTTCAAATAAGACACCACAAACAATATTTTTTTAAGTTGTGTTCTGATTGCAACCTTTTTCGATGTTTTTCTAGCATGTTAAACAGATTTGTGATGAATTGTCTGAAGACCAGTCGAAAATGCTTATTGCATCTTTGACAATGAAGAAAACACAGGTAACATTTTTTAGAGATAATACAGGGAGTTTTGAACGTAAGACGATATATAAGTCCAGACTGTATTATAAGGCACCCTCTTTATGTGAAATTTATTAAGTTAACTGGTTCAAATTTAATTGGGAGTCATTTGGAAAGTCCCATTAGAATACCTGTTCTTCTCTTACGTTTACAAAAATACCTGAATTAACCTCCAATGCTTTGCAGCTGTTTGTTCCAAGGCGTTTCTTTTCGGTCTCATTTCTGCAGACTTCCCGAAAGTTGCCAGACCGAAGGACCTGTCTGGTAAAATTTCAGCCGGTCAGACATGCTTTTTAATGTTATCTGACCGAATGTCAGAGAAAAATTTTAACTCCCTTATACTTGATTATACCTTTTTAACATGTTTCGGTCTGACAGAATTTGTTTCGGTCAGACAGTTTTTCACATCTTGTCTGACCAAATGTCTGACACTTTTTTCAACTTTCGGGAAGCCTGATTTCTGTTATTGTTTTGATGTCTTTTTTAATAAATCACATAATAAAATTATGTTTTCTCTCGTTTTGATTCTGCAGGATCTTTTTGCCTAATGCGGCTATTTCCGATTATTCATTTTCACTTTATTTTCTTCATGGCTTCATGTTCTTATTGATTCAACTCCAGGTGCTTTGATCTGTGTAGGTCATCAAGTATCTTCGTTTGACAGTGCTGTTAATTACTAAATTAATGTGTTGTGTATTTGACTATGTACGCTTATATTATATATGCTTACAACATTTTTGAGTACTGGGTGGGTTAGAGTTAATTCAGCAAGGTAACTTAAAATGTTTCTTCATTTGAAAATTTAACGAGACAAGAGTGAGGTCGTTGCACCATGGAATCTGGTTTTATGCGTTTTTAACGATCGTTCTAATGCTGAAACTAATTTTACATGTGCATTGTCTCTCTATTGGTTGTGTTAGAAAACTTTTTTATACTATATGTAAACGTAACTGTTAATTTGGCTTTTGTTTTGCATCGTGACAATTGTGTAATTACATGTTTATAAATAAATTTGTGTTATTCTTTAATCAAATGACTTCAATCGGAAGTCGTATGACATTATCATATTCGTTATTAGGGTGGATCAGTTTCAAAAGACATCATGAAGCAGCTGAAAGATTTGCGGAGATCCACAGCAGAATCATCAGTAGAGGGAGTGCTTGAGGTAAATTGTTCTTATATTTACTAAGTATCGGGCAACAAATTTAAAATATTCTCCAATATCTATTAATTTTTTTTATTTTCAATTTTGAAATGATAAAGTAATCTGCGAGATAAAATTCACACGAAAATTTGCACAAGTATGCTGTTGAGAACATGGTGGCATATATGAGGGTGCTTCCTCCTAAAACCCGGCTTTAAGCAAAACGTGTTTTGTCTTCTCTTTTACAATTTTTCGTCAGTCTGTTTCTGTCTGTTTGTGAAACTATCTGTATTTTCATGTAACCTGAATATGGTGGCTGCAATTTCTGTATGTGTTTTTTCTTGATATGCTTATTTAACATTTGTCATATTTATGTTTTTATTGTCAGAAAATGCAATTTGAATTAAATGCTTCTGATTCTTTACAAGCTTCACACAAGTATTGGTTGTAAATATAAATTAATAAGACTAATGCTAGCATAAAAATACATGTTGTATTTGGAAAATAATGAATACTTAATTTTTCTTTAAGCAATACATCAAGCAATTAGAGGGGTTACGAGCCTCAGGTAACGAACTTGCCCCTCTAGTACTGAATGAAGGCATTCGACCATTTATCAGAGGATGTGTACAGCTGTGCTGGCTAATGACCGTACAAGACCCACCGCTGCACTTTGGACCTGACCCGGATTCAAGTCAGCCAATCGACACAAATATATACAAGTTTTACACAAAAACGGGCACATGTATAGATTATGTTGTTTGGCCACCCTTGTTTCTGTACAAAGACGGTCCGCTCCTTTACAAAGGTATCGCACAAGGGCACACACCCACTTGCGAGAAATTATCCGAAGGAGATAGGTTATCAGCCCGGGAAAGAAGAAGAGAACATGTATCTTCAACCATTGGCAGGACTACATATAATTCTTCCTCACACCAGACGGCCAATCCGCCACAGCATAATGATGCCGGCAATAGTTCGCCGGGTCAAAGTAAGGAAAAAGATTATACCAGCAAAAAGGAAGGTTACAGACATGAACGCAGCGATGCATCGGGTAAAATGGTCTCTATTGATGAAAAGAGAACTGATGGTAAGTCTACAAGAAGCGGGAATACGTCGGATCAAGCGAACTCTGCTCACACCCAGGTACCAACGCGTAGGGTCTGGGGATTGTTTTTGGATGTTTTGCAAACGCATCCTTTAGACAGTAATGAAATGAAAGCGTTACTTGGTGACCAATATCAAGTATGTTTGAATTACTATTTTAGGAGGATACAACGAAGACCAAACCAAAGTACAAACATATAATTAACAACCAGCGATAATAAGAACCCAGTGTTCATACCGACCTGAAAACTTCAAGCCTTAGTAAATCTTATTATGATGTCTTTAAACAAGATGGAAAGATAATAGAATTGAATAACATTGAAAGAATCGCATACCGAATGCATATCAGACAGTCACTTCGATTGAAATATCAAAATCTGGCAGTTAGAATAATACTAGATTATGGTCTACAAATATCATTTTTTTGACGTATTGTCATAGACCAAATTATTGTTTTTCAAAAGGCTTAAAAATTTACGACTTTACCGACATAATTAAGAATACATTCTTTTTGCAGGTTCAGTGATTGAGAATTAAAATAACTATCTTTATGATGTTACAGAGATATATTGGGATATTCCAAGTAGGAGTATTGTTTGAAAAAAAATCAAACTGATGCATTCCATATTGCTTTCAAACTGATTTACAATTATATTAGTTTCACACAATAGTTTAGTAGTAACATAAGACAACATTCAGTATATGCTGTTACAAGTTATAAACATTAAAAGTGTACACGATTTTGCCATTAAATTGGTATGGAATGCGATCGATATAAAACTTGGCTATATAGAATGCAGTGTAGACTGGCTCCCGTCTCTACGTCCTGTTATATGTTTCCCTGTCTTCCAAACATTTTACCAAGAAAATTAACTCTGACAACCACTTCATTTTTCTGTTTATACCTTCCCTTAGATCTCAGAACATAGATGGTTCAACCGAAAGTAGACTGAATTACTTTGTTAAACCATTGTCCAAGGTTATCAAACTAAGCATGGAAACCAGTCTCAAATCTCAAGCATCTGATTGGCTGAAATGGCGGCCAGTCGCCATTTTAGCCAATCAGATGCTTGAGATTTGAGACTGGTTTCCAATCTCAGCTTTATAACCTTCAGCCCATGTCTTAGATAAGCGGCATGTTGTAAAGACCAGTCCTTGTAAAGCGTATGTCAGAAGCGCCAGGATGTAGAGGAAATAGATTTTTGTCGGAAGTCTTGTCTTGTTAGTTAAAAATACATGCGTTTTATTATTTCCAAAATGTTTATGAACAAAGGATCCAAGTTCTTTATATATAATAAAATATAGATCTAATGATACATCAATTATTACACAGAAATGCGTTTTATTATTTCCAAAATGTTTATGAACAAATGATCCAAATTCTTTATATATAAAGAATATAATAATACATCAATTATTACACAGAAGCTGTAACGCTATCTTAATTTGTATTTTTTATGTTGAAAAGGAATTACGAATTAAAAAGAACGAAAAAGACGTCAACAACATCCATTTTCTTGTACATTAGATCAGTCTAGGATGAAGACAGCTAAAAAAAATTAACAGAACTGAAAAACGATCAAGACTAAATAAAGATAGTAAAGGAGCTTTATCGAAGAAGTCGGCATGAAACCATTGTTGACATTCGAGCTAGGCGAAAAATGTGAAGAAACATAAAGTTGCTCAAGACATGCAGTCCGAAGTAGTAAGCGCGTGATTAGCTTTTCAAAAGAGCTTTTCAATGTTAGTGAAGACTATAACCTCTTAAACAAGAGGGCCATGATGGCCCTATATCGCTCACCTGAGTACAAAAGTACTCTCTGCTTGTGGTTTCAGACAAGAAGATTTTTAAAGTTTTGCCTATACAAGTCTATGTAAAATGAAGTGACCCCTGGGGCGGGGCAAATTTTGACCCCAGGAAAATAATTTGAACAATCTTTGTAGAGTTCCAATAGAGGATGATAAATGCCAAATATCTAAGCTCTAGGCCTTGTGGTTTCAGACAAGAAGATTTTTAAAGTTTTGCCTATACAAGTCTTTATAAAATGAAGTGACCCCTGGGGCGGGGCCAATTTTGACCCCAGGGAAATCATTTGAACAATCTTTGTAGAGTTCCACTAGAGAGTGCTAAATGCCAAATATCTAAGCTCTAGGCCTTGTGGTTTCAGACAAGAAGATTTTTAAAGTTTTTCCTATACAAGTCTTTATAAAATGAAGTGACCCCTGGGGCGGGGCCAATTTAGACCCCTGGGAAATAATTTGAACAATCTTTGTAGAGTTCCACTAGAGGATGCTAAATGCCAAATATCTAAGCTCAAGGCCTTATGGTTTCAGACAAGAAGATTTTTAAAGTTTTACCTATATAAGTCTATGTAAAATGAAGTGACCCCTATTGCGGGGCCAATTTTGACCCCAGGAAAATCATTTGAACAATCTTTGTAGAGTTCCACTAGAGGGTGCTAAATGCCAAATATCTAAACTCTAGGCCTTGTGGTTTCAGACAAGAAGATTTTTAAAGTTTTTCCTATACAAGTCTTTATAAAATGAAGTGACCCCTGTGGCGGGGCCAATTTAGACCCCTGGGGAATAATTTGAACAATCTTTGTAGAGTTTCACTAGAGGATGCTAAATGCCAAATATCTAAGCTCTAGGCCTTGTGGTTTCAGACAAGAAGATTTTTAAAGTTTTTCCCATATAAGTCTATGCAAAATGAAGTGACCCCTTGGGCGGGGCCAATTTTGACCCCAGGGAAATCATTTGAACAATCTTTGTAGAGTTCCACTAGAGGATGCTAAATGCCAAATATCTAAGCTCTAGGCCTTGTGGTTTCAGACAAGAAGATTTTTAAAGTTTTGCCTATACAAGTCTATGTAAAATGAAGTGACCCCTGGGGCGGGGCCAATTTTGACCCCAGGGAAATAATTTGAACAAACTTTGTAGAGTTCCACTAGAGGATGCTAAATGCCAAATATCTAAGCTCTAGGTCTTGTTGCTAAATGCCAAATATCTAAGCTCTAGGTATTGTGGTTTCAGACAAGAAGATTTTTAAAGTTTTTCCTTTCGGTTGCCATGGCAACCAGAGTTCTGCATGGAATTGATTTCTTTGAACAACTTTGGAAGAGCCTCATGCAAGGAACATCCGTGGCAAGTTTCGTCAAAATTGGCCAAGCCGTTTCAGAGAAGAAGTCGTTTGAAGAAAAAGTTGACGACGGACGGACGCACGGACGACGGTCGACGGACATCAGGCGATCACAAAAGCTCACCATGAGCACTTCGTGCTCAGGTGAGCTAATAAAAATGAACGATACAGATTAATGTAATCTTCTAAAAGTGAAAGATGCATTTCAGGAATGGCCATATTCTCCGCATAGCCAAAAGGTAGTGATTTAAAGAGGGTTTATAAAAGGATCAATTTCAAAACAGACACCACCAACAATAAATGATAATGAGAATATGAGGGGTTACAGCCTTGAACGGTCAATGGCAAAACAATTTGCCACTTGATTCAAGCTAGGTTCTAGGGTGCACCAACCTTACACCTGCCCGTCATAGTTTTAATAATTACAATTTATTATGCTCTGTTTAAACTGATAAGTGTATTCCTTCAAAGATCGGTACATCATGTTAACCGTATATGCAAGCTGTGATGCAAATGATCACTATATAGTAAACAAATGTTATTCTCAACATTGCTTGGTAGGATTTTCTAGAATTTGGACAACTTCAAGTGATGTTAATGAAATGTTATACAAAGCAACAAAATAAAACCTCAAAGGTATTTATTCAAAGTTGAAGATTAAGTTACAAAAACAATGAGCTCTAATTTATACTAATCAACTTGCCATATACGAGGTAAGATTTAAATAGAAACTAGAAATGTGTCCATAGGACACGGATGCCCCCGCTATGCATCGTTTTCAGATACTAAAGTGCAATGATGGAAATAATAGCATTTCAAAGACAGTGATGTTCGAGTAATTATAAGAATATGCATAAACTTGATGATCAAGTAAATTATTTGTATTTGTGGCACTGTTGTCTTCTCATTACGGAAATGTCTGTGAAGAAGTTGGTGGTAATGCAATGCAATGTCATAGTGAACATTTGTGCCAAGTTATTTTGAAATCCCTTCATTCATAAAGAAGTAATACTCAACTTATAGCCCGAACAAGTAAATTCAAGTTTTAGTAACTGTGACCTTGACCTTGGACTTACAGGCATGGGAAACGTACGCAACACACCGCCTTGTCATGGTGAACATTTGTGCCAAGTTATTTTGAAAACCCTCCATTCAAAACAAAGTTATAGCCCGGACAAGAAAATTCTATTTGTAGTGACAGTGACCTTGACCTTGGACCTACAGGCATGGACATGGTACACGACTCACCACCTTGTCATGGTGAACATTTCCGCCAAGTTATTTTGAAATTACTCTATTCCTAACGTAGTTACAACCCTGACAAGAAAATTCTATTTTAGTAACAGTAACCTTGGACCTACAGGCATGGGCATGGTACGGGACACACCATCTTGTCATGATGAACATTTGTGTCAAGTAATTTTGAAATCAATCTATTCCTAACAAAGTTACAGCCCGGACAAGAGAGTTCTATTTTTAGTAACAGTGACCTTGACCTACAGGCATGGGCATGGTACGCGATACACCGCCCTGTCATGGTGAACATTTGTGTCAAGTTATTTTGAAATCCCTCCATTTATAATGAAGTTACAGCCTGGACAAGAAAATTCTATTTTTAGTAACAGTGAGCTTGACCTTGGACCTTCAGGCTTGGGTAATGTGCGGACACACTGCCTTGTCATAGTGAACATTTGTGCAAAGTTATTTTGAAATCCCTCCATTCATAACAAAGTAACAGCCCGGACAAGAGAATTCTATTTTTACTAACAGTGACCTTGACCTTTGACCTACAGGCATGGGCATGGTATGCGACACATCGCCCTGTCATGGTGAACATTTGTGCAAAGTTATTTTGAAATCCCTCCATTCATAACAAAGTAACAGCCCGGACAAGAAAATTCTATTTTTACTAACAGTGACCTTGACCTTGGACCTACAGGCATGGGTATTGTCATGACACACCGCCTTGTTATGGTGAACATTTGTGCCAAGTTATTTTGAAATCCCTCCATTCCAAACGAAGTTAAGGGCAAAGTGTATATTTTTCTTAACACAAAATGTAAGTGAAAAGGGGGCATAATTTGAAAATTATTGGAAGCAGGGTTATGGGACTTGTTGGTTATGATGTAGATTTTGATGGTGAAAATATATTTCAAGTTTCAAGCCAGTATCTCAAGTAGTTTTAAAGTTATGGGCAAAATGCATATTTTGCTTAACACAAAATATAAGAAACAAGATATATTCCTATTAAAACTAATGTAAATGGAAGTATCAAAGGGCCATAACTTCTGAACAGAACATGTAAGAGCAAAACCCCACCTTTATGCACAACAACATATCAGGCCAAGCATTGTGGTCAAGTTTCATCAAAGTCCCAGCAGAGGTGTAGGAGGAGTTGTGTTCACAAGATATATTCCTATTAAAACTAATGTAAATGGAATTATCAAAGGGCCATAACTTCTGAACGGAACATGTAAGAGCAAAACCCCACCTTTATGCACAACAACATATCAGGCCAAGCATTGTGGTCAAGTTTCATTAAATTCCCACCAGTAGTGTAGGAGGAGTTGCGTTCACGAGATATACTCTTATTAAAACTAATGTAAATGGAAGTATCAAAGGGCCATAACTTCTGACTGGAACATGTAAGAGCGAAACCCCACCTTTATGCACAACAACATATCAGGCCAAGCATTGTGGTCAAGTTTAATTAAATTCCCACCAGTAGTGTAGGAGGAGTTGCGTTCACGAGAATATCGGACGGACGGACGGACGGACAGACGGACGGACGGACGAACGGACGGACAGGAGCAACTCTTAATGCCCGTCGCCATTTCATGGCGGGGGCATAAAAAATATTATGCAATGTTCTTTCCATAAAACAATTCTCCATGAACATCATAAAATGGTCAGTCAAGTGTTATGTACTATGTTTTCATTTGTTTAAAGTATTGCTGTTGTTTTTCTTGAATCAACTGAATATCTGAAAGTCTACGTGAAAACTTCAGAAATAACAATTCAGATTCGATGTTTATACGACAAAGATACTGGTTGTTGTTGACAGTGGCCGGGGTTTATGATACCCGGGCCCAAGATCATTAAACTAAGTTTGTAGACCAGTCTCAAGTCTCAAGCATCTGATAAGCTGAAATGGCAACTGCTCGCCATTTCAGCTAATCAGAAGCTGGAGATTTAAAACTGGTCTCAAGATTTAGTTTTATGATCTTATGTTATGTTAATCTAGGTGAAAGAGGCAAAACTAATCACTTTATTTTTGACAACTACATCAAGGTTCAATTCATTGTTTTTATATCTCTAAAACTAAAATGCCAGTCTTCTACAGTAGTCCTTTTTGGCAGGTTGCCAAGTTGACTGTGTTTGTGTTTACGAAGAAAGCATTATACATATGGGTACTAACAAGTAATTAATTTCCTCTTTCTGAAAATTGAATGGCGCTTTCCCTGACAACTTTCTCACGTTTTCGTTTCTGTTTTCAAGTTTATGATGATTGAAATATGTGGCTTCAGATCAGAGCAATGGGAGAGTTAAAAGATTTTATAAAAATCACATCGTAATTATTATATATATTTAAAGAAACTTAAAATGCAACTTCTTTAAATACGAAATATATACTTCGTGTTTAAAGAAGTTGCGTTTCTAATTTATTTTGGTAGATATTCAATATAAGTCGTCTGAATAATAACTATTAAAAATTTATTACTTGGTGTACTTGGCTATTATATACCCGTCTTGAAGGTACAAATTAACTGCACGACGCGCGTAACCGCAATGTGCTTTTTAGCCAACGGCTATAGATATGGGATTCCAAAATCACAGACCTTTCAGCAGGTGCGCTCTAATGAAAGAGTCGAAGCACAGCTTCCGGTTGACGTCAGAGAAGAGTTCCAAAAGCAAACATAGAAAATCAGTTGTTAAAGATCATTTAAATTGATTGCTTTCAAAGAATAAAGAGTTAAACACCTCATCAATATAAGAAACAAAGGCACAGTGATATTATTGATATAATGATTAAATAAACTGCGTATGTGTAAGACAATCACAATGACGTCAAATGGCAATATTTTGAACGCATATTCTGAACGCAGATTGGAAGTATTTCAGTTTTTGGGGATTATTGTTGCTTTATTTAAAATATATAACGTGTCGATAGTTTTACGTTTTGTTACGTAATACGTATGGGGTTTAGCCCAAACCACACACAACTCTAGTGATCTCCCTTCGATTGTGTTTACATAAATACTTAGTCCAGCCCGTCTGGACGTTATCAGTGACGTCGTCTATCGACTTGCTACAGTAACGTCCAGAGACACCGTATAGTAAAAAACGGAAATTTCATATACCTGTCTCGAACTAGACAAAACTGCAACGACAATTTTAACAAAAAGATTAAAATGAAAGAACGTAGCACTCAAAAACATATTTTTCTTATTAATTATATATATATATACTAAGAAATGTGGTAAGTTACGGGTCTAATTTCGATATTACACCTTTATGTGAGGTGCTATAAAGTAATGGGGTATATATGGTACCCCGTAATTTTCAATGCCATTTCTATGCATATTCGGACTTCTTAAGTACGATAAACATTATTCCCGTAACACGGTTTATTATCGAAATTTATTTTCGGTCTATAAAAAAAAACCCGAATTTTTTTTTTATCATAAACCAAATTTTTATATTACAGCTTATAGTACTTACAAGGTCAGATAGTGCATAGAAATGACATTTAATTAGCGGGGTACCATATATACCCCGTAACTTTTATAGAACCACACATATAGGTATAATATCGAAGTAAGACCCGTAACTTACCACATTTCTTAGTATATATATACAACCCCTGATTAAGGTTTATTACAGAGACCCCATATCTGACGATATTTCTGTATATATATATATATATATATATATATATATATATATATATATATATATATATATATATATATATATATATATATATATATATATATATATATATATATATATATATATTACACGGAGGAGCTGCCTTTTAATTAAGACAAACGTCTTGAAACTTCGAAAAATATGAAGCGCTTCTGATTGCGTACATTTTACACGCCGTGACAAAATAGTGTTTATTGAGCGTAGCGGGATGTGGCGACCGCTTTCATAAGACGCCTCTTTCCGACAGTTTTGTCAATTAAAAAAGATCAAAACACAGCAATGTAGTAGTGTGCAGCGACGAAGTGTGAGCTTGATAGGAAAAAAAGTTTAAATTTTTTTTAGCGACGCACAGCCTAGCTTGAATATAATGTTTGATACTGTATACAATTTTTTTATTTCTATGAATTTTAATGATTTATTTTTAAACTTTAAATTTTAAAATGATATATAATTATGTGTGCACTTAAATAGCAATAGGTAAGTTTGATTAAATATACGTTTGCAAAGTAAACTTCTGGTGCTAAAATGCCGAGCTTTAGTCGCGCGAACAGATAGCCGAAACCAAAGGTGGGTTTGTTGTTGTTTTCTGAACGTTAAACTGTTTTCGTGCTCATCAAATTGACTCAGTTGAAAGATTTAGCATTATTAGAATTAAAAAAAAACTTCTTAAAATGCTTCAAAATGAAAATAAGTATTGTTTCATGTTTAGTTAGAGGCGGGGGGGGGGGGGGGGGGGGAAAGGGGGATAATACGAAGTGCACTCCCAAATAGTCAATAGCGTTTTTTTCTCCGTTGGTTCAGATTGCTGACGATTTCACGGTGGCTCTTGGTATCGCCTAAACCTTTTTAAATGCCGTTGGTTTTCGAATGCACCAGGAGATTTTAACAATTTCATAAAAAAGAATTAAAAATGATGAATCCTATAATAATAATTAAGTTTCACCTTCGACTCCCTGTGTAAAAAATACAATTATATGATCAGTGTATTAAGAACAATGGTTAAGTGTATCTATATCGTATCGGGGTGCAAGCGACACGATCAGCAAACCTGGGTAAAAACGGCGGGTTTTCAGGCACTGCAATACTTCGTTTTTTTCTGATTTAGTTTGCTTTACCTGCAGTTGCATTTTTTGGCTATGATAATGAAAATCATTTACCCATTCACAAGTATCAAGCCGCTTGTTTAACTCTGGGGTTGTGTGCACATTCTACAAGAGTCTATTAATTGATAGACCTTGATGCA
Source organism: Corbicula japonica (assembly GCA_038501625.1). NCBI lineage: Eukaryota > Metazoa > Mollusca > Bivalvia > Venerida > Cyrenidae > Corbicula > Corbicula japonica. The sequence goes on from JAZAYU010000012.1 coordinate 7,246,914, forward strand.
CCAAACATATTGCCGAGATCCGAAACTAGTCTCCATTCTGGCGTAATATTGGAATTAGATCTATTACATTCACTTACAAGTTTAAAATAACTTGAAATTTTATCAAGGTAGAAATGTTATACGGGGGGGGGGGGGGGGAGGGTAAAGCTACCGGCAATCTTATATATCCCGCAAAAAAAATAACTTTGAAGTGCATGAAACGATTTGTCTAGTTATCTCACCTGGCCGAGATATAATGCCCATAAACATTTCCACAAGTTTCATGAAAATCGGACAGCACCTATTTGAATAAGAGAGCGGACAAGGAGAGTTTGCCATGATTTTATAAATAAACGGCCATAACTCTGAAGTGCATGAAGCTATATGGCTGAGTATCAAACTTGACCGAGATATTATGCCCATAAACAGTTTCCCAAAATTTATAAAGATTGGACAACAACTCTTTAAGTTTGAGAGCGGACATCACTGTGGACGACTCCCAACCACCCGCCATGGCAGGCGTATAAAAACAGAAAGAAAACTTCTTGAACAGTACATTTATTCATATCAATGCAATATTAATAAACAACCAGAAATCAATGGCATTTCATGTTATTTATCTGTCTATAACAGACAAGCTTAAAATACAAATCAAGATCAATATTTCAAGAGTTTAATAACTTCATATAAACAGACACATGCGCCACTTAATCTTGCTTGATTAAACAATTTTCTGCATGGATAATAAACTCACAAGTGAACAATGTAGATCTAGATCAGTCTTCACATATGTGCAGTTTGATTAGGATTTTTACTGTTTGTTTAAAGATTCATTAAGTTATATCTGACCAAAAAATACAAATCTAGATCAAATGGAATAGATGTGTCAGCTTATCTGGATTTACACTGGATGCAAATGTGATAAAATGATCATCCATGGAGTGAAGATACAAGTTAATATATATAATTGTAAGTCCTTACAATTATTGGTTAAACTAATTTAGAAAGATGTGACAGATAGGAGGTTTAACAATAATTATCATGGTTTCTCTAACATTCAAGCAAAATAATTGTTGATAATAAAGAATTTGTTACAAGTACACATAGTGAAAATAACAATAGGTTATAACTCTTTAGTGTTTACCCTAGTTTTTCAACCAATCACAATGCTTTATTTTTTAAAATATCTCCTTTCTATTTCGTGTAGAAACAGTCTATAGAAACTATTGTTATAGAACAAACTTTGGGGGAAACTAGCGTAACACTAACTAATACTTAGAGGGCAACTCTATAATTATATGCCACATAAAATGGAATTTATTTCCAATACAATTCCATAGTTAAATACCAAAATGCTGATCTACAAAGATGGACTCCTGGATATTGTTAATTTAACTATAAAATAAGCAGTTGTGTTACTTATAAAACCCTCAAATCAGAAAGTTTCATTTCAAGTAAGACTTTATAGAAACAAATCTTTTGCCATACTGTTTATATATAGCAGTTTTGTATTCATAGAAATTGAAAAAAACTAGAAATGTGTCCAAAGGACACGGATGCCCCCGCTATAGGTTTTTCATAAAGCTCCCAGCAGTAGTGTAGAACAAGTTGTGTTCACGAGATAATTATATTCCTATTACAAGAAAATTCTATTTTTAGTAACAGTGACCTTGACCTTGGATCTACAGGCATGGGTATTGTGCAGACACACTGCCTTGTCATGGTGAACATAAAAATTTTGTGCCAAGTTATTTTGAAATCAAACAAAGTTACAGCCTGGAGAAGAAAATTCTATTTTTAGGAACAGTGACCTTGACCTTGGACCTACAGGCTTGGGAATGTATGTGACACACAGTCTTAATATGGTGATCGATTAAACCAAGTTATTTAAAAATCCAATGACAAATAACAAAGTTACAGAGCCGACACAATTTTGCAAGAAATTTCTATTTTTAGTAACAGTGACCTTGACCTTGGACCTACAGGCATGGGTGTTGTATGCGACACACCACCTTGTCATGATGAACATTTGTGCCAAGTTATTTTGAAATCCCTCCTTTCATAAGAAAGTTAAGGGTCAAGTGTATATTTTACTTAACACAAAATGTAAGTGAAAAAGGGGCATAATTTGAAAAAATATTGGAAGCAGGTTTATGGATCTTGTTGGTTATGGTGTAGATTTTGATGGTGAAAATATATTTCAAGTTTCAAGGCAATATCTCAAGTAGTTTTAAAGTTATGGGCAAAATGCATATTTTGCTTAACACAAAATATAAGAATAAAACTAATGTAAATGGAAGTATCAAAGGGCCATAACTTTTGAACAGAACATGTAAGAGCAAAACCCCGCCTTTATGCACAACAACATATCAGGCCAAGCATTGTGGTAAAGTTTTATTAAATTCCCACCAGTAGTTTAGGAGGAGTTGCGTTCACGAGATATATTCCTATTAAAACTAATGTAAATGTAAGTATCAAAGGGCCATAACTTCTTAACGGAAGATGTAAGAGCGAAACCCCACCTTCATGCACAACTACATATCAAGCCAAGCATTGTGGTAAAGTTTCATTAAATTCCCACCAGTAGTTAAGGAGAAGTTGCGTTCACAAGATATATTCCTATTAAAACTAATGTAAATGGAAGTATCAAAGGGCCATAACTTCTGAACGGAACACGTAAGAGCGAAACCCCACCTTCATGCACAACTACATATCAAGCCAAGCATTGTGGTAAAGTTTCATTAAATTCCCACCAGTAGTTTAGGAGGAGTTGCGTTCACGAGAATATCGGACGGACGGACGGACGGACGGAAGGACGGACGGACGGACGGACGGACGGAAGGACGGACAGGAGCAACTCTTAATGCCCGTCGCCATTTCATGGCGGGGGCATAAAAATGCTCAACCGTCAAAGAATAGACAATTAGTACATAATTAGGTCATTTATAATGTCATAAACTTATAAAATGTCAGCCTCCAAAAAACAAATGCGTATGACTATGAGCAGGTGACTTATTCAGTGCAAAAGTAAACTGGTCCTCGGTGCTGTGATTTCTGTATATTGCAGGTCAGACTGGTCGGTTGATATTTTAATTTTATTCTTTCCATAACTTCTTATGTGAGTCTATGTCAATGTCTGAAAATATATAAAAATTGTTTTTAATGGTAAAGTATATTCAGTAAAATGATTTTAAGACAAAACAAGAGTTGCATCACTACACCACACCACTGGTTAATTACCTTTACTAAATCCTTTTATTTTTAATAATTATTTTTAATTTAAAATAAAGATGTGAAATTGACCCATGGATGTTAACTTATCAACTATCAACTTGCTTGATAAGTTTTGACCAGTGTAATTCCAAGTGTGAGATTATCAGAAACATGTTAGAAAAAAAGCAAAATTCATTAAATATTTTCTGAGTTTTCCACAATCCACATTCAGCATGTCAGGTACTGGCTTTTAACTAGAAAGCAGTTATCCACCATGATGAATACATGCAGAAATATTTTTTTAACTGACCCAAACAGTCCATTCTCTTAAAAGTATTTGATGACATAAAATTATTTTAAACATTAAATAAAAATAAATAATAAAAATATATAAAATACTTGTAAGAAATTACTGTAATTAGACTTACATAATTATCTCCATCTAGAGTCTTATACAACACCACTTTGTTCCAGATTCATTCAAATTCAGCATCTGAAATTGCAAATAATTCAATTATTTCCATTGAGCTGACAGAAACAAAAAAAAATAAAATAGTTCCCATAACTAAATCATAATGAAGGGATTAAAATTATAGCTTTGAAAAATCAGTGGCCAATTGACCCCCTGTGGAAAATTTTCAAGGGGTCATAATCAGCTTGGCCTGAGTCATATCATAACTTTACTAGCTATAAAATTGGTTTAATTTCCTTTGAAGTTATTTTCAATGGTCAAATAAGTATTAACTTCATATTAAGATGCAATAAATACAATATTTATCTTTATTTAAAAAAATGACCACTTTCTAAATTCTCCTGCATCAAAATGACCCCAAACTCAGTATAAGGTGGAGTAAAAAGAGAAAAAATTAAATGTGCTTGCATTAAAATGCAAGAATATGTATCTACTGAAATCCATGTAATGCAAACTATTACTTTCATTTAATGTTGCCTTTTACAATAAATTTAATTTTTAAAAAATTGGTAAATGTTAAAAATAAAAAGATGTAAAATTTTTCTGATTCTAATCAAATAGAAAATGCGAGGTCTTAAAGTGACTTAATATTTCTGGATATATGTTCGTGTTAAAGACCTTGGATTCCAGTAACCAGACCTCTAGATTGCCAGTCTACAGTTGACTTTTTGTCCGGACCAGAATTCTAGCCACTCAGGCGCGTAGCTGCCTATACGTGTGTACCCGACTGAATCCACATGATTCACCTCTGAACGCCCAAAATGCACCAGATTGCACCATTGATATAAAAAAAATAGGGGTGTGGGGCGTGTCCCCCCCTCCGGGCAGCCCAATTATGAATCCACATGAAAAGAGGGCTAGCTACGCCCCTGCCACTGCATACAAAATATCAATGAATGGTCTGGCTTAGATTAAAATAATAGTAAACACATTACGTTTATTAAGCATGTCAATGATGAAGAAATAAATGTTTAAAAAATGCAGTAAACAAAGCTTACGATCTTACGCCTAACAACGCCCAACACTGTAACAGACGCCGTGATGAATTCCGTGCCTTTCACTGTTTCAGTTTGTTTATCAGCCAGTTACACACATCATAAAACACTCTCAGTTTAACGACAGAAACAAATACGATTTGTCCATCCTCAATATTCCAAATCTACGGTTAAATCTCATAAGGGAGCGCATCACAGTTTTATAGCCACTTCTCGAACTGGCCATGTAGAAATTATGAAATAGGGGATACTATGAAGATATTTTGACATTTATCAAGCCTAAATTAATTATAGATACAAATTTTGTGTTTTCAAGGTATTTAGAATATATTTGTTTAATAACTATTAGAAACCAAAAGCAGCCAGGTGATGATCAGTGTGATGCAGGGGCTTGAATTCGAAACTAGGGAAATCCTGTATAGTAAGCTGTTTCCGCTTCAGAAATTCAGTTGCATGATTTTGGATTTATTTTGCGGAAAATCGGTAGGGATGACAGCTATTGGCTATATTCTTTTCTGAATCTGCTGTTTCAGCTGGTTTGAAAGCAACCATTTCTGGGAGTTGTCGGTTGGACATTAATATTGTGCAAGATTTTGGGTTTCGTGATTTTTGCCTCGGCCGACTGTGCAAAAGTGATGCTTGGACTGTGTTTCAGTGTTCCTTGGATTTTTTCAGGAGTTCTTCATAGCCTGAATTTGTGTTGCATGAGTAGCTTATAGCCATATGTTTACAGTAATCACTGATTTCTGTTTCAGGTTGTTGTTGTGGATTGCTTTCATAGACTAGGTACAGAGTGTGTGTCGGAAACTGTGAAATTAGGACCGGTTACTGTGGTCCGCCACCATAAAAGAACCAAACATATTGAAATGTTCTTCTGTTTACTTCCAAGTCACTTTGTTCTCTACCCCAACACCGGAAAATAAAATGCCGGTTATGCGGTATAGATCGGGTATGGTGCGTAGCTAGTTTTAGGTCTTTTTCTCGTTGTACACAGTCATATCTAAATAATTTTATGTGTTAACACATGGAACATGTAGTCCTACAGTGCAGTCAGTGGTTATTATCTGTTTAAATTAGGTTATAAATTCACAGTTTTCGCCGCAAGATTTGATGCGCACTTTTTGACAGAAAAGTGAATGGAGTGTCCCGTACCGCAGATCCTGAAGTACGGAGTACGGAACGGTATGCGGTACGTGCCGGACCTAATAAATACTGAACACTTTCGAAGTAGATATTTTTTGAACAAAAAGAGCAGTCTAGGCTGTCCAGCTAATGTTTTGTGCGGATTTAAATAGTGAAAATCATGAAAATGATGCAAAATGTGTTTTTTAAAAGTGGAATTAACATGGGAGAGGGAGATAGTACGTTAAATCCTGAAAGGATTACAAATAAACACAGACATGGACAAACATTTTTAATTACAGAGACTGTGTAATTTCGGAAAGTTCAGAAAAGAGTTATGAAACTGTATCCCAAAAATTGCATGTGTACAGTCATTGTATGCATAAATGTGCAATCAACTTTACTAAAAAAAAGTTTGGCATATTTTGCATTTAATGTTTTGTTTAAAACCAGCTGCATGAAAACACATCTGATTATTAATGATATTTTCTTGTGAGGATGTAAAGATAGACACTTCGACTTCCAGCACTTTAGAAAACAAAGTTCTGTAGCACACCGGCAGTTACAACGTCCAGGTTTACAAGTCTTAACAAGGTAAATAGTTGTATTTGTTTGCAAGAAGGAAGTTTCTCCTCGACCGGGCCTCCGTCCAAGTTTACAAGTCTTAACAATGTAAATTGTTGTATTTGTTTGCAAGAAGGAAGTGTCTCCTCGACTGGCTGCCGGTCGAGGAGACTATACGGGTACTAGTACTACTACTGTCTCCTCAACCAATTCCAGAATTGATATTTGATACTATATTCGCCCGTCTAAGTCATAAATTGTGTTTGAATTTGAACATGAACTTGCAAGAATAGCTGAAATTAGCTTCCTAAGTCTCAATGATACACAGACGATATGGCCAGAAGATTTGGCCCAGATTAATGAACTAAACAGCCCAGGACATGCAGACTACACGGCATGGAGTCAGAAACAAACGGCCAAGCTTTAAGACCATACCGCCCAGATATATATTGAACGTTTCGCAGATATGAAATCAAATAATGCAGCATCTTTAATTTTGGAAAAACTATAATTTTTGTTGCTCAAAAATTGTTGAAATTTATTTGTTGTTTTTTTTTTCAATATGACCACTTCAAACATAGAGAAACCTGTATCTTTAATTTTTAACTAACCTATTTTCGCTAGGTAATTATCGCAGTTACAGGAAAACTTTAAATGACAATCAGTGTAGTGATTAAACATGCAAACTAACCATGTCTGACTTGATTTCCCACATCGGGGATTTCAATTATCAATAGATGCAGATTCTTGAATCTAGTTTTTCCCACATTTGAACCCATCTGATTCTGAGCTTGGGGTCATTTTGATGCATGAAAATTTAGGATACATGGTCAAATTTTGCAAGAATAAAGATAAATACAATGTATTGTGTCTTAGACTCTATTGCATTTTAATTATGAAATTAATACTTATTTGACCCCTGAACATATATTAAAATGAAGTTAAAGCACTTTTATAAGTAGTTAAGTTCAATCAACACAATTAAGATATGACTTGCAACTATTTGATTATGACCCCTTAAATAATCAAACAACCCCTGGTTTCAAATCCCTGCACCTCTTAAAAGACGGTTCACACGACTTACCGGAATCCACCAAAATTACCGGAATCCACGGAATCCACTTTGATTTACCGGAATCCACTTTAAAAATGGGTTTAATTGCATAAATATGCATTAAATTTGATGAATTTCATAAAGTATGTGTAATATATTCAATTGCTTTTAATTAAAAGATGTTTTTAGCGGAAATGATGTTTATATTTCAAAAATTGTTTGCGACGCTGAATTGACGGGAATATGTTCGTTGCTGTGCGCTGTTAATCGAATAAAATAAGCTAATCTGATATTCATTGTATTAATCATTGTATTAATTAGATATATTAATAATTTTAATCATTCAGTATTTTTATTTCTACAAAGGCATGAGAATAGCTATTTATGGAGACAGTTATGTAAAACGCCTGGGAAGATTTACGAAATATGATATGAGTAAGTTATTAGATAATTATTTGATTAAATAATCTTATATAGATATTGATATAAAAATTAGTCTCGTCTCAATTAGTACTGGACAATTTCATTCATGTATTATAGTTATATTTATACTTTTTTACTTACAGGTTCCTGCAGAGGTTCGCTTTTTCGGTCGGGGCGGAATGCATGCAGAGAATTTCTGCTACGATCTCATGGAGAACCTGTTCCAATTCAAGCCTCACTACGTGTTCTTGACAATCGGTGGCAATGACATTACTCACGGATCGTCTCCAAAAGAAATCGCTAAAAGGATCCTTGAAATTGTGGACCTATTAAAATCGAGAGGTGTCAAAAGGGTCTTCTTCTTCGAAATTGCGGTGAGGAAAAAGTTCCGCAAAGACCCTAAACTCACAAAGGAATCCTACGACGCACAGAGAAAGAAAATAAATAACATCATCAAGAAAACAAACCAAGTCGGCACATTCAAGGTGCTTACAGGGATGTCAACCGACTATGAAGACGACGAAGTGCACTACAATGACAAGGGGAACGAAAAATTCTTCTATGGAATAAGACGGATTATATTTGCGTTAAAAATGTAAATTTGTGATAGACAATGAACAACGAATGTATTTTAAATGTATTCATGTTACCATTGTTCTTGTTTGTGAGTATGAATTGATGGAAATAAAAGTAAATATAATGCATATATCTTTGATTTCTAATAACATAGTGGGTTTTCAGCCAAATGAACTAAAATACATATGACAATACAACTTATATAAATACATCGTTACCTTGGTGCAAAAAACAGAACCAATTTTTACACTAAGATGATGATATATTTATATAATGGTTACAAATTTACAATTTTACAAATTTCAGAAAGAAAGTTATACATATATTGGAATAATAAAAACGCAGCTTATATAACATATTATGTAGATATACTTAAGACATTAGTAACGCTTCCTCTTTAAACACGAAATATAAATCATGTTAAAAGAAGTTGCATTTCTAATGTCTTATAGTACATATAATACAGTAAGGAATTAAAAACGCAACTTCTTATCACGAAACATAATCACCAAGCATAGTTTGAAGAAGTTGTGTTTCTTTTCCTTTAAGTATATGTTACAGACATATGAAGATTTATAGAAATGACAACAACAACAAAAATTATTACAATACAAATTCGATTTCAGTCAGACTTTGGCCAAAGACAGCAAACACGCTCGCTTGGTCTATATTTGATTGAAATCGAAGTTTGTATCTTGATGTTAAATTACATTTGTGTTCTTTAACAATACTCTTGTTATTCAGATGGAATACAGATCTGTGAGCCGAGACTTCATATATACGACCTTATTTTTTATAAAGACAGAAATAAATATATATCTGTTACCTTATATCTTTTATTTTCATGACAAATAATCGTGTTTTGTTGGTTTTAGGGCCGTAAGTAGTAATTCCGTTATTGAGATGTTGATAATTTCTTTATTTCTTTATTGATAGGTGCTATAAGACTGAAGACAACCCTCATAAAATTTCCATACTTATAAAAGGCACGTACCTGACTAAGGCTGCACATGCGTCGTATTCCTCTCCGTCGTAAGAACAAGATCTGCAGGCGAATTTCATATTGTGAGACCATGCTTTAACATTATCCTCTGATATAGAAACACAATTTCCATGAAACCAGTTCTTGCAGTAATAACACTGTAATTCCTTGCACATTTTTGAACAAACTGAACGCTGAGCCATTGCGATTTGAATTACTATAGAAAAAGCACAAAATAATCCGTGTCAGAGTTAGAAAAAATTAACAGGAATAATCCCTGTCACAAAAAAAACTATAAAATAATCACTTAATTTGGATGACAGAAACAATATCCACAACAAAAACACTAAGAAATTAACATGAACACTTTGTAATCCGTCTATTGTTTATGAAAATTAAACGTTTTGAAGAAAAGTCTGTAAATTAGAAAGGTTATTAACAACCAAGTTCTTGGAGAGGAATATCCTAATAGGCCTGTATATATATTGTGGCTGTATATGCTCAACAACGATGTGTGACAATTAAAGACACTAAAGACGGCATGATCTAACAAATTTAATTACGTTACCTTTGCCGAGAGTAGAAACACAGGTGTCCGAGTAATAAGTGACATCTCTTTTATTCTTTCAAAACGCCGAACTGTTACAATTGAAGACGGCATGATCTAAAACTTTTAATTAGGTTGCAATTGGAAGCACTGGTGCCTAAGATTGGAAGTACAGGTGGCTGAGTAGTTAGTGTCATATTATTTATGTTTTGGAAAACGCCGCCATGTGAAACATATTATAGTCAATAGCTACTGATTTCTTTGATCGATCAACGTGATTGTATAAATTAAAAATTGAAAGACAAATAATTAGAAGTGATTAACAGAGATTGTTAATATTTACAATCTCTATTGATATTATGTTTAACGCCATTAAGTATTCTCTATGCACATGAAATGTAAGATAATACGTGCACGAAATTTCATAGCGCGCGGGAAATTGGTGAATACCTAATCGGCAAATCTTAAAATAATTCGTTTTAATACCCCATTAAAGAACTGTCTTGTTCTCAATTCCAAAAAATATAACTTATTAAAACATTTGGTTTAGAAAATTATTCGATTAAAAGCGCATAGCAACGAACAAATTCCCGCCAATTAAGCGTCGTAAACAATTTTTGAAATATAAACATCATTTCCGCTAAAAACATCTTTAAATTAAAAGCAATTGAATAAATTACATATACTTTATGAAATTAAATCAAATTTAATGCATATTTATGCAAATAAACCCATTTTTAAAGTGGATTCCGGTAAATCAAAGTGGATTCCGTGGATTTCGGTAATTTTAGTGGATTCCGGTAAGTCGTGTGACCGTTAAAAGACTCTTTTTAACAAGCAAAGAACAGTTCCCGGCTCATTGGATGTGATAAATTTGTGAAGAAAAAAAAACATATTTTAAAGAAAATATAATACTTAACCAGCGGTTCCTCTACATGTATGTGCTAAATCTGAAAAGTCATTTTCATCTCGTTTTAGCAGATTCAGCCAAAAAATAAAGGCTTAAAATGCAATAAACATGTGCACAATATTAATCACTATTATTGCAAAATTTGTACACTTTTCTAAATTCTCCAACATCATAATGACCCCATACTCAAAATGGTGTTGGGCGGGTGTCAAATGTGAAAAAAAATCAAATATGCTTGCATCAGAATGCAAGAATCTGCCTCAAGTGTCCATAAATGATATTTTCTAATGAAATAACTTTTTAGTTAAATGGCATTGAAAGTGTTAACCCTTTCCTTGATATATACACATTTTTACGCGTGTGCGACCAGTGTAGATCCAGATCAGCCGGCATTTCCATTCCGTCTGATCAGGATCTGCACTGGTCGCATTTTGGTCAGAAATAACCTAATGAATAAAAAAGCGAACAGTTTAGATCCTGATCAGATGGCACGGATGACATATATAATAATGCCTTTTATCACATTGATCATGTCCCTTTGAGCCCCTTTCTGCCATATATAATATATGCCTTTTATCACATGTGCATCTAGTGTAGATCCGGATCAGACTGAACATTTGTGCCATCTGATCAGGATCTACACTGGTAACATCTTGTTTAGAAATAACCTTATGAATCTAAAACTGAACAGTGCAGATCCTGATCAAACAGCACAGAGATGCAGGGTGATCTAATTCTACACTGTTTGCCCATGCCATAAACTTAAGGTGCATATATGGAGTTAAGGGTTAAAGTTAGAAATGGATTTTCTGTGCAAAATACAAGTATTTCATGTTTTATGTCAACTTTTTCTGGTTAGTAGACATAAATTAGTATGCATAAGTCTGTATAAAGGGGCCTACATAGGTACAGCTTTTATTCCATGTGTGACAAGGTTAGACCATATCAACTTGCATATCAGCGGATCAGAGTCTGTTTATGTTTAGATCTTTTAGGTACATGTACTTTCTGATCAAGATTCAAAGAGTGTAGATTCAGATCAGATGGATGCTGCACATGCATTAAAAGGGTCTAAATAGAGTTGACAGATAACAGTGGGGAAAGGGTGTTTAGGACTTTGCTAATGAAATGAATAAAAAGAGCCCCTTTCTCTGATTTATTAGGTTGGACACTTCCTTAAAATATGATTACATTAACATAATGCTGACTCCATGTGACACATTGTTATACATGAAACCAAGATCAAATAGCCTTTCACAGGGTCCCTGTGTAATTACTTTGAAAGTGGAAATAATCAAGGGAAATACAAAGAAAAGAAATAAGCGATAATAATATAAGAAATAAATATAAATTTGCTAACCCAACAATTTGCATACTATGATTTTCACAAAAAATTTGTTGTGCCTCTTTCATTTACTAAATGACATTTATAAGGCCATTGGCATTGCTTTAAGTTGTGATGTATTGCTATAAAGCACGAATATAATATTATATTACCATCATCAAGTTCAACAACTGTTAAGCATCCTGACATGCACTTCATTGTTTGTAATGAATCGAACTTGGTACTTGTGTAAATATTAAGTTGCATACCACCAAGGGCTAGGCATTCTGGGCACCCGGCAGTGATGCATTTTGATCCTGATATTGCTCGATCAAACTTAGCTTGTAATATTTTTGTATTTGTCCTGTTCGATTGCTTTTATATTGTTCTTTTTTTCATTTATTTCAGTAGTTCTCCTAAAATTACTTTTAAGCTCATCTGTCGCATAGTGACAGGGTGTCATTTTGTGACCGCCGTTTGTCCGGCGTCCCGTCCGTTTACAATTTTCGTTCACACTCTAGCGGTCTTAATTTTTATCCGATCTTCTTTAAGCTTGGTCAGAATGTTTATCAATGATATCTAGGTCAAGTTTGAAACTGGGTCATGTGACCATGAAACTAGGTCAAATTATAGAAAAAGATTGTCCACACTCTAGCGGTCTTAATTTTGGTTCGATCTTCTGCAAGCTTGGTCAGAATGTTTATCTCAATCTTATCTAGGTCAATGTCCAATCTGGGTCATGTGACCTTGATCACTAGGTCAAGTTATAATAATAGCTTGTCTGCACTATAGTGGTCTTATTTTTGGTCTGATATTCACTTTCATTACCATTAAATCTTGGTTCCTTTCTTGAAATTGCCATATTGCATTATGAATTCCAGAGTTATGGCCCCTGAAAGTGCCAAAATTAACTATTTAGACCATTTCTGCACAATAGCAGCTTCATTTCTTATTTGAATTTAATCAGACTTGTACAATAATTGAGTAACTATAAGATCTCAGTTCCTTTCTTGAACTGGCTATATTCCATAATGGGTTTCAGAGTTGTGGCCCTTGAAAGAGCCAAAGTAAGCTAGTTTGGCAATTGCATTTGCATCCACTGACTCTCGCAACCATTGAGCAAATGTTGACAGTTGAGCGACCCAGGGTCCTATGGACTCTCTTGTTTAATATTTTAGCCAGTTTTATTATGGATGGTTTTTGCATTTTTGCAAGCATATAACATGTCTTCCATGGAGTTTCTTCATTTTGTTCAGTTATTATTTATCTACAATGGCTGGAATAAAACTGGAATTCCTGTTACATTGCACATTATGGGTTTGTTTTATTTTGATTATGTTTTCGCTCCGTTGGCTTCCAGCACTTTCAGTGCTTTGATTTAGTTTAGCTGGGACGCTCGATTCATATTTCACACCGGTGCGAGCCGATTGGTGACCGGTTAACGCCGGTTCGTAAGCCGTCTTGGCAAATCAAGTTGGCCCAATAGTGAATTTGTGAACTAGTGTTAAGAACTCAGTGTCCGTCAATTAAGCCCTACCTTAACATGATAAACGTGTCTGTGTAGAACATGACAACGTTATAATGATGTAATGTTATATTCATTTTTGAAATATCCTAAGGGATATAAACATTAATTAACACATCACATAAACACGCCTACGCACGCAAATATATATAATAATTTTTTATTGATATAATTATCTTAATGGTATGATGTGGATCACGTTTTTTGGCGCGTCAATGTATAATGAAGCCGTTTACGTCGACGTCACTCATCTATTATTTTATTATTTCCGGTTATGATATATCTTGTAAAAGATGTAGACTTATGCGATTTGTATTTAGAGAATAATATATGTGTGGTCGGGGGCGGATGTTGATAATTGCCCCGCTGAAGAGATAAAATGCCCGAGGGCTTTAGCCCGAGGGCATTTTATCTCTAGCGGGGCAATTATCAACATCCGTCCCCGACCACCCATGAATTGTTCTGTATAATACATATGTTAGTTTTCCCTCGATTACTGTACCGGTGAAATCAGAGGTTTACCTTAACCGCAGGGCAAAGGGAAATAATTATGTTAGAAGTTGTGTCAAAACTAGATAAATTGCTGTCAATAAACAGTCTAGCTTCTTCCTCGGTTAAATGATTGTTTTCTTAAGGCAACTTAGCAATAATTCCATGTAAATCTAGGATTCTATTTGCGAGCGACTCCAGCGTACGCTCACCCGTGGCCATTTTGCTGTCGGGAATGCCGCTAATGACGTCATGCAAAACCAAGCGTTGCACGTGCGTCTTTTCCAAGGGCTTTTATCGCATAATTGCCCTCCACGTGCGGGGCAATTATGCGATAAAATCTGCCGAGGCCGAATAATAATATTTTTTCAACGTAAATTTGTTACTATATATAGTAACATATGTATTATAATTTGATAAAGACCGTAATGCCGAAACGTCAAATAAAGAGTGCTTTTTAAAAAAAACTTTATTATGATTTCTTAATATATCAAACGTTTTGTTGAATATATGATTTATTATAATCTACAAAATCAGCCAATTTTAATTAATAACTTTTTCATATCAACATATTAAACGCATTATCAACCAGCATTAAAAGAAATTATCTTCGTTGGAAACCTTATGGAGAACAACGGAAAATAACCAGCCATGGGTTTCCGACGACGAAGAAACAAGAGCACCGCGAAGCGGGGCGCAATATAGGCCCGAAGGGTTGTATCAGAGGATGTGAGCAAAATTTAGAATATTGAAGCTCAAAGGACAGGAACGAGCATCAAAATGGTCCAATTAAAAAGACTGAAGTTATATAAAAAAAATCCCCACCCCGAGAATCCTAAAAAGGTACAAAAATGTCAAAAAATTGGAGGTACCATCCACGTTGTACCACAGAAAAGTAGTCTCGGTTTTCCGTACTGCCAATAATGAAAAAGTTACAAAATATGCTATTGATAGTAATATACAAGGAAAATAATTCAATAAAATAGTTAGCAAACAAAAAATGATCTCCCAAATAAAAACAAGAGCACTGCAATCATGAGCAAATGCCGAGCAATACACATATAGTAATAAGACATTTCAATCCTAAGTGTGACCATGACCTTGAAGTGAGCCATCCGGAATATGCCGTCTGCACGTCATCTCAATTTGGCGAACATATGTGTCAGGTCTCTTCGAAGTCCTTCAAGGGGTTCAAGAGTTACAGAGCAGAAAAAAATCAAAGTTATATGACCTTTACCGCTAAGTCTGACATAGACCTTGAAGAGAGCTGTCCGGAATATGCACGTCGTCTCAATGTAGTTAACATTTTTGTCAGGTTTCTTCGAAATCCGCTAAGGGGTTCAGAGCGCAAGGGAAATAAAGTCACCTTTGACCCCTAAGTCTGACCTTGACCTTGAAGCGAACATTCCTGAACATGGCTTCTTCACGTCGACTCAATGTGGTTAACATTTGTGTCAGGTTATTTCGAAATCCTTCAAGGTTTAAGAGTTACACAGCGGAAGGGAAACAAAGTCATGAGACGTTTGAACCCAAAGTCTGGCTTGACCTTGAAGCGAGCCATCCTGAACATGGCTTCTGCACGTCGTCTCAATGTTGTTAACATTTGTGTCAGGTTTATTCGAAATTCTTCAAGGTGTTCAAGAGTTACAGAGCGGAAGGGAAACAAAGTCATATGACCTTTTTCCCCTGCGACCTGAACCTTAAAGTGAGTCCACCTGAACATGGCTTCTGCACGTCGTCTCCATGTGATAAACATTTGTGTCTGGTTTCTTCAAAATCCTGTAAGGGGTTCAAGAGTTACAGAGCGGAAGGGAAACAAAAGACATATGACCTTTGACTCCTGAGTCTGACCTTGACCTTGAAGCGAGTCATCCTGAACATGCTTCTGCACGGCGTCTTAATGTGGTAAACATTCTCGTCAGGATTCTTCGAAATCCTTCAAGAGGTTCAATAGTTAAAGAGCGGAAGGGGCATTGCTACCGACAAACGGACAGACGGACACCAAGGCGATAACATAATACGTCCCTTAGGGCGTATAATAATTAAAGCAATACAAACTTCCTTGCTGCAAAATCGTAAGAATTGAAGTCTTTTACTTATTAATACCCGTTTTTATGTGCAAAGTATCTATCACCTTTATAATTGCCAGAATCAGTGCAAATTTCAAATATTAATTTGACTTTATACAAATATAGAACTGTACGTTATCACATTTTTGCGTTTCATATTACAGTGTATCATGGAATTTATCCGTTTCTTTAGTATAGGTGACAGTATGAATGGTGATCACGTACTTTATTTTGTATTTCAATATAACGATTCTCTTAAAATATTTCAACCATATCCACTGGCAATTGTCCAAAACCTCTCACAACACACTACTCAAATTAATTGCATTATTGTAGCAAACACTACTATATTCAGATTTTCTCACATGTTAAGTACTAGTATTGTTATATGTAGAAACAAGATAACATGAACATGTATTGTGTATTGTTTTTAACTTACAGACCAATGGTGAAAAAAATTGAGTCGTTAGTTTCAAAGCTCAGAAATATTAATGATATTTGATTGAATCTAGTATCATCCCTCAGAAGGCTGTGGATATAAGTTAAAAACACACTTTAAGCTGTTAATGAATAATGCATGGATACATAATTCTATTTATACTTGCAGAAATATATCAAGCACGTAGAGGAATCACAAGCATCAGGTACAAAACGTACAACACTTGCGTTGGATGAACGCGTTCGGCCGTTTATCAAAGGTTGCGTAAAGATTTGCTGGTTTATGTCCGTACAAGATCCTCCTTTGGAATTTGGAACAGACCCGGATCCAACAAAACCAATTGATATAAATACGTATAAATTCTACACAATAATTGGTGAATATGTCGATTATGTCGTATTGCCTCCCTTGTACCTCCACAAAGAAGGACCTGTTCTAGCTAAAGGTATCTTGCAAGGACTCACTCCTTGGGAAAAGAGATCCAAGGAGAAAAAACACGTCGCTAAGAGAGATGCAACCGTCGTTCAGTCTTACACACCGCAAGAGAATAAATCATTGGAGAGGGAAGGAAAAGGGAATCTAATTATTACAATGGAATAGGGGGTCTAGTAATTATAGAAAATGTATACTATAATTATAAACTATGTCAATCTACAGACGCGTGTCCACAGCAATGATTCCGCCGAACGCCAAACAGATCACAATGACCATGAGAATCAAGCTAAAGAAAACAATTGCAGGCTAAGGGAAACAAATAGGCATGAAACAACTTCTTCAAGTACATCTTCCTCGAAATCACAAACAGAAGATATAACTTCTGACAAACAAACCACGAAAGAAAATGATTTGCGCAAGTTTTGTCGACTAGGAATTCAATACGGCTTAGGTAGCAAAGAGCAAAAGGAGGCTTTAGGCGACCGCTATCAAACATGTTTAGAAGACTATAATAAGTATATAAAATAAAACAAGTTTTGCCTGATACATATTTATAATGCTAATGTCACATATGTTCTCAATTTTAAAAGAAGATGTCCAAACGTTTTCGCTCAGTCTGGTACGCTCCTGACATACAGAGATAGCCTACACATCACAAAAGGGGACGCACAAATGGAGTAGCTGGCATTCCACATCACAAACAGTATGGTGACTCTAACTTTTCTTTGTAAAAACTCGAAATTACGTGATAGAACTAGTATAACGTAAAAAAGGAAAATATACTTGTTTATTATACTGCAAAGAAATTTCATTGAATTTCATG
Organism: Corbicula japonica; assembly: GCA_038501625.1. Classification (NCBI taxonomy): domain Eukaryota; kingdom Metazoa; phylum Mollusca; class Bivalvia; order Venerida; family Cyrenidae; genus Corbicula; species Corbicula japonica. The sequence continues at coordinate 7,264,855 of JAZAYU010000012.1, forward strand.
TGATAATTAACCGTTGATATAATGCCTTATTTAATGATCCGTATATGTGAACTGCACGTGCTTTTATTGCCCCCCCCCCCCCCCCCCTCTGGCCTCCCATCTTGTGAGTCGTCCGTCATTTTGTCTTAAATTTTTGGTAAAAATTCACATCTTTAAGCCTCTTAGTTTATATAGCGGTATGCTTGTGGATTACTAAAATTGAAATTGGAAATAATTGTGTGAGTTTAAAAAAATGATAACAATCACATTATTCTTATTTTTTCAAAACTATTATCTAGCCGGTAGACGGTAGGCCTAGTCGTCTGAAATTATAACAGTGACCTCGAGCAGATAAATCAATGACGTAAAACTGGTAAATATTGAGATTCTCAGCGGGAAAAAAGCTGAAATATGCTACATAAATGAAAACCCAATGTTTGCTTATATTGTTTTGCATACAAAGTAGTATGATAAAACAATTATTTGGTTCCTTGATAGAGCATGTGAGGATATATTGCAGATCTGGGTGTCATATTATCCCTTGCCTACGGTTCGGATAATATGAGACGCTGACCATATTCTCACAAACCCTGTCCATAAACCAGATAACTATATAATATCTCGTCAATATCTGTACTATGTATGTGTATATTCCAGTGCCATGCTTTTAGTATGTAGATATTTTATTAAGCTGAAGTATTTTGTTAACATTACTGTTTGTCCTTTTTGCTCTTAATACATAGTTACATGTAATAAAGTGAACCTTAGAATCAAGAATTAGAGTTGTATTGTTATTTTTGGATTTCCAACATTATTTACCGCAAAATTTAACCATTATACCACATCAAAATAAAAACAACAGTTTTAAGCCTTATAAATAAGGAACATACGTTAAGTACTACACATTTCGATTTCCATTAGTTTAGAACCAGCGAGCGACCTCTGTAAATACTTGTTGCTCTGCAACACTTCAAAAGACGCCGATCAGGTTTAATGTCATGCGACTCCTGATAGAACTGCCTCTCCAATCAAAAGACGCTACTTCAACTTCCAAATAAGGTTTTGCTGCCAGTCAATCTTTTGTCGCTGTGGGTTGATTCTTCTTGAACTGAAAATTTCGATTTCTAAAGATTTGAATGGTACATGTAACATTGATGCAATAACAAAAGATGTAGCTTAAAGTAAAACAACCTGAAGGCGTGATGAACTATGAAGAGCGTTATGTCAATAGTTCTTTCCCTCTACTTCAAAAGGAAATATCAGAAGCCGTGCCACGCGTTTGATGTTTTTGTTGCAAGCCAAAATCTAACTGAAATCGGAGTTTATAGTAGTACAAATGTTCAATTACACTGTCGTGGATCTGCCGACGACAGTTGTGTATGTACATGTACGTTTTTCGGTAAAAGTGAGTATTGGCCTGAGTTTTACATTTTACGCAATATCTGAGCAGAAATCGTTTTAAAGATTGATTCCCTTTTTGAAAAGGATTCTTAAGGCGAAATGTTTGACGTAACCAGGATATTATATATAGCCAAATTGCAAAATATGCCATTCTACGGTGAACCAACCATACACTTGCCCGTACAGGTTTTATTAATTACATATGTTTTATTAAATAACACTTCTTTTTTCTTTAAAAATTTGTATATCATTTTTACATAATAAAACATTATATTATGCAAGATCTGAAGCAAATGATCATTAAATAGTATAAAAATGCTATTCTCAACAATTTATGGTAGGATTTTCTAGAATTTGGACCACTTCAAGTGATCTTAATGAATGGTTATACATAGCAATAAAAAAAAAACTCACAGATATTAATTCAAAGTTGAAGATTAAGTTACAAAAACAATGAGTTTTAATTTATACTAATCATCTTGCCATATACGAGGCAAGATTTAATAGAAAAAATATTATGCAATTTAACTTTCACGAAATATGATTATCTTCTAATTTCAACAAAACAATTCTCCACGAACATGATAAACAGTTCAGCCAAGCGTTATCTACTATGTTTTCATTTGTTTCAAGAATTGCTGTTGATTTTCTTGAATTAACTGAATATCTGTCTTATTAGTCTACGTGAAAACTCCAGAAATAACAATTCAGATTTGATGTCAATCAGTCAAAGATACTAAAAAAAGAATACTGAAATAATAAGTTGATTCAGGCCACCACTTTCTGTCAGGTTGTTGTTGACAGTGGGAGGAGTTTATGAATGCCGGGTCCAAGATAATTAAACTACGTTTGTAGACCAGTCTCAAGTCATAAGCATCTGACAAGCTGAAATGGCGGTTGCTCGCCAATTAAGCCAATCAGATGCTTGAGATTTAGTCTCCAGATTTAGTTTTATGATCTTATGTTAAGTTAATCTAGGTGAAAGAGGCAAATCAAATCAATTGCTGTTTTGACAACTACGTCAAGGTTCACTTCATTGATTAGCAATCTCCTTAACTAAAAAGCCAGTCTTTTCCACTATCGGGCAGGTCGCAAAGTTAGTTGTGATGGGGTGTACGAAGAATGCATTATGGGTACTTACAAGTAATTAAGTTCCTCTTTCTGAAAATTGAATGGCGCTTTCCGTGACAACTTTCTTACGTTTTTGTTTCTGTTTTCAAGTTTATGACGTTTGAAAAATGGCTTTAAGGTAAGACCTGTGTAATAGGCACTATTAAGAATCCAATATCTGATTATATTTTCATCAACTGCTTCATACCACTGACTTGTATGCAAAATTTTAATGATTTTCACCGTGTAGTTTTTTAGATTTTTAGTTTTTTTTTATTTAAAAAAGTGAGAAAAAAACGTGAAAGTATCCAATTTCTTTAATCGGTGACAAAATTTTTTGTTATTGATAAATTCAACCCTATTTTTTAACAGTTTATCCAAAATATGTTATATTTTACTAAACCAATTAAAGATATAATATATAAATTCAGAATTAATCTTAAAATGACGTTTTCTGACCAAATAAATTTTAAAAATGCATTTTTTATATTTCACGAGACTAAATTAATGAAAATTGTGCAAAATCCTGATTGGTGCAATATACCAAACTTTACCATTTTTTAACTATATACGTTAAACAAAATTTAAACAAAATTTCAGAGAAGTTTACCGTCCAGTTTTAGAAATTTTCAAATTGATTACTTGAATAAACACTATTCTGATAACGAAAACCCCTTTAATCTTGATTATTTTGCTTATTTTAGTTTAAATCATGAGAATTTTATATTCAATGACAGAATTACACAAGAAAAAAAAGAAATATGCCAATTATTTAAGCTCTAGGCTTACAAAAAAATAGCTTCCAGTGGGATTTGAACCCTGGTCCTCTTGCATGATAGAAATCTATGCTAATTTACTAGTATAGTTACCTCCCTTGGATACTCTTCTGGATATAGGTATTCATTACACAGGTCTTACCTTAAATCAGAGCCATGAGTGAGTTAAACGATTTCAAAAAATCCCACCTATCTATATTAAATATATGCCTTCTGAGTAATAGTACAAACGATTGTGCCACAAATGTGTTATCGGGCTATTTATCATATTACTAGTATCCGACTTGTGGGCACAAATTAACTACGCGACGTGTGTAACGCAATAGGGTTTCGGCGTTTCAGGACCTGCTGCTGGTAAACAAGTGTTCTCGTTTATTTATACATGTGTCCCACAATCTCATATGAACAAACAGTCATATAAAAGTAATCTGAGTGAATTTACTACAATCTACAAATCTACTGAAAAATGTTACTTCAAACAGCAAACGAACCTACGTTAGTAAAAATAACGAATTGCACTCATTATAATTACGAAAACTGGTTAATATGTATTACATTACTGAAATATCTAGAATCCGCAATTACGCTTCAAAAACTCAAAACAATGGTTCACTTATTTTTAAATTTCTTTTCAAATCTCGCTTTTCTAGTAACGAATAAGTTTCATGCATAAAGCATGTAAAGCAAGCTACTATTGTTTTAGCTTTGTCAACCTCCCATTAGTTTCGAGTTAACAAGAAAGTCAATGTCTCGAGAATAGATGCAAAACGTGATTTCCGGATAAAACAGTGGACCTAAAGGATGTTGGACTAACATGTATACTAGATGCTACAACGATGCTACAATTTTTATTTGCTAATTACTGTGAAACATCTGATTCAACCCTTATATCTATTTTATGGGTACAGGGGTACAAGTCTATGTAATAGATTTAGGACAGAGAGGTGAATGAACCAAAACAGTGACTAATAGCTTTTTAATCGAAAAACGCAATTTACTTCCCGGTCTAGCCTAAGCTGGAAAAGGAAGGGATAAGTATTTCGTTTTGCTACCAAAATAATATTTCTAAAGAGGCATTTAACATGTCTAGAAGTAAGTTTAATTTATTATTCTCATTTGGAAAGTTTCACAAAGTTAAAGTTAACTATACTTAAAAATACATTGGCTTTTCCTTGCAATACTTCTTTTTACACTTTCGGTTTCTGTTTTAGACCAAGGGGCGAGAAAAGGCAGGGCTGGTCAGCTACAACGACTTGTTTAGACATTTTAAGTGATAAAAAAAATTGGTCGTCAGATAGGCGAACTGTTAATATGAATCCACAATCAAATTCGACCGGGAAAGTTTTGAGTCAAGACTACAGTACATACAGAGTAGAAAACACGAATGCTGGATCTTTGATAAAGGAGTGTAGCGAATACGACGAAGATCGCGATCAAAAGTTCGAGATATATGACAACAATTTTGGGAATGCGAATGCCAGCAATATTCGACCAAAGCGACTGGAATCTCAACGAAAAGAATGCGAAAGAGAACAACGTGGTTTAAGTTCCATGGAAGTGGAAGAGAGCTCTGAAAGCACAGGTCCACAGTTCAAAAACACTTTAGAGCTGTTTGCAGCTATCGAAAATATGAGAGAACTGCTTGATTTGTCAAAGGGTGAGGTGGAATATTGTTTGCAACAAGGAACACTGGTAAGTTCGTCTTACGATCTTTTAATATCAATAACTGTTTCTGTAAACCTTCTGATAGCAAACATGGCCCCAAGATTATAAGACTGAGAATATAAAGCAGTCTCAACTGGTCGCCATTTCAGTTGGTCAGATGCTTGAGATTTGAGACTGGTTTCAAATCTCAGTTTTAGTCTTCATCAAAGTATGTTACTACTTGTGATGCGACAATGTTGATTTTTTAAAATTAAGACTGTTTTAATAACAAAGATATACCACCATGGAACTAAGTGCGCATATGGATACATATAGCTTAAAGCTATGGACATTTATTTATATATTAAATATTATTTTAATCTGGTCTGTTTCTAAACGGTATACCAAACGCCTAGAATGACAGGTCAAATCTCTCTTAAGTTTCTTATTTCACAACTTTCATCTGGGAAGTTTCTCCTTGTGGTGCTTTTTGCAGCCCAGATAGAAAAAAAAGTTTAAATTTATAACTTTATGGTATTTTGAAATAAATACCCATTTTCAATCACACGGAGTTTTTACATTATTTTTCCTTTCTAGTGAACGTTGTGTCCTACACTCCCACGGGATTGAACCAATAACATAATTACATTTTAATCTGTAATGTTTCTGAATGGTATGCAAAACGCATAATGACAGATTATTGCTCTCTTTGAAGTTTCTTAAAACACATAATATCAAAGGTATTTTTCTCATATGGCACAACCGATCGCATTTGAAATATGATTAAGATAAAGACATCAGCATCATAATCAGCATCCTCGTCATCATCACCATCATTATTTTTCATACTTATTTCTACAAGAACTGTTGTTTTTAATATATTTAATTTATATTCATGAACTGGACACCAAAACATTTTTTAAAGATTTCAAAATTAAACTAACAAGGCTTTTATATCAATTTTTAGAAAACTTTGTCAGTGTCAGGGCAAAAAGAACAAAATGAACGGCAGCATGCTCTAGAGAGGGAACTTGAGCGTTTACAAGAAAGCGAAGCTGACATGCGCAAAACTAATGATCGTCTTCACAAAGAAAATGCATCACTGGCCGAACAAACCAAGCAAGACAAGATTAATTTGGAAACTTTAAGACGTTGTTGTGATGAAGAGCAGGCTAAATCCATCAAGCAAAAGGATTTACTTGAACAGTTCGAGAAAGAAAAGGCCAAATTATCAAATGATAACAAGTCTCTAAACGAAAAGCTTTTATCGAAACAAACTCAGTACGACATGTTGTTAGACGAAAAACGTAAAATGTCGACAGAGTTGACGGATTGCAAAACAAGGTAAATATAACATTAATTTACAAAGTACTTTTTCGAGTTTAATGTGTATTGTAAGCTGCAGAATATTGTACGTTCCTATGCATGCTGGGTGTCGAGTTGCTATAAATTAGACTAATATTATGTGATTTTATAATGCTTCTTGAGAAATCAAAACAAAATAAGTTGCTTGATTGTTTTATCCATTCGCTCTTGATATTGCTGAATAATAAACTATTTGTGCTCTGTTCTCGGACCGGCATTACTGTTGAGGAGTTTGTCTTACAGTGCCATTGTGTTAGTGCGTTGAAATTATTTTACGAAGACATTATGAATTTTGAGGTATATGTAACACCGTATTTTTCTAAATCTGTCTACAAGGATTTCACATATTCATATTTCAATTTCTATTTAGATTGAGTCGTTTAATGGGAAACAAGCTGTCAGACAATAATCCAGATATAGCCGACCTAAGCGATAAGAATAGACCAACAAAACTTGCCGAGAAGTACCAGGAGATTTATGATAACGAATGGACTGTGGCATTTGAAAAACTGGAAGAAGAGTTTCATGACGAGAAGAAAAGCATCTCTACACTTAAAGGATTGCTTGAGGTATTAAACAAGTCACTTGTTGTAAACAGATAACCATTTGAGCTTTTCTGATAAATTAAAAGGAAGTTAGGCTTTTCTTTAAATAGTAGCATTATCTGGACTGTTCTTTGAATGGTTTTGCAAATAATAATATAACAATAAGGCAATAGAAAACAATATTTTAGACTCTCATCCCCGCCCGCCCCAAAAATATTTATTGGTAAAACATTCGGAACATATTCTGTTCCGGACAGAACGGGTTTTAGACCATCCCGGATATGGAAAAAAACAAGGCCGACAATAATTAAATAAAATGTTCATCATTTCAAAGCTCACCTCAAGCAAGAATAGGCGCCAACCAGCTACTTTTGTAAGTTGTTATCTTGATTTTTTGTAAGAAATTGAAAAGATGGACGAATATTCTACACCAAAGGTTCTGGTAACTATAAATGCCATTTTCTCAAAATTTTAAGTTAGTTTATACTTCAGTTCTCAGGTATTTCGTTAATAAAAAATAAAAATTAAAAAGTGTCCACCCGCCCCATTTGTTCCCAAAATCCGGATGAGAATCTAATAACTTTTTTCTCTGGCCTAATAACAATAATTTTAGCAATAAAGTTTTGTCATGCAGGACATCAAACGTCATTGTGATAAGATGGCTCAAGATCAGAACACGGCAATGCTTGAATCAGTGGCTATGAAGAGGCTAACAGTAAGTTGAAAATATTTTTACATCTCTATCACCTTCTCTCTTCTCTCTCTCTCTCTCTCTCTCTCTCTCTCTCTCTCGCATTATTTTTTTTAATTCTTTCATTATCTAAAATGCGAGAGACCAATTATCAGAAACATTTATTTATTGGGCAGCACCCAAATCGACTTCTTACATGGCTGCAAATAAGAGAAATTTGTTCACTTAAAAATGAGTGAAATTTTGGACATCGACTCATGTGGTACAGTATTTAGAAAGCAATAAACATACAAACAACGATTTATTTAAAATTATCTATGTTATTTATTGGCTGGTAAAACTATCGCTTTGAATAACGAGAAGCAACTAGAAACCGAATAAAACAAAATAATAAATTATCGTTTATTATTAAATACTAAAAAACTTAACTTACTTAAATACATAATTAGCTTGTCTTTGTTAAACACAAGCGGTAATACGCGTACAAAATAACCTAACATTTTAAACTTAGCTCGTCTCTGTTAAACACAAGCGGTAATACAAAATAACCTAACATTTTTATAAGCTTATTTTTAAATATATTGTAGAATGAGGACCTACCAGGTGAAGTTACCAAGCAGCTAAAAGACATCAGAAAGACAACCGCAGAAATATCAGTAAACACGGTATATGAGGCAAGTTTTGAAGTTTGTAGACTGGATCCCTAAATAATATAAATAAATTTGTTAACATGTTAAAATTAAAGGATAATAAAAATAAAATTTGAATGAATAAAAATCATGAAATTATTTTAAAGTACATTTCAAGAAATCGGAGCCTTTAATTTTATTTGGCATAGGTATTATTAAAGACCGAACTTAGTATATAATCTCTCCCTTTCCTCGACCTCTATTACATAAAACACAGCAAATAGTGGTGGGATGTAACTGGAGTATGATGGCTTCGGAAGTGGAAAGACAATATTCTACAATAAGGAAAAATATAGGGAGTGTGTAAAATGTAAAACAAATCGTTTAAAGAGATTAAATTAATTAAATTTTCATTTAATTTGTTTTCCAACCATTAGGAAGGTCAGTTCATCCAATGAGGTTTTGAAGTCTCAAAATAACTGACCTAGTTTTGCATAGATTGAATTTTAATAGATAAGTAATACGTTACTTGATAATGCCGTTGGGCGGGAAACATTTGATTCATGACATGTCACAACGTGAAACAAAAACACAAGCTAATGCCGATTACAGAATGCTGTTCTCTATTAATGTAGACTCGGGGCTGAGCATCTGACTTGCAGGTGTCACTTAATACATATGAAATACAGAAAAATAAACCAAAATCTTATCGTATTTTATTGAGACATTTCAGATATTAAATTATACAATTTAGACTGGATTCCTAAATAATCTAAATAAATTTGTTAACATGTTAAACTTATAAGATAAAAAAAATAAAAGTTGAATGAATAAAAATCATGAAAGTATTTTAAAGTACATTTAAAGAGATTGTACCTTTTAATTTTATTTTAATGAAGTACATTAGTCTTGTACGAAGGGCATAGTTATAATTAAACACCAAACTTAGTATATAATCTTTCCCTTTCCTCGCCATCCATTTCATAAAACACATCAAATAGTGGTGGGATGTAACTGGAGTATGATGGCTCCGGAAGTAGAAAGACAATATTCTACAATAAGGAAAGGTGTAAAATGTAAAACAAATCGTTTAAAGATAAAAATAATTAAATTTTAATTTAATTTATTACCAACCATAAGGAAGGTCAATTCGTCCAATGATGTTTTGACGTCTCAAAATAACTGACCGAATTTTTGCATAGATTGAATTTAATAGATAAGTAATACATTACTTTATAAAACTGTTTGGCGGGACACATTTGATTCATGACATATCACAACGTGAAAAAAACACAAGCTAATGCTAATTACAGAATGCTGAGCATCTGACTTGCAAGGGTCATTTAATACCTATGAAATTCAGAAATAATGAACCAAATTCTTATCGTATTTTATTGAGACATTTCACTATAAACTCTCTGTCTTATACAAGATATGACATGTTTCAGCAATATCTGAACACCTTCAAGCAGTCACATGGAGCTAACAGATTTTGGCTCGTGTCAGATTCCAGCCTACTACCATTTGTCAAAGCGTGTTTAGAGCTGTGTTGGCTGATGTCAGTTCAAGACCCACCTCTCGCATTTTCACCCGATCCAAAACACATGGAGATATTTGATTCTATCAAATACAAATTCTACACTAGAACAGGTTCATCGATTGATTTTATCGTTTGGCCACTACTTTTGCTGCATAGTCAAGGCCCGATTCTAAGCAAGGGTATTGCGCAAGCACGCTCTTCTCTGAATCAAAACAACGAAGAACACAATACATCGCCTACTGAGGCTCAAAGAGGAAAGAACAAAGTTGCGTTGAATGTTAACATGGATGCACAGGCAGAGCCATCGGCTCAGGTAATAGCTCGGTCATCAAATGAGGCAGCAAAAGGGATACCAATTCCAAATATTCGAGAGGATTCAGGTTATGTCGAGATTTCGAGACATTTCAAGCAAGGACAAGGCGAAAACAACTACAAATCAGTCGTTACTCAAGCACAAACTACTGAAACCGTACCACCGAGCACTATAAATAAAAACGCACGACTTGTTCAAGGGTTTGATGCCGCCGCAAGCTTTCACAACAAGTATCCACGTGAAGGAGAAGAAGAACGTTTTATGACAATTGGAAAAACATACGGCTTCAACAGTCCAGAAATAAAGCAGGCATTTGGAAAACGTTATGATATAATTTATGATTACTGCAAAACGCACAAAAATATATAATATTGCGGATACGAAATTTAACCGTTGAAATTTAATTATATTGTTTCAATTAGATGTATTTATTCTATTCTAACGTAGATTACGATTTTCCATGTTTTAAAGGATGCTTTTTTGCCAAACCTTTTCATAACATATAAATGTGTATATAAAATTATTTCGTTATATTGTACTGAACTGTTCAAGTCTGTAATCGCAGCGATACTATGTAACCCTACAACAGGTTACTGTATAATCTTTTGAATCGGGATCTTATAGACTGTTTACAGACTGTATGTGTGTGGCTTGCTGAAATCAGCTGTCCTCGTAACAATTAGAGAAAATTGGTGTCTAGCTTTGAGGAGGAGCTAAAAAGTTTGGGTGTGACTTTAAAGGATCGAGCCAAATGACCGGATAACAAGAACCAGATAGAACGACGTGTTGAATGGCCAGGCCATCAGAGTGGTTTCGTCCATCAACAACGCCGATGACTAAGATAAACAGAAAGATAAACAGAAAGATGAGTTTGTGGACGGAAGACACCTTAGCACCTACATGGTGCGATAAAATCGCCAAAGAAACTAGTGACGGTTTAAATAAATGAACAAGTAAGCTGTATAATGTGATACAGTAGCAATGTTTACTTATTTTCAAAATCGTGAATTTGTCCTTACACAGGGAAACATCGGAACGTCATTGGGCTTCACATGTATAAACAGTCTTCACCGTTGATTGCCAAACGACGAAATCTATGGCTAAAGATGAAAGCGGCCATGAATCAAGCTAATCTGGTGTGGATTGCCTATGACACACATTTTTATAATGGAAAACTGGTGTGGATCCGATTGCATATGATATACACTTTTATAATGGAAATGCTTCGAACGTGAAATATCCATTATTTCATGGAATATAAATGGACTTCACGAAAAGAAGTTGTAAAAATTATAACCGGTCATGATTATGCTTTATTTTTATATATTGGGTGAAGTTCAGTATGAAAAAGTAGCTAGTAGTAGCCAGTAGCTAAATATTCAATTGAGTCGAATTATATTTTTAAAAATAAAATTAACACTCAATTATATGTTTGTTAAGCGCTGATGCGATATTTTAATGTATTGCAAAGACTATTTCACAGTCAGACTCGCATAGAAATGGATACGTGTTCCGTTATTGGAATAACCATGACACTACTATATGGTTAACATGTTTGGAGATTTTATTGAGTGGTGAATTCATATAGGACAAGAAAAATTTTGATGCATGGATTCATCAAGTCGGCGCGAGAAGGATCTTCATGTAATTACAACAATCGTAACAAACATGAAGGAATTTTTTTATTATTTCACAAGCAAACATAACCTTATACATGTATTTGTTTATGGTCATGACCTCAGGATATCCATTGTTTTCGTTTTAGTTTATTGGTAGGAATGAGACCAAATACCGAAAGCAGTATCAATTAAAATATTCGTTAGGCATATTCAAATTTTCTTCATATTTTATCCATGTTTGTTACCATTCGTCGTCAAACCGAATAATTGAATGTTCAAATATTCAAATCATCCGTATTTATTATGTTATTTCTGAAGAGAACACGAATTGATTATGTCCTACAACTACAAAATAGGTACATACGCAGTGCAACAGTCAACATTCCTGACCCATTGTACTGAATTACGGCTTCTGTTGTTTTAAAAAATTGTCACGTGCTAATCATCATCACATGACCTTACTATGTATCTATTCAACGAGAACTTGTTATTAATTAACAAAACGTCTTAAAAGAATCAACATTTAATATCAATTTATTATATACCCTTGAACCCTGTGTACATTAGAGTCTATTTCCCAGGAGTTTACATCGCACATATGTAAAGGAACAACATGTTACATATTTTACGACATAGCCAATTCTTTAAATGCCATATATTTTGAACCCGATCTTATATTCAATATGATCTCTGTAGACAATGTACATAACAACCATGGTATTGAATAACTAGATCTCTAACTAAATCATCAGGTTAATGCATTATTTATGATCGTCTTGAAAATACATTTTGTGTAATAATCATGCATGTTACCTTATAATAACATATCACATATTGATCAGTTATAGATTTCTGTGCTCAAAGGAGAATAATTTTTTTACTGATCGGCAATTTGATTATTTCACTTTCGGTTCCGTATTGTATGGATTAGAAGAATTTCCATCGAGTGTAAAGGTAAACATGTTAACAATTTAAATCAAATGTCTGTTATTTACAAAATAATCGTTATCACATTGTAAAATATAACTCAATGCAGTCTGCGCTTCCAACATTTTCATCAAATGTTTATTAATATGAATTTAGATAGAGTCTGATTACATTATAAAAATAAATGTTTTTCTTAATTACAAACATAAAATTAATGTTCAATAATATATAAACAATATAATAGGTACTGTGAATGGGATGTAAAGCAATAAAGGTCATTTTGTCAGAGACTGAATTAAATACAGTACATAGTGTGATAACTACAACGCACCAGTCTGTTATATAACTTGTACATGTAACTTCGCTGTTTAGTTACGCATTAAAACATGAAAAATATGAATATAAGTACTTTTTACTTTATTAATTAATTTTTTAATAGGAATGATTTGGTTCTTTGAGAAAGATTTTGTGTTATACATGGATGAACATTTTGAAATTGTTATGATATTTAGATAAACCAAATAGAAAATTGAAATTTATAATTTGCAAACGTGTTCGTTCATAGTTGCTCTAATGCATGAATAATCTAAACTGGAGGATATAATCAAACGTTGCGTGAGTTTGATCGGTGTGAAGTTAACATAACAAACCATTAGCTTTTTCAAATACGTCGAGGATCGATTCATTGTCAAATAAAACGCAAGTTTACTTGCTCTGTCGGGCCGGTCGCCAAGTTTGCTTTGTCGGATGCACAAAGAACGCATTATAGTTTCTGAAAAGCGGTTAACTTCTAAAAATTGAATGGCAGATTCTATGATATCGAGGATATTTGTGTAAGATAGAACTATATTTCACCGAGTGAGCTCCGGAATTCAATGGCATAATACCGGAGTTCACGAGTGAAATATATTTCTATCTTTCACTGGTAAAAACAAATTTTTTCTTTTTATTTTTTTTTTTGGCTTTTAGTGCAAAATTTGCGTGAATTTGACAGAAAATTTGCAATAAATGGCGTCAAATGTACAAATTTGAGCCCGTTTTCTAAACGTTCTCATTTGGTATGTTATGTGCGTTTGGGTACCAACGTGAAAAATCAGTGAAAATAAAAATGATATTCCGCTGTTTGAAAACGGTGAAATACCACTTTTATTTCTCCGGGAAAATTCTATAATTCACTGAAAAGCATAAAATAAAATATCGTTTTACACGCGAAGAAGTCGCTTCATCGCAAGGGGATCGTTTTCGTTCGGATATTCCTATAGTTCGGATATTTTATAGTATACCTCATCAAGGACGTGTACTGATTTTTACAATTCTAATTTATAAAATGAAAATCAGTACAGGGAACAAATTCTGTAAAGGCCCCTGGTCATAGTTACAGAGCAGGACTATTTATTTATCAGACTGAACAGAAAAAGTATTGGCATGCTATTATAATGTGCCAACAAATCCTGCTGATTTTTTGTTATGTTTTGCAAATTTACATTTGTTTGGGTTTCGAGTTTTTCATTTAACATGAACATACTTTGGCGGTCGGTATAGGAGTTTTAGGGCTTTCAACAATTCTCTCAATATCTGTCGGCTTCGTGTCCACTGAATGCAGCTAAATGTATTTAACCGGACTCCATCTACTATTAAAACTATCATGATTATAAAATTAATTCGCCCCAATAGGCTTTTTAGCTGATAACGTTATTAAATTTTACCGCCAGGAACCTTAATTTTTAGGCAAAAGACTGCTATCTCGCAAACATTACTTGAACTAAGTCGGATGATTAAAAACATGGAGTACACTTTGAGACAATATCAAATCATCCGATTTTATGACGTCGTCTTGTTTGCCTCCAATGACCTTAGTATGTGATTGCTTACTACATCTCCGAATCAACTGAAGATATCACTGAACATAAGCAAAGGAATGCATCGATATTTCGGAATTAGTTGATATTTAATGACGTCGTTTTTGCCAAGATTTGTCCCAGTTTTGACCAACGTTTCTTTAAAATCTTTTCAGAAAATAATAATGAACTTTTAAAATGATCATCAAAGTGAATGCTTGTTTCGCTCAAAATTTCAGTTTGAGAATTAATCTGTGGTTAAAAAGACTTTGCTATAATGGGAACAACTTTAATCAGGGCAAACATGACACATTGTTAGTATTGTAAGGACTAATAGTATCATAAGATATATTCATTTCTGCATATATTCTGACTCAACACGCATAATCTGAAATATAATTATATGTTATCTTGGTTAATGACTTTCAAAACAAAATGAGCTTGTATAGAATATAATCAAACTTTATAGTCATAAACAGTATCTAGCACAGAACTGATCCATTACATACATGTAACATCTTTATCATGATGAAAAGCCTCAAAATATGGTATTCATGCAGTTTCAGTTACCTCTGCTGTTTAGTTAAACAACTGCTCGAAGAGGTAAAACGGTGCACTGCGTAAAGTCTTCTTCTCAACTACAGGACACAATGCTTAGCCCGGCGAAAGAGAATAGAAGATCAAACGTATCAGAGACTTTAAAATTCCCAAATATATATAACCCCTCTAAAGGATTAGGTCATTCAGATCTACGGAGCCAAAATGGAACAGACTTTAGACAAGGATTTACTCAACGTTTAATGTCAGATGGTTCTCGGGACAAGCAAAGAATAAATCAAGTAAGCGATTTCTCTAAACATGAGTAACAGCTTTAAAGAAAACGATCCAAAAAATATTTAGCATGCTGTCCTATAGTGCAAAACGCTATTCCTTTAGTTATTCGAGTATATATTAGATGAAAATGGGCTAGCTGAATAGTCCAAAGAGTAACGGAAAGACTCTTTTTCACCAAACTTTATAAGTTCCGATACATGTACATGTATAATGCATTAGCCTGGAACCCCATTGTATTGATCTGTTTAATAGCCAACATTAAACAGTGAAACAAAATGAACCTCATACCTTGTTATTTCAATATCCTTTTATGTCTTTTCATTTCAATTATTTCTAAAGTTTCTTCAATATTATTTATTTTCAGCAACAACTATTTGGTTAATAATACACAAGGGGGATAAATCTTATTGAAATATGAGGTCACGCCATTATATCGATGCATTGTGGGATTCAGTTCAAAATATGAATGGCCGCCTTTTCTATACTGAATGAAACTGTGACGTAGGTGTCATGTGACCTATCATTTTGATAGTTGACAGCTGCAGACAAACTGGCATTTCATCATTGTCGATTAAATGTGTTTATATGCATGTGTATCAAAAACACTGTTTTCAAATGTTCATAATATATTTTTGGGCAAACCGACATATGTTTATGTACCTGTCTCATATACACATTAAATATAATTGTTAACAGTAATAACATAGATTATCCGTAAAATAATGAATGTAATGTAAAACATTAAAAAATCATGAAATGTTGTGTGCCTTTGCAGTTGAAATTTCATTTATCTCGGTGCGTTTAACTGTCAAATAAAAAACAACAACACCCAGATACACTATACAACGTCAATATGAGGTCAGCTGCACATAAGTTATTAAAACAAGATTTAAAAAGAGATATTGAACATTGTTAAAGTACTTATTACTGATAAATCTGTAGCTGCAAACATACAGTGTGAGATCGCATAGTGTAAAGCAAAATGGAATAGGCACATGAATCAATAATAGCCACATTCAGAAAATCAGTAGAAAGAAAATATTGCACATATTGTTACAGACGATGGATTAACCGAAACTCTACCGACCCAGTTTCTAAGTATCAGTAAGGAGAACATTAACAAACTATTTTCAAACAAACACATTTCCATTACAGATTTTATGTGTAACTATACTTCATACGCCGCTGAATATGGAATGGTATTAATCTGAAAATACCACATTGAAGGTTCCATGTTCACCGCCTTATTCACACCATCGGTTGGGATGGATCGAAATTGTACTGTTTATTGGTGTAAATATTGAGTTGTGCTCAACCCGGGGCTAGATGGCGTGAGCAGTAATGTTCATTTCCATCACTGCCCATGAAGAGGCTCAATCAAACCGAGCCCGCAATATTTTCATATTTGTCGTGTTCGATGGCTTTCAAAGTTCCCTTTTCATATATTTTCATAGAAATTGTCAGTCGGTCAGTTTTGCTCAAATGATGCAATACATTTGCAAATTATGTTTCGTTCTTTATATTTTTATTATTAAAGCAAAATAGCACAAAGTTTAACAATCTTTATTATCAACAGAACAGTCGTCTGAAACAGAACGGTGAGGAGCTATTCATAGAAATTGAAGAACTACGAGCCGCAAACAAGAAGTGTGAAACAGATGTGAGAGAAAAAGATAGGAAACTTCTAGCATTGAAACGTGACTTTGAGGAAGTGAAAGTGAAAACGAAGGAACAGCATACCTTACTGGGACAACAAAGAGCTGAACTTAGAAATCTATTTGATGAAAACTCAACTGTGAAGCGAGATTTATCCGAGACGAAGATACAGTTGACCAAATTATATAAAGAAAATGATAAAATTTCTAAAGAACTTTCGGACTCCAAAGCAAGGTATTTACCAAGTCTACCTTTGTCAATATATGTACAATATTTAAAAGCGTTAAGACAGATTTATAGAAATAGATAAAATATTTAGCAAAAAGATATTTTAATAAACAAATACAAATTCTTAATATGCCTCGTTTTGAATCAAATTTAGTAAAATGTTTTACCACTCTCTGTATCCAGATACAAGTCACATATTGAATAATGCATGTAGGCTTTCTCCATTTCATGTAATATATCAATTTGACTAAAACTTTATCATCTTAAGAGGATTGTTCGTATGTTTGTTGTGCTGGTTATCATCATTCACAACAGATACCACTTTTCGACACAGCACCCTCGTTTCTCCTGGCTGACATAATTTTTACTCGTCTTGAAAATCTAACTGGCTTTTGTAGTTATTTTGTAAATCGATTGTTTATTGTATGATTTAATGCAAAACCTATAAAATTCGTATTTAAAAGGAGATAAATAAATTAAGATTTACGGAGCATTAATTACAGAACTGATAAATTCAATTTGTTTTGAATGAATAAAGGATTGACCTCTTATTTACAACCGAACATGAAAAGAATTTTTCGAATTTGCAATTTTAAATGGATTTGATTACCGAGAGAAGCGGGTATATGCACATAACAGGACAAGCCACACAGAGAAAACAAAAACTCAGTCAAAAACAATTAGAAGCTAAGAGATGTAATACATTTTAATATGGACACATAAAGAGACAACACAAAAAGAATAAGGCCTGCAACTAATAGTTATCAGGAGATGATCGTTCAAAAAGCACAGGCTTCCCACAAATCAAAAATGGTAAGCAAATCGATAGCAAGCATATACAAAGACAAAATAAGAATATTTTCACGTACAGCATCGAAACGGTCATTAGCGGACAAAAACGTTTATAATGATCTATCAGCTATAAATGTTTACAGCATTCCTAAATGTATTTCAACCTCAAATTAAAACAATATTGCTTTCATTTTATATTGCAACCAGGTTAAGTCGACTGATAGGTAATAGGTTAACTGACAACAACCCTGACATAGCAGACCTTAGTGATGAAAACAGGCCCACAAAACTTGCCGAAAAATATCAAGAATTGTATGACGAACAGTGGACAGATGCCTTTGAAGAGCTGGAGAAGATTTATCACAATGAAAAGAAAAGCATCCGTAATTTAAAACTAGTGTTTGAGGTATGATGTCTTACTTTTTCAGGTTAGGACACTGGGCTGAAGGTTATAAAGCTGAGATTGGAAACCAGTCTCAAATCTCAAGCATCAGATGCTTGAGATTTGAGACTGGTTTCCATGCTCAGCTTTATAACCTTTGGCACTGAAGTTAAATATCATGTAAAGAGAATTTCTTCAATTGTTTATTAATTTATCAACATATTTAGGCTTGGCTATTTTTATGAATTTGTCAGTCCATTTTCTGTTCCAGATCAGTATAATAATTTAAAAGAATGATATATATTACTTCTAAACAACTAATTATTTCTTAAAGATTTGATCTTTCAATAAGGTTTAGGATTTCATTTTTCGCAAATTAGCAAACAATAACTTACTTATATACGAGTAAAAAGCCCCTTGAAGCCGTCAAGTACGATACTTGTATTTATGTAAATTTTGAGTTGGTCTGAACCCGGGGCTAGGCGGCGTGAACAGTAATATGCACTTCCATTATTGCTTATGCACAAACTCAATCAAACCGAGCCTGCGATATTTTGATATTTTTCGTGTCAGTGGCTTTCAAAATTCATTTTTTTTATCTATTACATATAATTTGAACAAGAGTGACTCTCTGTTTAGCGTAGATTCTAATCATTATGATAATCAATTTCATAGAATGCCTTTTCTTACTAAGTCAGTGCTCTACTTGAAATATATTGGCAGATTAATCTTTTTATTTTCGATAAAGATACAAGTATGTAAACTGGCAATATAACATTTCGATGATTTTTTAATATATTTTTTAATGTTTTCATGCGTCGTTTTTGCGAATAATAGAGCATTTTTGTATTTATAATTTCACCAAAAATGTTAAAAGTTATGTTTATGCTTATTTTATATGGATAGATGACATTGTACATGTATGTACGTTCAACTTTGCATTGTATTTTTCAAAGATGTTTGTTTTCGAACAGGATATCAAAGAGCATTGTGATAAGATGGCAAAAATTCAAAATGACACACTTCTTGAGACAGTAACAATTCAAAAGACAGTATGTAGATTTTTGTCTTAATTTCATTATTATCCTGTCATCATTATCGTCGTCGTAGTCATACTTTAGTTTGAATGAGTTAAGCACATATTCCATTTAATTCAGTTTTATATACTTGTTTTTTTTGTTTCTAGAACGTCCGACTTAGTCGTGTTTCTGTGTATTTTATTCCTGTGATACCTCTCGCATAATGTTCAAGTCGTAACGTGTTTTTTTTTTATATTCAGTTTTAAAATTGATGAAGAAAAATTATTTTTCGTTCAAATCATAAAAATTACTGAATGAAAAGAATATTGTAATTTATCATATGCATTACAGTTAGCTAAGATATTTTGCTTATTTTTCGGATTCAGGGGATTCATGTTTCAAACGAGGTATTGAAACAACTCAAAGATTTAAGGAAAGCTACAGCAGGAGTTTCTATTCCAGGAGTGTACGAGGTACGTATTTCACGTGAAAATCGTGAAACAACTTTTTCTATCTATGGATTACAAATTTATCTTAATTAAGCATCCAAGCAAACTCTTGATCATAATCTTTCTATTAAAAAAGGGAAATATGCATATCAGGAATTGTCATATTAAGATAGCACAGTCTCTCTACACAGCCAAAAAGAAGAGAAAAATATTGCATGGTAAATAAAATGATCAGTTTCAAAACAGACACCACAAACAATTAAAAATGATGAGAACCCTGGGGGGAGGGGGAGGGGTAACCGCCTTGGAACGGTCAGTGGGAAATCAATTTGTCACTGGGGGAGGGGGTTTAAACCAGGTTCTTAGGTGCACCAACCTCACACTTGCCCGAACAGGTTCTCATATCAATAAACAAGTACAAGTTGTCTTGGCGAAATAACTCCAACCCACCCATCAGCTCAACGATGTTGCATGCAAAAGCTCACACACATATAAAACAAGAAGCTAATGGTATTGCAAAACCAAAAGCGCGGGTACTCAATGATCTTACTGAGACCAGAGCTCCTGGAGTCAAATAAGCCAGGAAAGATGACAATGATATTAGAAACGGTTTCGTTACTAATAATAAAACTGTTTTAGAACGATAAAAGAGATCATTTGATTTTAATATAATTGTAAATTTTACGATTTTAGATGATGTTGTCTTGCGTGTAACATCTTGATCTGATGATGTTTCTCGGTACTCATCACTTCTATCAAATAACTCAAGAAATAGTAGTAAATGCTTAAGTGTGTCTTCCGTATATATTCGTTGATTTTATTTATCTTCACAATTTTAGCTTTAGAGTTCTCACTATTGTTACTTGTGTGTGGCATCTATTTTGAAACTGATTATTTTATAATCATACTCTGTTCTCCTTTCTACCTGTTGGCTGTGTGGATAGGCTGCTTCTGCTGGATGTTGTCATTCCTGATAATAATAATAATAATAATAATAATAATAATCTCTTTATTTTAAGAAGGTAACTCATTAAGACAAAATCTATGACAACAAAATAATACAAACAAATATAATATTTGCTAGTATAAAAAGTTGGTCAAATGAAGAAATTGCTTATTTACAATGAGGCCTTCTAAAATAGATAAACGAAAAACATATATAACAACATATAAAACATCAATTCTAAAAGACAGACACAATTTATCATATACAGTATACATGCTATAGGCAAATTTCGATTACACATCATGTAAAATTATGTGAAAAGCTATATACAAATACAAAAGTAATAACACTTTAAAGAAGTTGTATTTCAATCAAGTAAGTTTTTAAATGTTTTTTGAATAAATATATGGAAGAGGCAGATCTAATTTCATAAGGGATACCATTCCATACGCTCATACCTGTATAGCTGAAACATTTTTTAATTAAGTTAGTTTTACATTTTAAGTGTTCAATATCAGTTTTAGAAGAAGATCGCAAGTTATACTGAGGGTTATTAGATACTTTTACAAGGTCAGTGATGTATTTTGGAACCAAATTATGTATAGATTTGTAGACCAATAGTGCAGTGTGATATTTACATCTTGATTCAAAAGAAAGCCATTTTAGGATATGAAAAAGATCTTTCGTAGGTGTGCGAACAGGTTTTTTAAGAATTATTCTTGCTGCTCTTTTTTGAATTTTGTATATTCTATTTAAGTCGCGACGGTTACCGTTACTCCAAACAATACAACCATATTCAAAAGTAGATGCAATATATGCATTATAGAAGAGTTGTTTCATTTCCATTGTTAGAAAGAATGATATTCGTTTAAGTAAAAATAATTTTGATGAAAGTTTCTTACAAGTTTGATTTATATGTGTACTCCAGTTAAGACAGTTGTCAATATAGACGCCTAGTAATTTTTGTGATTTTACATTTTGAAGCAATTTATTCCCAACAGATAATTTGAGTTCATGGTTATTATTGATCCTTTGCTTCGAATCAATGATCATACATGTTGTTTTGATTGGGTTGATATGCCTAGTTATTTCACTTCTTTTAGAGTTTGGACTGATAAATGTTTTATAAAAATTTTACTTACTCATGATTGAAAAATTAGATTTGATTTTAATCAAAAGTAATATTAAAATGATAAAACAAATATTCAATTATTTTTTAATATTTAAATGTTTTAGCGCTACATAGAGGAAGTAAAAAAGAATCATAAAGACACAGTTGTACGTATGTTACTGAATGCGAAAGTTTTACCATTTATCAAAAGGAGCATAGAGATTTGCTGGTTGATGTCAGTTCAGGATCCGCCTCTTGCGTTTGGAAACGATCCTAAATCAACAGAACCTTTTGATACAGACGCTTACAAGTTCTACACAAGGACGGGCACGTATTGCGAATATGTTGTTTGGCCTCCGCTCTACCTGTTCAAAGACGGGCCTCTTTTGAGCAAAGGTATTGCGCAGGGTTTCACACCTCAAGAGATCTTTAAACCAACAACTAGCCAGAGAGGACAGGCAAGTGCAGGCACATTATTAAACACAGGCATTGAAACACACTTTAATTATGGTAATACTCGACATTTAGATGTTGCAAACAAAGGAGATGCCGGGAGTGTTAATATAAAACACACCAAACACAAGGAGAAACAAACACATTATAGTGGACATAATTTAAGTGATTCTCAGATGGCACACAGATACTACAGTGGGCCAGACAATGCAAGACTGCCGAAAATTGGAGAGAAATCAGAAGTATAGTATTCAACAGTTGGATAAAGTTTAGAACAACTGCAGATTATGTGTACGTAAATGGAGTCTATTAAAAATCTTAATTATGTCGGGAATTACATATAAATAAATATATCAGAGCAGTGTAAAATTGTCAGTAAAAAAGTTTAGTCTTTTTATGAAACACTGACGTCTGTAAGCAAGTATAAGACTCGACTAAATAGTTATGAAATTTAGACTGAAATGCAGGAAAATGTGTTGTACAATATGTTCTTCGGAATGGTAAATGCGTAATGACTTGAAAAGTGTAAAAGTTGATGAATGATATATTTAATTAAAAATGCGTAAGTTTTAAATATTATTACACAGCTGAAAACATTCTAAATCCTTCTATGTGAAGATTTGTGATCATTTTATTAATTGATTGATTGTTTTTACTTAAAATGTATTTAAAATTGATTGATTGATTGATTGATTGATTGATTGATTGATTGATTTATTGATTGATTGATTGATTTGATGTAAATATGTTTTCAATGGATCATATCATCAACATAAGTTTCATTTATTTTTTTTTCTGGTTTCTGGAAAGACTTTGATAGGAAATGTCGAATGTATATTTAACAAATTAATGTAAAAAATGTTCCACATGTTTTGTTAAAATGGATATATAGATTTGTGTAGGTGTCGACTAGTTTCTAAACAAACAAGTTTGCTTTTAAAGGGAACATTTTCAAAAAGAAGACTACGTTGAATCCAGTACACATACTGTAGTCAAAATATTCAACCAGCCAACAAATTTGTTAATGTTCTTATGATAACATAACGGAGCGAGTTGGAGTTTTATTTTGAACGTGACTAGGTCCCATGGTTATAAAGGTAAGAATGGAAACCAGTCTCAAATCTCAAGTATCTAATTGGCTGAAATGGCGACTGGTTCCCATGCTCATTTTTTTTTAATTTTCAGCACTGAACCACAAGTTACACATCTCGTCTTGTCCCCTACCGCGCCATTTATTTGCGATGCTTTGCTTTGAATTTAGCCAAGGAAAACTTTCTCTCTTCTCTCTCTTTCTTTTCTCTCTCTTTCTCTCTCTCTCTCTCTCCCTCTCTCTCTCTCCCTCTCTTTCTCTCTCTCTCTCTCTCTCTCTCTCTCTCTCTCTCTCTCTCTCTTTTATGTGCATAAAATCATTCTTTCTGATCTAAAAAATAGTTGGAGTCTATAGAGTTTATGACAATGCTTATAAAATTTTTCAATTATCATCTATTATGCTGTTTAACATTTGCATTCAAAGAAGAAAAATACTCCACTACTATTTTTACTCTCTTAAGCAGTAAAGTGGACAAACAACAGGTGGAATAAAATGTTATAAAATCATAAGTTTTAGATTTTTTATGCAGTTTGTTGTTGTTTATCAACGACATAATATTATAGATTTTTTCAGTATATGAGTGAGTGTTATCATTTCAAAATTTAAAAAAAAGTGTTTTTCGTTAACAATATTATACACACGACTACTTTAACATAACTTTATACTTCGTTCGTTAAAATGATGTGTTGTTTTGAATATTTGAAATGATTTCTCTTTCGTTCTACGGAACGACTGGTAGAGTACTGGTAAATATTGGCGCGTCACGGGAAAAGCTATATCGGGCATTATAATTATGTCAATTCTTGAAATGACGTCATTAAGCTGAGCAGACGACATTACTTTTTATGCATTTCGCGGTAAAAATAAAATTATGTTATCAAAATGCGTAATAAAATTGCCAGTTTGTTATAAGAAAATAATAGATAATTGTAAAATCTTTTCAAATATAGTAAAAACTTAAATATAAAAAATTATGAACGAATGCATATTTTCCAGTGACGTGCCCCAATAATATGGTAGGGCTAGTCAAGTGCGCGTGGCGTAGGCAGTTCCGTTACTACCCATGAACAGGCTCACTTAAAACCGAGCATGCAATATTTTCATTTTTGCTTGTGTTCTGTAGCTTTCATTTTCATCTCAAATAAGCAACACAGAATGCAGTTATTTGTACCTATCTCTTTTTAATATGTTATATCTTAACTGCTTATTTGATTTTATGTCGGTCATAAAATGAAATAATTCACGTTACACAACAAAACCAAAAACAAAATATTCACTTTTTTTAACACTTCCAGTCTGCTGAAATCAACAAAGATTTCAGGCCTTTTTGAAATTATAATACCAGTAAACAAATGGCCGTCCAATGTTCGGCAGGTCATATAATATGTAAGCTGTCTGCTAAGTAATTACTTTTTTTATTACATTGGCTGCATAACAATTTCATTTAGAGAACATGCAGTCTAACTCAAAAAAATGTTTAAATGTTTACACTTATGTGTAAAAGTACTAGAAAGCACGAGTTAAAAATAATATTTGCATCAACTTAAAGAAGCTTCCTTTAAAATGGACCGTTCCTACTGGGCCTTTTTGACTGGTCTGAATGTAAGTGGGCATAATGATCTGTTATGATATACAAGGTGCACAGTTTATCTTATAAAAAACATGTGAATGTTCTGATGTTCCAAAGATAATGTTGCAGACTCAAAGTCCAAACCAAAAGAATCAGTTGATTAAAAGCAAAAAAAAAACAACAACAAGTCTTAGTTTATAATAAAGCAAAATTAACACGGAAGTACCAATGAATGCACTGCACAGTGACATTGAAAGAGCAGTTCAAAGAAAAACTCCTGGTATACCCTCGACCCAATGCCCAATGTCACCCCTTCACCCCCCCCCCCTCCCCTCACACACACATAGACTCCAACCACCGACGTCACAGATCTGCATACGTTCCTTAGTTCATACTAAATCAATTGTTTTATCTTTTTTACAAGCATAGGTAAGGAGATGAAACAATCTTTAATATTTTATATGGTATGTACATAATAAGGGAGATTTTATAGAATATACAGAAAGCCTTAAAGTTATTATCCGGCTTAGAGGGAACAGTTGTTTATCACTGCATAATTTTTACATTATGATCGATAATTATATTGGCCATAAAATTAATTTAAAAACAAGATCTCCGCGAGCTTCTACATATATAACAGTTTAAGAGAAAATCATGTTAACAACAACAACGCGCATGTGTACTTAATTATTCAGTTTATTCTTTAAGCGGAAGTTTTTGTCTGACACCAGAATAACTACACATTCGTATTGTTATTATATAAATAATATTTTATAGGCTGCTGTTTTAGCATCGCGAACAAATGCGCTTCGACTGAAGAATAGTCTATGCTAATCTGACAACTAGAACACGTTCATTTAAGAAATGCATAATCTCCGAGTCCAATCGTTCACAATAGGTCCCAGGAGGAGAACGCATGGATAGACCGCTTTTTCAGGAGGGAATTGGGTACTGTGGTAAGTAAATCGTCTCGCATTTCTTTGATAATGAATATAGCAGATAAAGACATTGCCTATGCTGATCTCCTATATTTACTCTAAACAATGGGCATCTCAAATTCGCCAAACTTTCGGTATCTTCTGAGAACATTCTCCACAACTGCACTAGAAAATCGCAAAAAATGGCAAAAACACTCTTTAAAAGCCAATATTTTGATAATTAAGCAAAGTTCTGAGCATTTGTTTCGTTCTAAAGATTCGTTTTACACTTGCCTTCATATGTCATAAGCATCCACTATTTTAAAGTCGTTTTAAGAGGATTTAGACCACAAGTTAGAAAATTTTCAAAATGAACGCATGGGTAGAAGTTTTCATCAATTTTCCCAATGAACGCATGGGCGGGAGGCATTTTAGAAATCTACGGGTTTTTTTTTTCGTTTTTTTGTGCCTGTCTGTGCTATACATTAAATAAAGCATTATTTCATATCCAAACTTAAATACATTCTTAGCACACTAAAGTTTTAAAATTAATTTATTCAGACTGTAAGTATTAATGTCAGATTTGGAAAAGACATAGCAAAAAAAACAGCAAAGTGATTTGCCCTTGAAACCGAAAGTAGACAAGATGGGAGCTTTCTCAAATTCCCCATATTGCTTCAGTATTATATCAACAATATACAGTATGTTTTATAATCATATTTTGCTAATATGATTTTCAGTATTATAAGTGGATAATTTTTGTTTTGTTTACTGAGCCATAATGAATACTTGTCAATCCCTATTACATTATGGTACATAAAAAAGATGCCAGTGCTTGCAAATATGATTATCTTGGAAGTGGTCGGTTCAGTATCTATCGGTTTAAAAAATAAAACAAATGGTTGTGGCAAACTAATAGTTAGATTCTGTTCTTTCTTTAATGAAAAGGGATGTAATTTGCAAAAAAGATATTTAAATAACTTTATCTTATTTCTATGCATCTGTGGTCCTTTGAAAAAAATCTTTTCGGCAGATAATTCCAAAAACCCCAACTTAACCGTAGATTAAGGACAACATGTAGCATCAATTAAACTTTTTTCATTTAAATTTATTTCTTGCCGATTCAGTTTCCATGACCGAGGCAACTTGTGTTCCACTAAGAGTTTATATTCCATCTAGGTACCAAAAGATTCGGAAAATGTGTAGCAGGTTCATAGCTATATCTCAATTTTACGAGTTATTTATAAATGAGTAAAAGTAAAAAACTTAACAATTTTCATCCAAGATGGTGCAGTCTTGTTTACAAAATGCATGGCAAGGTGCAGTTTGATTACCCACCCTGGATGTCATGCATTGATGATAACGTATCAGGACTATCCGATCAATCTTTTTGTGGTTGTCCCGACTAGCTCAATTGATTGCGTTATCGAAATTGCAAGGGTAGACGCTGTCGCCGTGACGTTAGGAATTCGCTTCCAATTAGAGGCAATATCATTTTAAACCAATCTAGTATATTCCGTATGTGATTTGATAATTGTTCTTGCGATATATATATATATATTTTCCTTTCGGGAATCAATTTAACGAATTCGTCCTTTTTTGTACTATCTTGAGTACCAAAGTTCTGTACTTAAATATATACAATATATTGTCTTATTTATATCAAAAATTGGCAAGTCAAACTTTGATTTATAATCCTTGACATTTTCCTTTACCCTTATGGTATTGAACAAATCCGGTTCAAATTACACAAACTAAATACTTATATGGCCTCATTTTTCTTTTACTAAACAAGTATAGCGAACGATTATCGATTTAGCTTTAATAAAATATTGATTACAAGGAAACGTGAGCGTTTAAAATCTGACAATTTAGATACTGAATAACAATAAAATAATTTATTCGATTGCAGTATTAATAAAAATAGTACAGTTTATAGTGTTATCTGTGTGAAGTTATGCACACAATTGGAACCGGAATTTTTATGGTATGCGACACCGTTTATCTTATATACTTTTAGTCTTTAGATCAACCAAATATCAATTGTAAATTATGAGTTTGACGCATTGTTATGTAATAAATTGATACACGCTGGATTTAGCATTGTATCGTTTTTCAAAATAAAGGTGACAAGTTGATCAACACAAACAATAAGCAAAATAAGAACCTGATGGTTAAGTTATAAAACTGGAGGTTGAACCCGAAGCAACAACCTCACACTTGCCAGGACATGTTTTCATATGATAAAGGAAGAAAATAAGGACATAAAACCTATATCAAACACGAAAACTTACATGTGGTTTTCTGACGCAAATAGTTCTTTCACACGAGTTTCTGTATGTAATGGTGATTGCCGTATATAATGTTAAAAAGAGTTAAAAGTATACATTCAAAGATTTGTTTTCCTTTTAAAATTATCAATGTAACAAAAGTGCATGTTTGTCTATCAAAAAGCAAAATTCTAAAGAACTTGTTTTTTTTAATGACACCGTCATTCCAGGTTTGATTTGGACTTTTGATACTTTCTTGTGTGTCTTTTTTCTATTCGTTTATACAAGTGATTTTATGTTTTGTTTCTATTATCAAATGATAATCAATTAATCAGACTGATATTCTCTTCATAATTTTGCTCAAATAATTGTTTTCTAATGAAGCCGGTTAAAAGAGTAAAAATAAATGTCCACCCTCGTGAACGGACACGTACTGAGTGAGATTTTATTTCTTTTTTTATTTCAAGAAACATGCTTATCAGTCTTAAATTAGGTACGATACTATATTTGAATATTGAGTAATTGTGTAACTCATACAGTCTTACATACAACTTAAACACGTTCTAGAGGGCATTAATGGATCTTCGCAATATCAATGGAAACTTCTAATAAAGAACTCTTTTTAACTGAGTCTTCTATTTAAGTAATTTTTGTATTTTTGCTTTCAAAAGATACCCGAATCTCAGCGGAATAGAGCTAGTCTACACAAGAAGAGAAAGACAAAAATATTCTGGAAAATTTAAAATTATAGAACGCATACAATAGAAGCTCTGCATACAACTTACTTGTGAATAAATGTCAATCTTTCCTGTAGAGCTATCCATACAGTGTGACATATGACTCAAATACGTACTAAATAAGGGGTAACAATGGAATTTTTCCATATTAACATAATTATTCAACTCAGTAAACTGAGTCTTGTAGAAGCTCGATTTGTTTCTTTTATCCCTGTCATCGTGTTCTTGCTAATTTGACTCCAGGGGCTCTTTTCTCCGTAAGATTGAGTACTCGCCCAACTGGCTTTACAATGCTATGAGCTTCTTATGTTTTGTTTGTTTGTGTGCCTTTGGATGCAACATTGTTAAGCTGATGGATGAGTTAGAGTAATTTCACCAAGACAACTTGTACTTGTCTGTTGATAAGAGAATCTGTTGGAGGAAGTGTGAGGTTGGTGCACCCTAGAACCTGGTTTAAACCCCCAGTGGCAAATTGTTTTGCCACTGAACGTCTTAAGGCGGTAACCCCGAGGATTCTCTTTTTCGTTAATTGTTCGCGGTGTCTTATTTGAAGATAATATTGTATTATAAATAAATTTCCTGTCTTTTTTTTTCGCTGCGTGGGGAGGCTGTGTTTTCTGAGTGTGGCTATTCCTGATATTCATATTTCACTTTTGCATTTTAGTAACTGTATTTCTTTTATTTTAAGAGACGACTAAGTCTCAGCTTGTAAGAAAGTCATTAAATATTCTGGAAAATTGTTTACAACAGGACGCATACAACCGAATCTCTCGATACATAGAACAAATAAATTGTGTATGTCATTCTTTCCTGTAGAGCTACAATGCAAAGTACATATGACAAGGGATGCGATGAACTTAAAGACGAAAGTGGAGCGATTGACATTTGTGCCCACTGTGCAGCCGAGGGCAAACTTCAGCCAGGCCTATACTTTTGTTTTCAATGTGGTCCGTTCGGTAGATACATATGTGGAGACTGTAACAAACAACACAATAAGTTCCTTAATGGACACAAAATTAGGGATGTGTCAACTGCTGCAAACCAACCAAGGGGAAGTTCAAACATGCGAGTAACAATTTACTTCCAAAATTACCAGATCGTCTATGCAGTAAATAAAAGTGAAACGAAACCATGCCATTTGTGTTTCAGTAGTTTGTTTTTTAATTAATAGCTCAGCATTCAATCATCTTGAGAGGTGGGTGTAAACTGACTCCCTTTTTCTCTATATGTTTTCCCACTGATAATATAAATATTTTTAAATTAATGCCTCATCTGAATACTTCATACTGAAGGACTTTGTTACCGCTATAGTTGTCTTAATACTTTACATTTGTTCTATCGATTGTGAAATTGGTGTATTTTTCATTTGCGACATTTTAATTTCCTACCATAATTGAGTACAAAATATGTAAAATCATAGACATGTTTAATTGTTCTCTCATAATTGGTTAATTGGTTATAGGCAGGAGGACGAGATACAACAAGCCAAACAACAACTCGAATGTTTAGTCAAAGAAATAGAAACTCAAAAAGAAGTCCTAGATAAAGTCATACCTGATGGAGAATTAGCAAGAAACATTTACGAGGTTAGAAAGAAACTCAGCAAAGACAACTCAAAGTATGTATCTACGAATCACCGGTTCTAGGTTAGTGAGATTGTTGCTTTAATGAATCCGTCAATTTAAATAGCATAGTAAGATGCTGGTCGATCACTTGTAATGTTAAAGTACTTAAATAAATGCCTATCCAGTTAGCAAACATAATAACACACAGATGTCATTGTATACCAGCATTTTGTTGGTTGTTTGTCGAGAGACTTTCGAAAATCCGTTATACCTGCGATAGATAAAATCCTGTTATGTAATTAGTATATATACACTGACGCCAATATATGTAAACATTGGATTCAATTTATAACGGACGCTTCCATTAGCCTTTGTAAATTGACTCCAATATCACATACATTGACAAGATCAGGGCACCGTGTTTTAAATAATCAAAGTTCTTTAAATGTCCTTCTGCACTCGTCTTTACATTTTCAGCGATAAATGAGAACAATGAGAAAATTATCAAAATAGCAAAAAAAAAAAATGCTCGATCTAAAACTTCCCTTAACTTCTGTTACATGCAAATCACTCAAAACAAAGAAAAACAGCAATTTACATGCAAAAATAGTAATATGATACTAACAACAGCGTGAAAATTTCTTTTGTTTAACAAATGTTTACATTATGAAAAAGTTCTTGAATTGACCAAAACACTTTTCATATATGCGCGCTATCCAAGTCATTTAGTGTTTGCCATGTAGCTTTTTTAGGCAGCTTGTTACACTGTAAGACCGCTGATATGGACGGCAAAACGCAACAATTTTCGTCGGATGCGTGTGCGAATGAATTTTAACTAATATAACAGATGTAAAGCTTGAACGTCTGATATAAAACAATTCTGTTAGGCAAAACAGTTAGTACTAGTGGTGTTATTAAAGCTTTTTTAACACTTCACGTACTCGTACAATGTATATGTATATGCACCGGTGCACTAAACACTTGCTAAAAATATCTTGACTGTTAAGTAAGCGGATCAGTACGTTTTTAATCTAACATGACTCTGTGCCTTCCTCATGAAAATCCTAAACAAATTAGCTCTAATAAAACTTTGATGTTTAGTTTTTTTTTTATATAATCGTCGAATTGGTTTTCTTTTAGTTAGAACTTTTCTAGTCTTTTAAACCGTGTGATATAACATTTGTATTTAAGGTATCGCAAACATTGCAAATGGCGAAAACAGGCTAAAATTTCAAAAAAATGAATTTTGGGGGAAATACTTATTGCCACCTAGATTTTATTTATAAAATGTATTTAGCTATGGATGTAGTAAATGTTTGCAAGCTCAATTTAGTCTAATTCATAGCATATACTAAAACAAAAGAAAAACCATTTGCATGAGAACTCTGAAATCCATGAACAATATACCAAAGCAACTCATACCTGAAATAAGTATATGCTAGTCTACAATGCTTAGTGCCAATTCGTCAAAATAATGTTAGGGTTTTCAAGAAATTCAAGAAAATCTTACTTCCTGGTTCAAAGTGAAAGTAGAAAGTGAAAGTAGGAAGTAAGTTTTCCTTAAATTTCTTAAATAAAATCTAGGTGGCAATAAGTATTTCCCCCAAAATTCATTTTTTGAAATTTTAGCATGTTTTTCGCCATTTGCAATGTTTGCGACCTCTTAATCATTGTATTAAACCAAAACAAGGCGCAATGCTGAAAAGAAAAAAGTTAAGAAAAAAAGATCAATACTTTTATGAATTTTTTCCACATTGGCCTCCCATTTATTGTAATTGTTATATTACAATCCATGTCTGGAAATGATCTGTTTATGAGAAAACTATCACGCCAGACTGGCACTGCTGAGTGCAACAAAAATGCTTCGAGGGGTTTAAAATTTTCTATTATCACAGATATGCATATTATGATCAGTTTGATAAATTTAATTGGTTTAATATTTTATTTGTTTGATATACGCAGCTTATTACACACTAAAGCATTGTTTACTTGTCAAACTGACACACTTGCATTACTTTTGCGCATTTGATATTTTGACTGATCCTGAAACATGCTTTAGCGTTTTTCACACTCCCATACGTTTACTGCTGTCTTTTTATGCTAAGCTTTTCAGATGCAAGCAATTGTCAGTCAAAATGATTAACGTTGGTTACTGATGTGTTTGGGTAACTAAAATGTTTATCATTTTGCTTTAAAAAGTATGATTTTCAAAGATGGGGGAGATTGAAATTGTATGTCTCCCATTTAGATATCCTATTTCAAATTAATGTTGCAAATAGATCATGCACCACCAGCCAAAGAAAAGTATGCATTTACCAACTTGCTTTAAGATCTATAAATCTAATTTTTACAGAGATCTTAGTAAGCCGGATTATATAAACAGTTTCTGAATTGATCAATGACAAATGGAGGACCTTTTACAAAACTTAATTACATTTTAGCAAATATCTGAGCGAAAAAGTAACATGAGCGAGAAACTGATCGTATCGTTTCATATATTTTCTGATTCCTACTTATCTAAATCAGATGTTGATCAACAACTTAAAATAAGTGTGTATATAAACAATTTTAAAGGGGAAAAAAGTATAAGATTGTGGGAAGTGAATTAAGATTTTGAATGAAACCAACACTGTCTTCAAATTGTGAAAATATTTGAAAATTAACAGGTGAGTGATGAATATCCGCCAAAATGTAGAGTTTTTGTAGCATCAGCGATTTGCACTGATTGTTTGGGGTTTTTTTGTTTGTCAAAAAGTAATTATGGCGAAGCAGAAGGCGATTTCATTTCTGTTTGCTGTATTTTCTTTATTTTTTTCAGAAAACACGTGTAGTAAAATCCTTCACCTCCAATTTTGAGTGTTATTCATATATTAGGTACATGTATATAAGCTTTATCATTTTCCCCTCTGTCAGTTAAACGATTACTTAAAAAGCTTACTGGATGTGGTAAGATAAGTATGTTTAAATTTATAATTACATGTAGTACCGATGTTTTGTTTTTCATGATAAGATAATTTAAAAAATAAAATCCTGTATTTCTGTTAAGATGAAATCGTCATTCATGCAATTAAACACAATAAGTTCATCACACAATTGCTTTGATTATCATGTATTCATTTTGACCAAACCGAAATAAATATGTCATAAAAAAGAGAAAAATAATGTATTGAACTGAAAACCGTGTGATATAACATTTGTATTTAAATTAAATCTAATTAAAAAAACATTTTCTTTAAAGGCAGGGTTCATGACATAGGTATGTACAATAGATATGTACAATATCATAGTGGTTTGGCGCTGTGTACACTTTTTTTTCTCGTGTAGTTCCCTTTTAAAATTTTATTTACTATTTATCATAGAAGACAAACGAAAATCCGACTTTAATGTGGTGTCCGCATTTACCCCTTACTAATTTAAGGCCACAGTGACATTGATCTTTTGATCTTTTGAATACTCCTTATATATATGTTTCATCTACAAGACCAATATTTCTACCAATTTTAGTGACTGTCGGTTACTAAACCGTGAACACAAATGTTTCAGTGATCGTTATCATCAACCAGATTGATGCATTTCTGATAAAACAGTCTCCAATCGATTATTTATCAAATTTTTATATTCCCTCGACACAGCCTCTTCTGGAAATGTGAGCAAGAGTTGACAAATTGATCAAATTCAAACTAGACACCACAAACAACGTAAGTGAGAATCCGAGACGTTACCGTCTTGGAAATGTCAGTGAAAAAAATATTTTCCAACTGGGGGTTTAATTCAGGTTCTGGGCTGTACATACATAATTTGCTCCCAAAAGGTTCTCATATTTAATTGCATGCATATTAGTCTTATTAATTTAAAAATAGCACACTCATCAGTTCGACAATGTTGCATTCAAAAACACACATATAAAACATCAGAAGGTAATGAAAATGTCAAGCCAAAAGATTATGACTATAAAGGGACAAGTGCACTGGGTTTTAATTCAGCAATAACACGAAAGCAGGAATAAAAGAGACTGACCTAGCTTCTACGTTGTGCGGGTTCCCTAGAAACCTTCAGTTACTTTCAAATACCTGGCACCGTCCTGCCAACAAAGCAAAGCGATTAAATGTAGATTGCTTAATCATCGAGCAAAACAAACGCTGTATAATATCATGTCGGCAGCCTTTTTTAATTAGCAGATGGTATTGACGTTTAAAGTAGTGAAGAACTTAATATTGTTTTTAATTTATAAATTCAATCAACATGAAATACTGGTTCAGAAATACCGTGTTTACTTTTAAAGCATAGATGGTCGATGATTCGAAATTGTGTAAAGGAAAAATGGTCGACTCATTAAATGTGACAATTCTTGATTATTATAACAACTCCGTTTGAATTTCTATCCACGTTTAAAGGTATAAATAGGTAAATACAAAGTTAGAGGGGAAGAGTGATAATACATTTAAAATTCGCTCAATTAATGAGACAACACAAACTTATTTACGATATAAAAGAACTTAAGAGGAATTACACATAACAATTGGTTAAATGTTAATATATTATATGAATAAGACCTAAAGAGATGATCGTTCAGAAAGCACAGGCTTCCCACAAATTCAAAAATGGTTAGCCAATCGAAAACATGCTACATACATGTATAAATGTAGGAGAATATTTTCATGTAAATCGCATAGAAACGGCCACTAATGGGAAAACATGATGATATTAACTAACAGCTACATGTATACATTTGTTTACATCATTTCAAACTCCAATTAAAACAATTTTACTTTTAATTTTAATTCCAACCAGGTTAAGTCGACTGATAGGTAATAGGTTAACTGACAACAACCCTGACATAGTAGACCTTAGTGATGAAAACAGGCCCACAAAACTTGCCGAAAAATATCAAGAATTGTATGACGAACAGAGGACAGATGCCTTTGAAGAGCTGGACAAGATTTATCACAATGAAAAGAAAAGCATCCGTTATTTAAAACAAGTGTTCGAGGTACGATGACTTACTTTTTCAGGTTAGAACACTGGGCTGAAGGTTATAAAGCTGAGATTGGAAACCAGTTTCAAATCTCAAGCATCTGATTGGCTGAAATGGTGACAAGTCGCCATTGCAGCCAATCAGATGCTTGAGATTTGAGACTGGTTTCCATGCTCAGTTTTATAACCTTGGGCACTGAAGTTAAATATCATGTAAAGAGAATTTCTTCAATTGTTAATTAATTAATCAACATATTTAGGCTAGACTTTTATATGAATTTGTCAGTCCATTTTCTGTTCCAGATCTGTATATGATAAATCATTTGAAAAAAAATGAGATCACGATATATAACTTCTAAACAATTAAAAAATTAAAATTTAAAAAATTCTGTATTTTCTTGATAAAGAACAAGAGTTCGAAAATTCGAAATAAAGAGTGATAATTTTAAATAGAGTTACTTCTAAACAACTAATTATTTCTTAAAGATTTGATCTTTCAATAAGGTTTAGGATTTCATTTTTCGCAAATTAGCAAACAATTACTTACTTATATTTATAAAGCCCCTTGAAGCCGTTGAGCACGATACTTGTATTTATGTATATTTTGAGTTGCGCTGAACCCGGTGCTAGGCGGCGTGAACAGTAATATTCTCTTCCATTATTGCTCATGCACAAACTCAAACAAACCGAGCCTGCAATATTTTGATATTTTTCATGTCAGTGGCTTTCAAAGTTCTTTTTTTTATCTATTACATATAATTTGAACAAGAGTGACTCTCCATTTATCGTAGATTCTAATCATTATGATAATCAATTTCAGACTGTCTTTTCTTAATAAGTCAGTGCTCTGCTAGAAATATATTGGCAGATTATTTTTTTATTATCGATAAAGATACAAGTATGTAAACTTGCAATATAACGTTTCGATGGTTTTTAACATATTTTGTAATGTGTGTTTTTTTTGCGAATAATAGAGCATTTTGTATTTATAATTTCACCAAAAATGTTAAAAGTTATGTTTATGCTTATTTTATATGGATAGATGACATTGTACATGTATGTACGTTCAACTGCTTTATAACTTCGAATTGTATTTTTCAAAGATGTTTGTTTTCAAATAGGATATCAAAGAGCATTGTGATAAGATGGCAAAAATTCAAAATGACACACTTTTTGAGACCGTAACAATTAAGAAGACAGTATGTAGATTTTTGTCTTTATTTCATTATTTTCCCTTCATCATTATCGTCGTCGTAGTCATTCTTTAGTTTGAATGAGTTAAGCACATATTTCATTTAATTCAGTTTTATATACTTGTTTTTGTTTCTAGAATGTCCGACTTAGTCGTGTTTCTGTATATTTTACTCCTGTGATACTTCTCGCATAATGTTCAAGTCGTTTGTTATATTCATAGTTATAACATTGATGAAATAAAATGATTTTTCGTTGAAATCATAAAAATACTAAATGAAAAGAATAGTGTAATTTACCTTATGCAATGCATTTTGCTTGTTTTTGGGTTTCAGGGGATTCATGTTTCAAACGAGATATTGAAACAACTCAAAGATTTAAGCAAAGCTACAGCAGGAGTTTCTATTCCAGGAGTGTACGAGGTACGTAAATCATGTTATAATCGTGAAACAAATTGTCTTTAATAATATTTTTCTATCTATTGATTACAAATTTATCTTAATTAAGCTAATCATGCAAACAAACTCTTGATCATAATCTTTCTATTAAAAAAGGGAAATATGCATATCAGGAATTGCCAAATTTAAATAGCACAGCCTCCCTACACAGCCAAAAAGAAAAGAAAAATATTGCATGGTTAACAAAATGATCAGTTTCAAAACATACACCAAAAACAATTAACAAAAAAAAGAGAACCTGGGGGATATTACCGCCTTGGAACGGTCAGTAACTAATCAATTTGTCACTGGGAGTTTAAACCAGGTTCTTGGCTGCATTAACCTATCACTTGCCCCAACAGGTTCTCATATCGAAAAACAAGTGCAAGTTGTCTTGGTGAAATAACTACAACCCACCCATCAGCTCAACCATGTTGCATGCAAAAGCGCACAAACATATAAAACATAGGAAGCTAATGGCATTACAAAGCCAAAGGGGAGGGTACTCAATGATATTACTGAGACCAGTGCACCTGGAGTCAAATAAGCTAGAACAGATGACAAGGATATAAGAACGGTTTAGTTTCTATTTATAAAATTGTTTAAGCACGATAAACGAGCTTATTTGATTTTAATATAATTGTAAATTTTACATTTTAGATGATTTTGTCTCGAGTGTTTATGTTCTGATTATGTTTCTCGATACGGCTCATCACTTTTATTAAATTACTCGAGAACTAGTTATTTAATGCTGAAGTTTGTCTTCTATATATATTCGTACATGTTAATAAAAAAGTGATTTGATATTTGCCCTGTTACTGTCCAAGGGCAGTCGTATTGGCTCGAGGCCGTAGGCAGGACAATTACGTTGACGTCATTATGTTTACTATTTCATGACTGTGCTGTAAAACAATGAGAAAGATGTAGAAACTTATTGCCGAAACGTCAAAAATAGAGTCATAAAAACAATGTTTTATTAGAGTTTGGACTGATAATTTTTTTATAAAACATTTACTTACTTATGATTGAAAAAGAAGATATTACTTAAATCAAAAGTAATATTAAAATGACAAAAACAAATATTCAATTATTTTTAATATTCAAATGTTCTAGCGCTACATAGAGGAAGTAAAACAGAATCATAAAGAAACAGTTGTACATATGTTACTGAATGCCAAAGTTCTACCATTTATCAAAAGGAGCATAGAGCTTTGCTGGTTGATGTCAGTTCAGGATCCCCCGCTTGCTTTTGGAACTGATCCTAAAGCAACAGAACCTTTTGATACCGACGTTTTCAAGTTCTACACAAGGACGGGCACGTATTGCGAATATGTTGTTTGGCCTCCTCTCTATCTGTTTAAAGACGGGCCGCTTTTGAACAAAGGTATTGCGCAGGGTTTCACACCTCAAGAGTTCATTAAACCAACAACTAGCCAGAGAGGACACGCTCCTGCAGGCACATCATTTAACACAGGCACTGAAGGACATGGCTATACTCGACATTCAGATGATAAAAAATCAAGAGATTCCAGCGATGTTAATATAAACGAAACCAAACACCATGCGGAACAAAAATATAATAGTGGATATAATTTAACTGATTTTCAGATGCATCACAGATACTATACTGGGCCAGACATGGCTAGACTGTCGAGAATTGGAGAGAAACCAGAAGTACACGCTCGTGCAGGAACATCATTTAACACAGGCACTGAAGGAAATTTAAATAAAGGCTATACTCGACATTCAGATGATAGAAACTCAAGAGATGCCAGCGGTGTTAATATAAACGAAACCAAACACCGTGCGGAACAAAAATATAATAGTGGATATAATGTAACTGATTCTCAGACGCAACACAGATACTATACTGGGCCAGACAATGCTAGACTGTCGAGAATTGGAGAGAAACCAGAAGTAAAGTATTGAAAGGTTGCATAGAGCTAAGAACAACTGCAAAATTTAATTATGTACGTCAGTTAAAAATATTTTTTAAAAAACTTACTAATGTCTGGAATAATTACAATGTACCTTTAAATGAATTTATAAGAGAAGTGTGTACTGTAAAAAAAACAACCTTATTAACAAGGTTAAAGATTTGAAGTTAAACTAAGTAAACGTCTGTTAGCAAGCTAAAGAATTGAAAAAAAACAACAGTTGAAAACGTTATGTTCACCGAAATGCAGGAAAATGTGTTGTGCAATATGTTCTTCAGAATGCTCAACTCGTAATGACTTGTAAAGTGTAAAAGTTGATATATGATATATTTAATTAAAATGCATAAGTTTAAAATAATGTAACCTAGCTAAAAGCATTCAAATCATTCTATGTGAAGATTACTTACTTTATTATTTAATTAATTAATTTATTTATTAGATGTTTATACGTTTGCAAATGATCATATCATTCACATTAGTTTCATTTCATTTCTTTTCTGGTTTCTGGAAAGACTTTGATAGGAAATGTCGAATGTATCTTTAACAAATTAATTCTATTTTCCATATTTCTTTTAAATGGAACATTTTCAAACAAGAAATATCTTTAAAAAAGATAAACGGCGTTGATGGAAAAGATTTATATATACATGTATATAAGAAAGAAAGAAATACAGAGAGGCAAAGCAGACACAGTTTAGTTATTTTATTTTATTTGTTATAGCTGTCGACGAACCCTACCTCCCTTCTTAGTATGACTAAGAGATTAAGCGACCGAATCATGACAACTCATAAATTTATTGAAAGTGTCTTTCAAAAAAAATGTTGAAGCTGTTGCAACAATTTCATACAGTGATAACAAGTCGATTAAAGATACTGAAGCAAAATATTCAGTTTCAATAAAATACCTCGTGTAGAGTGAGAATTCAAGATGAATACATGTCCTTGAAATTTAATAAATATAAATAATAACAGCCTGTTACAAGAGCGAAATCTACCAACTTTTAAGTATATTAACTTTAAAAAAAGTGTCCGTCCTGAGTATTGAACCCGGGGCCTCCGCTTGAGGCGAGAGTGTTAGCCACTACACTACAGTAAACTTGTATTTCGTACTTGAAATTAACAATCAGTATCAAAGGAACTAGAAAGGAACCAGTAAGAACTAGGAATATCTACACTTCTCTTTCGTTTTACACTGTGTATTGTATGCAAGTGTTTACCTGACACCCAATAATATTCCATATAATATTGTATTTAAGCCATCAATATTGACTGAACTGGTTACTTAAATCGTAAATATGTTTTTCCTCCAATACAACACCCTCTAACAACCAATCGAATTAATCTATTTGATTTTTCCGCTGCATAATAATAAAAATCCCACTAGATACCTCTCCACCCTGCTAGATGCCTCTCTGGTGTAAATAGCTACCAATCGAAATAGTTTATTTCATTTTCCCTCTGCATAATAAGAGAATACGAGTATTATTTACAACATTTCATTGGTCGAAAAACTAGGTCAAAAGTGACCTTAGACAGCTAACGCCGAAAAAAGACTGTAGAATACAGTACACATACTGTAGTCAAATTATTCACCCAGTCATTTGTTAATGTTCTTAAAATAACATAACGGAGCGAGTTTGAGTTTTATTTTGAACGTGACTAGGTCCCAAGGTTATAAAGGTAAGAATGGAAACCAGTCTCAAATCTCAAGCATCTGATTGGCTGAAATGGCGACAGTCGCCATTTCAGCCAATCAGATGCTTGAGATTTGATACTGGTTTCCAAACTCAGTTTTATAATCTTCAGCACTGAATCACAAGTGACACATCTCATCTTGTCCCCTACCGCGCCATTTATTTGCGATGTTTTTTTTTAACTTAGTCAAGGAAACTTTCTTTCTCTCTTCTCTCTGTCTTTGCTCTCTCTCTCTCTCTCTCTCTCTCTCTCTCTCTCTCTCTCTCATGTGCATAAAATCATTCTTTCTGATCTAAAGAAATAGTTGGAGTCTATAGAGTTTATGACAATGCTTATAAAAAATCCTTCACCATCTATTATGCTGTTTCACATTTGCTTCAAAAAAGAAATATACTTAGCTACCATTTTTACTCGCTTATGCTCTAAGGTGGAAAAACAACAGGTGGAATAAAATTATAAGTTTTAGATTTTATTATGTGGTTTGCTGTTTTTTATTCCACGACATATAGATTTTTTCATTATATGAGTTAGTGTTATCATTTCTAAATTCAAAAAAAATGTTTTTCGTTAACATATTATACGCACGGCTACTTTGCATGACTTTAAACTTCGAAGTTTGTTAAAATAATTTGTTGTTTTGAATGTTTGAAATTATTTAGGACAATCTGTTATGAGAAAATAATAGATAATTGTAATATCTTTCCAAATATAGTAAAACCTTAAACATCTAAAAATATGACCGAATGCATCTTTTCCCGTGACGTGCCCCAATATTATGTTAGGGCTAATCAAGTTATATCAGGTGGCGTGGGCAGTTCCGTTACTACCCATGAACAGGCTCACTAAAAACCGAGCATGCAATATTTTCATTTTTGTGTTCTGTAGCTTTCATTTTCATCTCAAATAAGATCAGAATGCAATTAGCCGTACCTATCTCTTTTGAATATGTTATATCTTAACTGCTAATTTGCTTTAATGTCGGTCATAAAATGAAATAATTCACTTTACAAAACAAAACCGAAAACCCCCCAAATATTCACAATTTTTAACATTTCCAGTCTGCTGAAATCAACAAAGATTTCATGCCTTTTTGAAATTATACTACCAGTAAACACATGGCCGTCCAATGTTCAGCAGGTCATATAATATGTAAGCTGTCTGAAAAGTAATCAATTGTTTTATTACAATGGCAGCATGACAATTTAAATAAGAGAACATGCAGTCTAACCCAAAGAATGTTCAATTGTTTAAAGTTGTGTGTAAAAAGTACTAGAAAAAGCACGAGTTAAAAAATAATATTTGCATCAAATTGAAGGCGCTTCCTTTGAAATGGGCCGTTCCTATCTGGCTTTTTTGACTGGACCTGAGTGAAAGTGGGCATAATGACCTGTTATCATTTACAAGGTGCACAGTTTATCTTATATAAAACATGTGTATGTTTTTATGTTCCAAAGATACTGTTGCAGATTCAGAGTCCAAACCAAAAGAATCAGTTGATTAAATGCAAAAAAATCTTAGCTTATTATAAAGCAACATTTACACGAAAGTACCAATTAGTGCACTGAACACTGACATTGGAAGAGCAGTTCAATGAAAAACTCCTGGTATACCCTCGACCCCAGTGTCACCTTCCCCTCCCCTTTAACACACATAGACTCCAACCACCGACGTCACAGATCTGAATACGTTCTTTAGTTGACAATAAAACAATTATGTTATCTTTTTTACAAGCACAGGTAAGGAGATGAAACAAGCAATAACATTTTTATATGGTATGTACATGTCAGGGAGATTTCATAGATTACTAGTATGCAGAAAGTCTTAAAGCTAGTTTCCGGCTTAGAAGGAATAGTTGTTAATCATCGTCAGAATTGTTACATTATGATCGATAACTATATTGGCCATAAAATTAATTTAAATACAAGATCTCCGCGAGCTTCTACATGTATAACAGTTTAAGAGAAAATTATGTTAACACCAACACGCATGTGTACTTTATAGTACTTTATTATTCAGTTTATTCTTTAAGTGGACATTCTTGGCTGACACCAGAAAAGCTACACTTTCGTATTGTTAGTAAGTAATGAATATTTTAAAGGCTGCTGCTTTAGCATCGCTTTTCTTCTGCGAACAAGTACGCTTCGACTGAAGAATAATCTATGCAAATCTGACAACGAACGCATTCATTTTAGAACTGCATAATCATTTCCGATCAAAAGACCAATACTAAAATAAAAGCATTATTACTATATTACCTGAATAAAACGTTAAATAAGGTCTTCACGATACAAAATTATCTACAGTAATGTCATTTGGGGGCAGTTGTCTATATAATAACACAAGCAATAAAGCACCATCCTTTAAACTATATGTCATGTTTAGAAGCGACAACTCATCTTTGGAACTTGTTGCATTGTCTGCTGTTAAATCATTTTATTTCGCGCGAGTTTAATTTTCGGATATTTCGCGCTACGGCAAGAGCGCGAAATTTA
Organism: Corbicula japonica; assembly: GCA_038501625.1. NCBI lineage: Eukaryota > Metazoa > Mollusca > Bivalvia > Venerida > Cyrenidae > Corbicula > Corbicula japonica. Next base: position 7,307,977 of record JAZAYU010000012.1, read on the forward strand.
ACCCCAGCGAAATTAAACCATTTAACAGTGTTTCTTTATAGGAAAATACAGTTGCGCGAATTCGTGCCCCCACGAATTTGTTATTTACGGGTTTTGCGCGAAAATTCGTCACCGTGAAATTAAATGATACTACAGTACTAGTCTAATCAGTTTTATCAGATGATTCGTAAACATAAAATTCGCTGTACTGAGTATATTTTACTTTCGTTTTTACTTGATTTACTTCCTCATTCCGTTTCTCCATAGGTTAAGACTTGTTCGACAACGAATACGGCACATACAATGATTTAACTATGGCAGTCAATAACAGGTAAGTTAATATTTATTAAAGTTCAACGCTTGTCGATACAAAACGAGAATATAACATTTGTTTATTATTAAATTTAGCAAACAGAAACTAATCTCTTTTCATTTTTTGTGTCGAGCACCTAATATTGCAGTGAAATTAGTTATGAATAGTACGGATGCGGTATGTGTATTGTTTTTCTGGACTTTTCAAATATAATTCAAGAGCTCTGCTACAAACTTTATTTTCCATTTTTGTGTGTGCCTTTCCTATACAAATACAAAATTCTTTCATATCATTCCAGCTTCCAAACTTAAATACAGTCTCATGACTTTGTATTTTTCACTGTTATTTGGGCTGGCAGTAAGTATTAATGTCGAGACACAGCGAAATTCAACAAAATGATTTGCCCTTGAAACCGAAAGTAGACAAGATGGGAGCTTTTCTCAAATTCCACATATTGGTTCAGTATTATATCAACAATATACTGTAGATGTATAACTAATATAATTTTGCTAAATGATTTTCAGTATTGTAAGTGGATGCAGATACTAATTCGTGCTACAACAGTTTTGTGTTTTTGTTTTGTTTACTGAGCCAAAATGAAAATTTTACAATCTCGATTACATTATGATACATTAACAAGAGCCAGTCGGAAACGACTGCACGCTCGACTATTCGAAGTCAGACATATTTAAGCACATTTAAAACTGGGCTTCATTTAAACTGGGGAGTGATTCAGGAGTTTATGACACCCAACACACACACATGAACAAAAGTTTCTTAATCCAAGTTAGGAAATCAATAAATTACACCTATTAATTTATTATTGTAGTTTTTTTAGAGGGTTTACACAACCCAGTCCATACACCCCTGATCCCACACCCATCAACCCACTATCCCTGCCCACCTATAGTGATGTGGTGGGGTGTGGTGTAGTATAGTAAGGTATGGTATGCTGGTTGCTGTTGTTGGTATTGTTGTTGGTGTTGGTTGTGATGGTGTTGTTGTTGCTAATGTTGTTGTCAGTGTTGTTGTTCTTGTTTTTGCTGGTAGTGGTGGTGGTATGTGGTGGTGTGGTGGGGGTGGTTGTGGTGGTATTGTTGGTGGTGGGAGGTGGTGGTAGTGTGGTGTGGTGGTGGGGGGGGGGTGGGGGTGGGGGGGGGTGGTGGTGGTGGGGGGTGGTGATGGTGGTGGTGGGGGGTGGTGGTGGTGTGGTGGTGGTGGATGGTGTTGGTGTGGTGGTGGGTGGGTGGGTGGGTGGTGGTGGTGGTGGTGGTGGTGGTGGTGATGGTGTGGTGTGGTGTGGTGTGGTAAAGTATAACCACTCAACACTTTCAACCAAAGTATGTTAAGTGAATCTGTTTTAAACCTTTTCTATAGTGAAGGGGGGTGGTGGTGGTGGTGGTGGTGGGTGGTGGTGGTGGTGGGGGGTGGTGGGGGGTGGTAGTGGTGTGGTGGTGGTATGGTGGTGGTGGTGGTGGTGGTGGTGTGGTGTGGTGGTGGTGGTGTGGTGGTGGTGTTGGTGGTGTGGTGGTGGTGGTGGTGGTGGTGGTGGTGGGGGGTGGTGGTGGGGGGTGGTGGTGGTGGTGGTGTGTGGTGTGGTGTTTTAAACCTTTTCTTTAGCATTACCTATGAAAAACACTAACATTGAAACTTTAACCATAATTTCTAAGTCTTAATTCTAATTTCTTAGCGAAAAAGGGCAAAAATTAGATTAAAAAAAGCAATGATGAGTTATGGGCCTTTGAAAATCAACCTGATGTATGATAAAATAAAGGTATACAAAGTTTAAAAGTTGTCGTTTTAATAGAATGAAAGATATGAGGTTTCGCCACCTTGCACGCAAACTTTAACCTTAATTTCTAAGTCTAAAAAGGGCAATAATTTGATATAAATCAAAGAAAGAGTTATGGTTCTTGGCATACATAGTCAGGGTCATGATAGTGAACAACTTTCAAAGCTAAAGTACAAGAAGAATGAAAGTAACTAGCTTGCACGCAAACTTTAACCTGAAATTCTAAGTAAAAAAAGGGCAATAATTTGATAAAAATCAAAGAAAGAGTTATGGTTCTTGGCTTACATAGTCAGGGTCATGATGGTGAACAAGTGTCTTTAGTTTCAAAGCTATAGTACAAGAAGTATGAAAGTAACTAGCTTGCACGTAAACTTTAACCTGAAATTCTAAGTTGAAAAAGGGCCATAATTTGATTAAAAATTAAAGAGTTATGGTTCTTGGCATACATAGTCAGGCTCATGATGGTAAACAAGTGTTGAAAGTTACAAAGCTATAATACAAGAAACTAGCTTGCACGCAAACTTTAACCTAAAATTTTAAGTCGAAAAAGGGCCATAATTTGAACAAAATGGAAGTTAGAGTTATGGTTCTTGGCATACCCACTCGGGATATGGTAATGAACAAGTGCTGAAAGTTTCAAAGCTGTAGTATAAGTAGTATGGAAGTTATGGGTTTGTACACTAGCTTGCACGCAAACTTTAACCTGAAATTCTAAGTCAAAAAGGGCCATAATTTGATCAAAATGAAAGTTAGAGTTATGGTTCTTGGCATACACACTTGGGATATGATGATGAGCAAGTGTTGAAGTTTTCAAAGCTGTAATATAAGTAGTATTGAAGTTATGTGTTTGTACAGTAGCTTGCACGCAAACTTTAACCGGAAATTCTAAGTCGAAAAAGGGCCATATTTGATAAAAATGAAAGTTAGAGTTATGGTTCTTGGCATACAGACTCTGGACATGATGATGAACAAGTTTGCCAAGTTTCAAAGCTGTAGTGTAAATATTATTGAAGTTATGTGTTTGTACAGTAGCTTGCACGCAAACTTTAACCTGAAATTCTAAGTCGAAAAAGGGTCATTATTTGATCTAAATGAAAGTTAGAGTTATGGTTCTTGACATACACACTCGGGATATGATGATGAACAAGTGTGCCAAGTTTCAAAGCTGTAGCTACAGTAGTTTTTAAGATATAAGTAGGTTGCACGCAAACTTTAACCAAAGCGGGACGCCGACGCCCAAGTGAGTACAATAGCTCGACATATTCTTCGAATAGTCGAGCTAAAAATGATGCCAGTTAATGCAGATTATATGATTATTTTGGAAGTTTTCGGTTCAGTATCTATCGGTTTAAGAATGAAAACATTTTGTGGAACTGTGTTTTATTGGCGGTAGAAACACCTTACTGACGTGTGTATTAAATATGAAAAATAAATCGTTTTAATATATTGTGTGGTATAACTCCTTCCAATCAGGAAATAACTATGTCATGGATATTATTCTGCTGTTGTTGTTTTTTCTAGTACTTGTATTCAGTATTGGTAAAGGCTTCACCAGCGACAGTTACAACTTGTATTTGATTAAACTAGTTTCTTACAAATCTGAACCAAAGACATACCTCACCACACACTATACTGTGGATTTTGATTTACTTCCTCATTCTCGGGGGTTATGCCGTGCTTTTTAGATTCGTTAAATAGTTGTTTGGTTAGTCGATATGGAATCTCATGATAGGAACAGGTAAACAAGCTTAGCTCTTCTTAGTTACAAGTTATTTAATCAACTGTTTTAATTGTAATGTCTTGCAAAACATCTACACTTGTATATACCAATACATTGTAGTTGAATCAATATTAAATAAACAGAAAAACTGGGATATTTAAGAATTATTATGCGTGAGATATTTAATTTACAAGTATCTAACAATTTGAAATGTAAATATTTAGAAATAGTGTGCTTGTTAATTGTATTTTTACAATTTGAAAAAAGAAACATTCTATAATCAGATCCATGACTGAATACAAAATGAGAACACCGTCAACCAATAAAATAATGCTTAAAATTGGTGTTATGAATGTTTAATTTGAAGATTGAATGGTTTATGTTAAAACTTTTCTATCATAATGATTGTGTCATCATTTTTTTTCAAATTGTAGATGCAAAGCATATTTTTCTTAATTAATAAATATCCCTCCATAACGTCAGCACTGTCATTGTAGGAGGCATGCATGGACAGAAAACTCTGACGCTTACAGTTCATTAAACCCGAACTCCAGTGCTACAAGGCAAGGTTCAAATGACGTGCAAACAGGAGCATATGAAGGTCGGACAAACGAAAGAGGCGGCGCTCATCGGGGACAAGAGAACGTGCAGATAGGCCTAGAGAGAAACAGCAATCCCTCCTCAGTAGAAGATGGCTTGGCTTTTCGTAAGGTTTCCGCTCTTTTTAATGCAGTGGAAGAACTAAAGCCGCACGTAGATGACATCAAGGATTGTTTGAGGAAACGAGAACAGGTTTATTTAAAATTCAATCATTTTAATATAATAAGCCCTTCACTTAACGTCAATTTTATACATGCGTAATAAACTATTTTTATGAAATAATATAATGTTTTTAATTTAAAAAGCAACAATAAATCATTAACAAAAATTGGCCCCTTATTTAAGGTAGCAGTGCCTGTTAAATTAACAAAACAATGTGTCACCCACAGACCAGACACTTGTTGATATGGTTAAACAATATTCATGCTGTAATACTAGTCATGTACATTAAACGGCAGAAGTTATCGTTATTCTAAACAACAACAACAACAACAACAACAATAATGCAGAAAAACAGTTTCTAATTCGTTTACTGGAGAATAACTTATACTTAACCATAAACTAATTTTACAGGCAAATCCAAGCGAGAGACATACACAAAGAGAAGAAATTTTGAACGCTAGAAAACAAAATGATAGCCTCAAAAGAGAAATATCTGATCTCGTAGAAAAGTATGATAAACAGCTAGCTGAGTACGAACAGAGGTATAACAAACTATATCAAGAGAATGAAAATGAAGTTTGGAAGGTTAAATCCTTGACAGAAAATAACGACAAGCTCCAAAGGGCGCATAAAGATTTGAAAGATGTGAATGCTTTTCTGAAGAACGAGTGTTTACAGACAAAAACACAATTGTCAAAGCTTCAAGATGAACATAGGAAAGTGACGAAAGAACTGTCTGACTGCAAAACACGGTATCATTTCTTTTTGTATCCATCTTATCTCATTATCTCTTTTCAAAAAAAGTAAGTAGTGCTTCTACAAATTAAAACTTAAAACGAAATCAAATAATTGACGACAAACTACATTATTTTCCTAATAAATGTACAAATGTACAGTATGTTTAAATAGCTTTATAGGAATATTTTGTTCTAGTTTAAGTCGTTTGATGGGAGGAAAATTATCTAACAATAATCCGGATATCGCTGATCTCAGTGATTCAAATCGACCAACAAAACTTGGTGAAATGTACCAGGAACTGTATGATAACGAATGGACAGAGGCTTTCGAGCAGTGTCTTGTAGAGTTTAACCAAGACGAGAACAAAGGCATCCAAACACTATTAGACCTCCTACAGGTACATTTTATTAATTTAAAATAAGTAATTATTAACAAATATGACTACGCAATCTTTTTTAAAACGTTAAGTTTTGTTACTGTCCTAGGCATGTTTAAAAATGCGTAAACAATCGATCACACACGAGTTGTAATGTTTAGTGTAAACAATAGATAGTTTCAACACCAACAAATAAAGTAACTGTTGCAATACCTCTGCCTTACAGTTGCATTACCTCTGCCTTACAGGTGCATAACCCTTGCCTTACAGGTGCATTACCTCTGCCTTACAGGTGCATTACCTCTGCCTTACAGGTGCATTACCTCTGCCTTACAGGTGCATTACCTCTGCCTTACAGTTGCATTACCTCTGCCTTACATTTGCTAAACCTCTGCCTTACGGTTGCATTACCTCTGCCTTATCGTTGCATAACTTCTGCCTTACGGTTGCATTACTCGTTCTTACAGTTGCATTATCTCTGCCTTGTAGTTGCATAACCCCTGTCTTACATTTGCATAACCTCTGCCTTACTGTTTAAGAGCCTGTGTCACCAACCATTGAGCTTCGGCTATATAAAGGTTGGAAACTAAAAAAATAGAATTTATTTTTTTGTGTAAATAATTAATCTATATCAACTTCCAAGTTATTTTTTGTGTGGCATATTTGTCAGAAAGTTGTCGTTGCCATGGCAACCAACAGTTTTTCCATGTATAATAGCATTTACCTACTGCCCACTTTTAGAGAGAAACTATCAGTGGCAAAATGGATTTGCAATAGAAAACTTTAATGTGAATTGTTCTAAACCATTTTATTGATCAAAAGAGATGATAGCAATGCCAACTTTACTCATTTCTTTAATGTTTGTAAATGTTTAAACCCTCATCTGGTAGGGGTAGCCATTAGTTTTTTGTTAAAATTCATATGAAATTTTCTCAACCCTGCAACCATATCCAGGCTATTTATTGATACTGCCAAAAACAGCATTCTTTCTTCTTCAATAATCACTAATAAAATCGGGTAGCAAATTCAATACAATGGTGGTAAAGAAGGTACTAAAATGTGCCTGACGTCCTTAATTTCCACTGAGTTACCTCCCTTTCCAACTCTTCTAAAATAAACAAAGTTTCCAAAATGGCACATTGTTTATCTTTTGGAATTTCTTAGTCTAGATCATCTAGACGTTCTGTCATTGATCAGTGTCACACTGCTCTGACGAACGTCTAGAGACACCGCTATATAAAAAGTCTGACCGACAGGTGGCGCTTTTGTATTGTAAACAAATCCAAAATCAATCGCGATTTCTAATGAAATTTGTTAACGGTGCTTTAACCGTATTTCTCCCACACTGGGCAAAGTGAAATTAAGGAAATATGATATCGAGCTACAAAATCAGGTATATGGTTTATAAACAAATGGCGTGTAAGTACTTCCCTACCCCATTATACATAAATGAAAGCAAATATATGGCACGCCGTTGATGCCTACTCGTGATTATGGTTTTAGACTGTCACGTTGTATGGGTGGACGGTAGTCTCAATAATTCGACTGCAAGCACAGACCCATTATCATACTGACTTTTTACAGATGTCTGTTCTTTACGTCTCAAGCAGTTACGATCAAAACTGTGGTGGAAATCGACCCGATTTAAATTCTGTTATTTATCGATAAACGTGACGTCGTGAGTCAGGTAAACTTGAAGCGCGGAAATCGAAATTTTTCGACATGGGTGGAGGTTTAAAAGAGTTTTGTATAAAAAACGAAACCGTTATTTATAAAGGATTACATATATTGATTCTTCTTGAATGTGGCTTTTCAGGTATGTAAATTTTTTAAAGGTACATATGGTTTAAGATGCTTTATGGAGCCGCCAACGTTGCTATCAAATTCCGATCGGCGGCATATAGAAATAGAAGGAAAATTTTCCGCATTGATTTGAATGCTAACTGGGTTGTACGCGAAAGGCAAATATCGCATATATAGAAAAGCCTTTGTCGCGTACAAATAGTTGTGCTAGGGTGGACGGGTGGTCCAGTGGTTACGCGTTGGTCTACCAATCCGGAGGTCGTGAGTTCGAATCCCGAACACGGCACTGGAAATTTCTGTATTATACGTCTAGTGTTTCCCACCCAACTAAGTACTAGTTCACTTCCATGAAGTAGAATCGGTGCTATACACCGGGCACGCAAGAACTTAAGAATCAGAGGGCCTCTTCGAAAAGAGCTATGTTAGCGCACCCGGATTCCCTGTATCTGTATCTTAAAGCTCATCTCTATAGTTATCTGCACCTGTCAGATGTGATTGTATAATAATATATAGATATATGTGTGTAAATACTCGGTGGTGATGTTGATGTATACTTGGTGATATCATAAATATGATGGTAGGGGTAACATACGTTGAATACAACGATCTCCTCAAATGGAGGTAAAAGAAAGTGTACATATACAAAAAACCTTATCCTCTGGTGAAGAGGTGTGCACCTTTGAATAAAGGAGGAAATTACAAAATACATACATACATATGGTATGGCAGTTGTCATTGTACGGTGATTGATAAAAAGAGAAGAATATCAAAATCTCTCTAACGGAAAAATGCAATGCTTGCAAACTTTGCATAAATAAATCGTATTATGCCTGTTTACTATTTATACGTTTAGAAAAGTTAGAGCAGTAAAAAAATAGTTTGACCTGAAAAATATCCCTACATTCTACAGCCAAACACAAAACAAAGCAACACATCAAATTAAATGCCTTCCTCAGCTTACTTGAATACGCCTTTCGGCGCAATAATACAGTTAAAAATGCGTGTCGCCATAGGATATGTTTTTTCGAATTCCAGCTGACAGGGCGACAGTCTAAAAAATAACTTTCACAAGACAACAACAGCGTTCCATACTAATGTCCTAATGACAAGCCTCGTTTTGGAATGTCTGTTTTTTTAACGAACAATGTCTTCAGACGTACTGATCGCCATTGCGAAATCAGAGCGTCTGAATGATTGAGACTAGGAATTTCTTAAATCAATGGAAGACAATACTTACTGGGAAAATGATGGAAAACAAGCAGATTGTGCATCTTAAGAACTGCAATGGTACTAAATAGAGTTGGTAAAGCCTCCACAACCTACAGACAAGCTTTACAAGTGTGGAAGGAGTTTGGTGTTTTTATTCCAGTTGGAGGAGGTAGGTAGAAATAAAGTTATTTTCACTTCTATGAGGCAGTCAATTTCTTTTTGAGCTTGTTTTACAAGAAATGCAATAAATAATTCATATTACTTGACATGATGTTAAGTTAAACTTTTATTTTGAGCTATGCATGTCTGTTTCATTACTGATGGGAGCCTATATCTAAATATAGAAAATATTGAAAATAGAAAATTTTCAAATTGTTGCTCTGGTAACTTGATCTGCATTCACTGCCATTTAATGCAAAAGAACATGGCATACACCAGTTTTTGGCTCTTGTTTTTTGGTTAGGGTAATTGATTTTCATTGCTTCTGAAAAAAACTGTGCCCACTCACAGTGTACTGTGTGTATGAAAATTAATAGTTACCACAGGGGAAAGTTACACAAACCTGACTGCATTTTTATAGTGATGCATTGATTAATGATGTATTATTAACTCTGATGGTATTTCTAGTATTTAAAATACTGGAATAGTTTTTTAATCCAAGTGTTGTTTTATTTTTACAGTGACCAGATAGAAATCAGAATGTACTATCAACAGTGAATACATGTGACCCAGGAGTGGTAGGTCTAAGTGATTTTCATTGCTTCTGAAAAAAAAACTTAATAATAATAATACACAATGGACACCCAGGTTCAGTATAGCATAAATATAGTTGTTGTACTTTTAATCTTGAAATTTAATAAAAAAAAATATTGGAAATGATATAATTGGAATAGTAAAGACTTCCTTTGTTTTGACAGCTCTTGTAACAAAATTATCAAACTATAAAAATGTTTTTAAATCCTGTGAACACAATAAAATATTGATATAATCAATTGTTATTAAAACTTAATTGAATTCCAAAACAAGTAAATCATTTTGACAGATAAAACTGTTTTTGTAGGTGTGAACTCAGACCACTGATACAGATTGTGATAGCCTTTGGTTACCAGGGAGTCAGTACACAGAACAGGGAAGCCAAGATTATGAAATACTTAAATTAGAAATATCACATAACCAGAAGAAAAGGCGAGCATTGGACAGTTTCTTAGAATGTTGTGGACCAAGTACAGTGAAAAAATAACAACAGTTTAAACAAATTGGACAGAAGGATCAGCTCGCACTAAAAAAGACTATCTGGCTAAAGCTTCCAAAATATTTGAACAAGTCCTTCATGTTATTGCACCAAGTCAAGAACATTTATTGGCTGAGGCATTTGTAGTTGCACAACAGCCCACATTACAACAAAATGACTAGCAAATGACAGGTGTTAATAGAGGGTATTGTTTTAGCAAGTGTAACATAGAAATACATCACTAGTGTAACATATATCTATCTTTTACAGCTCAAAACAACTTTTCTGGTTATTTTTGTTAGTGTTTTCTTGAAGAATTTTCATTGTAGAATTTGTCAGTGTCTGTTTAGGACATTATGACATGTCGTCTTGTTCTAAAACTTAAACATATTTTCTAAAATTCCAATTTTATGTTTAAAATGTTAAAAACAAACATGATTTCATTAATGGCACAAAAGTCGTCTTTTACAGGCATTGCAAGACAACTTTTTAGCACTGGTGAAAGATGGTGTGCACAAATTAAATTTGTTAACAGCTTTCATATAAAGACATTACATGAATAATCAAAACCCATTAGGAAACCCAGTCTTAATTGTGTCAGCAATAATGTAATAAAAATTCTTATCAAATATTTTGAGGCAATTACTTTTCACACTCCCTATGTATAACATCTTTAACCCTTTTCTCCATGTACATATATATGGGCTTTGTTGCTTGTGCAACCAATGTAGATCCAGATCAGCTGGCAAATCATTTCTGTCTGATGTGGCTCAACACTGGTTGCCTCTTGATCAGAAGTTATCCAATGAATCTAAAAGCAAACTGAAGATCCTGATCAGATGGCTCAGGTATGTGGGCTGATCTGGATCTACACTATTTTAAGGGTTTTTGAATATACAGACTAAATTCTGCAAGTCCAAAAGGCTAAAAATGAGTTTAGGTAGGGCCAACAAGATACTTTTTTATTTTGGTACCAAATTATAGCCTATTATATGGCCTTACAATTTAGACTGGCCTGCATAGACAATTTTATTTTGTTTGAATCCTTGGAATATGCTGGGAGATAACAAATGTCAAAACACACAGAAAGCAACAAAAAACTGTAAAATTTAATATGACAAAAGATGAAACTTTTCTTTACTTTTTTCCTTTAAACTTTGTCAAAGAAGTTGTAGGATGCAAGTTAAAATTCAAGGCTACCAACTTTTTTTTTACTGAGTTTGAAAAACATGAGTTAAGCCCCTTGATTTTATTGAAATATAATGAAATAATGAAAATCACTAATGTTCTATTTTCTTGCTAGAAAGTTATATTTCTGGTGATTGTTTTAACTTAAAGAAAAAGATTGTAGGATGAATTATCTGAAAAAGCTTGTTAAACACTCAGTAACCATTCAGGGATCATTGAAATATAATGATATCTGTTTAATTTTGTACTTAAGAACAAGCCATTTATTACAAACCTGTTTGAAAAACAGGACATATTATGGAATCACCGGCGGCAGGCAGCGTCCACAAAATTTTTCCAACTATCTTGTGTAGATCCAGATCAGACTGCGCTCATTTGCACAATGATCTGGATCTACACTGGTCATAAATGTTCATGGGATAAAGCTGATGGAATCCAGATTTAATGTACATGAAATAATGTGCATTTTAAAATTAATAGTAAACATTTGCAGTCACCTGAATTTCAAGATTTAAACATGATGTTCATTCTCTCATACAAATGTCGCTGTAAGTGGCATAATAGGTTTTAGTTTCCTAATAATGTAAATGTGAAAAGAAAGTGTTCAAAAATTTAAAGCATGAAGTACACTAAAAATTGTTAAATTTTGTTTTAATTTCCAACATTTTTCATAACTTTTTGAATCGATGTCTTCATTTTACAAATTTAAATGTTTAAAAAGTGGTTGCTATGGTTACAGTGTCTTTATGAGGAATTCAATTAGAAAGAAGTATTTAGTTAACTTTACAACAAACATCAATATTTGTCATTTGATGGGGTGTCTGTTAAAAAAATTGGTTATTTGACAAAAAGATTTTTACAAAAACATAATATTTGATGAATTCGCCCCATTTTGTTAGTCTCATCCACTTCTAAAGAAATATGCCCTTTAATTTTTAGCAAGTCAAACACCAGTTTGATTCATTTCTAAATGTCTGAACATACTACAATGTTCAATTTGAATACCTGTACAGATTTAGTTAAGAAGACAAAGAATAAGTGCAATTATTATCAAGTTAAAAATCCGTTGCTATGGCATTAAAATGGTTGCTAAGGTGCATTTTTGTGTAATTACTCTAATTTGGTTCATAAATATATAAACGAAATAAAATTTTTAACAAAAATTAAAAAAAACATTTGTCTGCCTTTGTTTGTTCAAGAAATAGTGAAAGACAATTTTTCATATTTTCACAAAATTTCACATTTTTCAAGTTATGTTTTTTTCAGCTATTTATCATTTGCTCCCCAATTTTATTTTATTTTCTGTAAGATCAAGCTTTAGTTTAGCAGAAATGATCATTGATTTTTTCTCATGTGGTTGCAGATTTTTAAGCAAGGTGTTTTTATGATCACATCATTTTTAAGTTTTCTTATTTGAACAATTTATACCATGTTAATGTTTCCATGGTAACCATATAGACATGTTGAAATGTAGTTTACACCCTATTTTTCATTTACTTTTATTTTATGCTTTGTTGGAGCTAATCCATTTAATCCCTACTCACCTGCTTAAATATTAAAAATGAAGTTAAAAACAAGTGAATATTGTTTGTTTTTTGTGTGGTTATTCTCCTGTTTCCCTGGCAACATCAATTAATATGATAAAATAAGAGAAATGTTGACCAAAATCAAATTTGACTTGTTTCATAATAGATATTGGGTATAACTGAACTCATTTAAATAAATTACATTGGAACAAAAAAAATTCAGTTTCCACTCAAAGCTCAATGCTTGGTGACACAGCCTCTTAATTATCTCTGCCTTACAGTTGCAATACCTCTGCCACACAGTTGCATTACATCGCCTTACTGTTTCATTATCTCTGCTTTACAGTTGCATTACATCCGCCTTACTATTTGATTATCTCTGCTTTACAGTTGCATTACATCCGCCTTACTATTTAATTATCCCTGCTTTACAGTTACATTAGCTCCGCCTTACAGTTGCATTACCTATTCCTTACTGTTTTATTATCTCTGCTTTACAGCTGCATTACCTAAGTCTTACAGTTGTTTTACCTCTGCCTTTACATGGAGCTTCGATTTATTTTTTGTTTCATCACTTCACATTTAATTTCATTTTAATGCAACATGCAAATACAAAAATACACATTACGTAATATTTACTTGATAGTCACGTGACAGACAAGTTAATTTTAATATGTTTCATCAGCAAAATAAATGTACAAATTGATTAAGCTACGTTTTCTTGACGAGTTTGGAAGAGTTCTGAAAAAGTTAATTCCTCCAGAGCTGCCACAAGAACGTTATTGGTTATATAAACCGAGTACCACTTGACTGTCTTCTTATTCATAATCAGTTTAATACAATAAACATTGCTTAAAGAGTAAACAATTACTTTTAACCATCATTTTAGTATAAGTATATTTGTTCTTTAATATGACTTTCATATTTATGTAAATTCCTTTATTTTCTAAAGGAAATCAAGAAATTCTGTGATCGCAAAGCTGAAGAACAGACAACAAAAATAAACGAAGCTGTAGCAATGGCATACGATGACGTAGGTATTTTGTTTACTCTAGACCTAATTGGCAATTTTGCAGCGAAAAAATGTGTATTACCTCTTTCATAATTTTAAAAAGAAAACAACAAACAACATAAATTGTTATCGAATTTGTGGGTTGAAAATAACTCATTCAATCAAACGAGCAGAAAAAAAGCTAAATATTCTCAACTTCCAATTTATTTTCCCAAGCTTTTATTAGTGAACTAGGAAGGAAGTTTGGCTATACATGTAGTACCATTTCAGTATATAAGGGAGTTAGTAGTTGAATTAATGCATTTATGTTTTAACATGAAACATGTTCAATATATGATGTTCTCAAATAATAAAAAAAAACTTAATTGGTTTATAAATACTTTGTAAACAGTAAAAATTTGCCACATACATTCTTGTCTTTTATCATAACTTTGCGAACCACCGAAAAACCTTCCCTTTTCTTCAACAAAATGCTAAATCCTATAAGGATGCATAATTGATTAATTAAATGTTAAAAGTAAGGATATTCATTGAGATCACTTTTTATTTGCAGGTACGGACGACAGAAACACCTGAGCATATCTCAAGGCAAATAAAAGATTTAAGGAAACAGGTTTCCGAAATATCTGTTCAGAAAGTATATCAGGTAACTTCAAATCACAACCATATTTCTGTCGAGTTCTTTTGATTGTTGTGCAACAAAATTGTAAATGCTTAAAGAACTGGACATCACAAATGTTAATGTTAATAGAAGCTGTTCCTTATCTTTTATTAAATAGTTCATGGTGTTGACATGAAATGTAATTGTAACTGTTTGCAACATTCACACACACGAAAAAACTCCAATAATTCCGTTGTTACTATACTCAACTGGCTGACTACCAAACTTGATAAAGATAGTTTACTCATTGTGTTCAAGTTAAACTCAAAGAAACAGTTATTTTGTTAAATTTCGACAAATTAATAACATATTATACGGTTATCACCTGGTTGTATTGTTTACCTGTAATTTAAAAGATAAAAATAATATATAAGCGTCTTCAAACTAATTGGTGTGTTAGTTTTGATCTATTATTCTATTTAAGACAAATGAATGCCAATGAAGTCTAAGATCTGCCATACGATAAATACGCATTCTCTTTTTTGTATTATTTCAAGGAGTTCAATGTCTACTGTAAGAATGGACTGATAATGAAAGAGAAAGTACAGCCATTTGTGAAGAAATGCACGAAGCTGTGCTGGTTAATGACCGTCCAGGATCCGCCTGTGGTGTTTGGCCCTCAACCGAAGTACGGGGAATCGTTTGATACGAATACGTACAAGCATTATACCATCACCGGGCCACATATCGAATTTTGTGTGTGGCCAACCATGCTTCTGCATAAATGTGGACCATTACTCAGCAAGGGCGTTGCACAAGGGCGAAAACCACCACAATTTTCTCAAACTGTCTACTCTTCAAACAGAGGTCAAAGAAATGACACAGCATCGGCTTTGTCAGCTTCATTACGGAACGTCTCTACAGAAACATATATCGTCACAAGACCGCCAAATGAACAGTCCAGAGGCATGTCCACACTTAAAGGTCATGAAAACCGGCAATAGTCACAAGGTTCTACACAAAATGCGGCACAATCATATCAACAGTCAGTCGTTAACACGTCAGTGTCTTCATCAAAGAATGACGAAAAATCTTCACGATTGTCTCAGGCGACCACTGATCAAGGTGCAAGTAAAGTCGGTCCTAAAGCAAAAGAATGGCCGACCGAGCAGGAATGGAATACATTCTACGGTTTGAAAACAATGTATGGTTTGAACAGAGATCAACTTAAAGATAGAATGAAAGACAGGTTTGATGCATGCATGAACTACTACATTTACCTATATGGATCAAGTTTTTGAAAGACTGCCTTTGATCCAACTGGAAGTTTACAAAATAAGGGTCTTGAAGTATTGCAAACTTCCTTCCAGTTTCCTTTCAGTTTTGAAAGTTTGCAGTTAAATGTAGTTAGTCTGTTTTCGATTTTGATACGTATATCCATACAGTTTTACGCTTAAATTGATATAGCAAAGACTTAATTGTCGGGTTAATAAGATGATTTAATATGAACTATACCTGTCAACATGTAGCTTTTATAGTACCTAGTTATCGTGAACTGGTGATTTTTACGAAATAAAAATATATAATTGTATATTTCTATATCGTTGTTTGTGCCTGTGGTGATAGAAACAAGTCTTCTCTTACGTTCAGTACTGTTATAAATCTTGGCAAGTCTTTAAGGGAGACACTTCATTTTATATTATTCTGAGCTCAATGGACCAAACATTTTATTCTTTATTTAGTTTTTTTTTCTTTAATGTATGGCGAAAATTTATGGCGGTAGTTCCTAGATGAATCATATGCTATATGAAACTTGTTGGGTGATAAAAACTAAGGATGAAGAAACCGAGCCGGTAGCAACATAACCGACCTAAATCAAAATCAAACATAACTTCAATAAATTTATGTATCTTTTACTCACATTCTTTATAAATACCACTGGAGCATTAAGATTTCACCAGGTGAAAATTGCCTTTGTTTACATACATGCGCCACACTGAAACCAGTTGTCGCGGTGTGCAGAATAATGTTGGTAAATGTCTGTTCAAGACCCACCGTTAGCATTCGAACCGGATCCCAGATCATTGGATAAACTAGAAGTCAACAAAAAATTGTACAAATACACAGATACTGCATTAATTTTTTTGTTTGGTCACTACTCCTCCAGGCAAAAGCCCACTTCTCCCTAAAGGTACTGTACAAACTTGTAACTGTACATATGAATCTTATCAACAAAAACACAGATCGTCAGCTATGGTACTACGGAATCGAAAACTATACAGATTCGTCTAATGTAACAATAACCAAATAGACAATACAATTAGATCAAAACCATGTTAAATTCGCATTTGATTCAAGCGGAAGTGTAATGATCAAATCATCAGATGATCATCAGATAATTTCAATTATTGTAGCACGGAACTGTATACAAAGCAAACGTCATACACTACGAAAAACAAATGAAACTATGAAACCATCTGGTATACCAACGTCCATGCATTTAGAAACAGTACCCTAAAGAAGAATCAAATTTGCTCTGGGACCCAGGGCCAAAGTACATCTGGAATAGTTATTAAAAAAATAAAGACGGCATTTGTGGTTCCTATAAGTAAAATCTCGATAACGGCAAAATGCCGTTCAATGAAACTTTGCCCAAATGAATGTTACTAATGAATCTTTATTTCACGGTTAAAATGAAGTAAATCACGTGACATGTAAACATGTTGGGTTAAATTTAGCAGTACTTTCGTTTTGAACAGCTATTCTTGTCAATAAGTTGAATAGGTGATGAA
Organism: Corbicula japonica; assembly: GCA_038501625.1. Classification (NCBI taxonomy): domain Eukaryota; kingdom Metazoa; phylum Mollusca; class Bivalvia; order Venerida; family Cyrenidae; genus Corbicula; species Corbicula japonica. Next base: position 7,325,019 of record JAZAYU010000012.1, read on the forward strand.
CGGCATTTTGTGTGTTCGTGATATGATTATCATTATAAAAGTTGTAAGTTACTGTTGTTTTAAGTTTCTTTATTGTTGTTTTGTCGATATTTGGACTCTCCACATTTCTATTAGTATTGTTTCCGAGAGTCGAAACTTAGCCTGTCGTCGCCTTACAAGTTATCTTACTTTCGATTTTGGTCACGTAAAGTCCATTAAGATATATATGTTAATATAACAATAAAAATTGTTTATTGTTAATTGTTATATTAACTGTTAGCAAAATGCCGAGCCGAGTAAAATATTTTTTAAAGAGCTAATAATGCTTTTTGATGAAATCAAGAATAAGAGTTTACGCAATTATACTTTTATTACTTTAGGTCATGTATTCTAAAAAAATTCAGGGTATCGCGAATGAACGTTATTTCTTTAGTAAATAGATTAAATCCACATTCAATATGTTTACTGATTAATGTACTAAATTTCAGGTAATGCTATTATTAGTAAATGATCGATATAAAATCATGTGCATTTATTGTAGATTATTCATCAAATTATAAAATATTGCATGATTTTTAAAATTCAGACACCAAACAAAAGCAATTTGTTTTTTTTTAAGAATTATGTACTGATATTACCATTGATAAAATTAATATAGACCGCTAACCTAACTATGTGCACAGCTGTTACAGTTTGTACTTGCGAAAGGTTATGTTCATGCTTGCAACAGCAAAACATTATATTTGAACATGTGAATTTAATTCAACTAGGAATACTTGTTGGTAAAATTTATGCGAACAAACGAATACATAGAATATATAATCAGGTTGTGATTAATTCTTTTCATATATCAGGTAGAAATATCCAGACGAATATTCAAATGCAAAACCAGTTTTGTCCATAACATTGTAAAGCAAACAGGTTTTATCAGTTTTTAAAAAAATTTCTTACATTGTTTGCCAGATTCATTTTGAAAATCAGTATTGAACTGGCACTTCCAAAACTGAGAAACTTTACACTCCCTATTACAATTTTACTTCTATATTTTCATAAAGTTTGAGTTTGAAAATAAAAGACTTTCACCGGATTGGCTTTGTTTAAAAGGTATATTATCCTAAACAATTTTACATGTACAAATAACCGCAATCTCATTCTACTTCTGACTCATTCCTAATTAAATTTGAAGACGGCTGTCTTCATTCTGATATCAAGTTCTAATTCGACTTTTTAACATAGCTGTTTCAGACCAGCTTTAGCAGGGCTTCACTGAACAGAGTAAACACATTCCAATAAAAAAAATCTGGTAAAAAACTTTAAATTCAAGTCAGCTCTCAACCTGCCAATGGAGTTGTGGAAGCAGAAAAAAAACGATTCAACACTGACAAAAGAAAGGGTAGTGCATATGAAAATATAAGCACGATGGCCCGAAATTCTGGATTCTTTAACAACGATTTTGCTAATCCGGACATAATTATACTCTAAAGAAAATAAAGTGTTCTGTAATCGGTTTCCTGTGTCTCTAGTTTCCAAATCGATTTCCATGTTACTTTCTTCAAAGGTATTATTGAGCCCTTGACATTTGTTGTTTCCTGTCGACGCGACAGGAAACAACAAATGTCAAGGGCTCAATAATACCTTTGAAGAAAGTAACATGGAAATCGATTTGGAAACTAGAGACACAGGAAACCGATTACAGAACACTCTAGATTTAATTGCAGCAATCGAAAGTATGAAAGCGCTAGCTGAAGGTTCAAAAGCAGAGGTGGATCAGCTTTTACGTGAAACAGAAATGGTAAGTTCCTTAATCTGCTTAAATAGATTAAAAGTCGCAGAAATGGTAACAATAGAATATAAAGTATGAACAAAAAATAACAATACATACAACAAAAACGCAGTTTACATCTTGGAAAATCAGCATAGTATTATAATAAAATGGCTTAAAGCAACATTTAAGCAAACGCGACATGATCTGAGGTTACATGGAATGAACATTTGAATAGAGCTACAAGCAGTATGACCAGTCGCCATTTCAGCCAATCAAATGCTTGAGATTTGAGACTGGTTTCCAATCTCAGTTTTATAACATTCAGCCTAATACATCCATAAACATCAATTTCCCGTAATTCTTGAAACACATAATAATAATTCAAGTAAATGTTAACGTATGTTTGCTCATTCTTTTAAAATGTTGCACTCACCAAAAGAACCAAACTTCTCATCACCAGCATAACGTTAATCCAAATCTTTAATTTTCCCACATGGAATGACCATATCTTATTTCAACACAGTATAACACACATTCACTAAATCCAACGGAATGAAATGTCGTTTTTTTTATTTTATCACAAAACACACACTCATTGATTACCTACCGACCTTCCAATCCGTAATATTTTTACCACACGGAATGACCATGTCATATTTTAATACAGAACTATAAACTATCTAGTTAAATCCAACGGAATGAATTTTTTCTTTTTATTTCATTACCTAAAAAAACAATAAAAACACCCAGTCATGACACTTTTAACTATCGACCGTCTAATCCCCTACTCATTTGATTTCTATGGATGGATACACATGTCAATTTGATACCCGTTTAACCCTAATCAGATTAAACATAAACAGGAAGTAAGACCCTTTGTATAAACATATGGTATCTTTTATGTAATGTAAACAAATGAGTTATATTAAATCTTTATTGCAGCTATTCGATTATTTTTTAAATTATGTTTGTCTTAAATATGTAAACCCTATTGAAATGATAATCATATGTGCATGCAACAGAAAATAAATGTTTAACTATAAAAATTTCAATTTCAAACTTTATTTTATACATTCATTTATATTTCAATTAACGAAGTCATCAATTTATAATATATGAATAGAGTACAATGATAAAACATAAAACTTAAATAGCGTTTTTGATTTTTATCCGATCATGTATATTTATTGACTTACATGCTTTTATTATGTAAACAAAACTGAGAAAACAAAATGAGAATAAACTTGAAACTAATGTGAATAAACTTGAAAAAAAAATAAAATAAGATACGACAAAAACGCGATTACCTTATACATGTATTTATAAAATACCTAATAAAAATAATTGTTGGTTTCAATTCTGATATGACAAGTTAGTTAGAAAATTAACGTTCATATTCGTAGACACAAGGGCTTCGTCTAACTAAGAGCGATTTCCTCGTAACTTGGACGTGTTATCGTAATTCCTACAGTAGCGTTGGTTGTTTGGTGTGGTGGCGGCTGTTAAAAGTTCCCCATACATTCAGTCAGTTCTGCTGTCTAAAAACGCCCTTTATTAGGCTGTTGAGAATGGTACATATCTCTGCGAAAATATTAAATTCTCAGCCAGGGGCTAGGCTGTCTGAACATGCTAAATCGAATCGAGCCTACAAAAGTTAGATTTTTATCTTATACCTTGAGAGGCTTTCAAAGTTCCCTTTTTATCCAGATATTTAGATAAATTTTCGGTCAACGCTTATGTTACCTAAAATTCACTAATTAAATTCGGAATGACGTAGACATTTTGATACAAGAATGCTGCCTCCTTTAAGCAGTTCTTATACGCATTGACAGAAACACAGACTATATATGTCATTTTAGAGATATCGCTAAAAATTTAATTTTATTCTAGAAAAATATACCGATGGCTGAGAAAGACAATGAAAAACTACTTGTTATGGAGAACGAGGTGGAGGGTTTGAAAACTGACGCGTTTGAATTGCGTTCAAAAAATAATGAGCTTATGACAGAACTTGAAACATTGAGAAATCATTCCAACATACTGCAGCAAGAAAATGTTAACTTGAAAACTATTAAAACCCAATATGAGGAAGAACATAGTAAATTCAAAGAACAACAGGTTTTACTTAAACAGCACAAGAACGATTTAGACTCCTTGTCAAAAGCTTATCAGTCCTTAACAGAAATGCTGTCAGTGAAACAAACACAATTCGACAGACTATCAGAGGAGAACCGCAAAGTTACTGCAGAGTTGGTGGATTGTAAAACAAGGTAATGCAATCTTTCGAATCCACATTCTGTAAGTTAATAAATCGAACATAATTAATTCAAATAACATCAAACAAAAACTAAACTAAAAATTAATTTTATGTGGCAATGATTTGAACAATATTTTAATACTGTACAATCGGGCTTTGATTATATGAACATCGTAAAAATCTATTAACCGTTCAAGATTTCCTCATTTAGGTTATGAATATTTAGTGTAATATGATAACAACGGTTGTCTCGACAGTTAATTGGCGGTAACCCATCGTGTTTCTTGTTCATTAATTGTTTGCAGTACCTTAATTAAAGTAAAAATTAATTAACTTTTGAAAGCTATGTTGTTGCTTTTTTCTGTCTACTGTTTTGGTTGTGTGTCGATGCTCTGTATTCCTTAAAGGTTGTGTTTATTTTGCCTATATCAACTTTTCGTAATTAGATTGAGCCGGATGATGGGCAACAAGCTTTCAGACAATAATCCCAACATTGCCGACTTGAGCGACAAAAACAGACCGACTAAACTGGCCGAAAAATACCAGGAGATTTATGACAACCAATGGACGGATGCGTTTGAAAAAATGTATGAACACTTCCATGACGAGAGGACCAGCATTATTAAACTTAAAGAGTTACTTGAGGTATGACCACAGACTCATCTATAATTTCAGAGTGACACAATGAAATTCCGAGTCATTTATTTTTAAAGTCATCACATGTTTCTGGATACTTAAATGTATGTATTTTAACTATGCTATTCAGGATATCAAGCGACACTGTGATGAGATGGCACATGAACAGAAAGCGGCAATGCTTGAATCAGTGGTCATGAACGCGGCAAACGTAAGTGATATAAGTGTGCAATATTGTTTTTGAATCACAAGTATTTCCATTTACAATTCCTCCAAAGCAACAAAAAATAAGAAATGTTGACAAAAATAAATAATGGAAACTGCGACAAATTCACCGACAAAATATAGTTTTGTAACCACTTAAATTCAAAGTATTTATTGAGCATCATTTCTGTGCATTTATTCAAACATATGTTATTCATTAAACTTGTAAGGTATGTTGTTGTTGCAGGGAGAGGCACTTCCACGTGATGTTATCAAACAGTTAAAGGATATCAGAAGGGTAACTGCAGAACTATCGGTGAAAACTGTTTATGAGGTATTTCAAATGAGTGCTACATGTTTGATGGTTTGAACTTATATATGTTGCTAAAGAAGTTAGTCTTTGTTATACATTCAAAATTAACATGAACAGAATTGTAACAATGTATATATAAATATATATTATAAAATAAATCTTAAGTACCATAGCACGTACGGCAAAAGACAGACTGAACCAATAGAACCGAGAACATGCACATACAGACAAGAATAATGAAAAAATAGACCACACCTAAAAGCCAACAGATTATATAAACATTATCATTACACCCTAAATAAAATACATCTATCCGACAAAAGAACCCTTCCATGGAAATGGTTAGACGTATCTCAAAATATGATGGTAATAAACTAGTAAATAAGATTATCATATATATAACTTTAAAAGCGAATTGGCTTTACATAACAATAAGGTTAGTTTTTTTATAATTAAAAATATGAAAAACATTGTTTATTAGTGAGTTTCTTGATTAAATCTAATAATTATATAATTATTTACTTTCTAACATGCGGGAAATCAACCCATATAAATTTACATGTTATTATTGTACATATACGTTTCATATTTAAGTCAAATTTGATATTTTTCCAGCAATACCTGTTAAGCGCCAAGAAATCACTTGGAATAAATAAGTCAATACTTGTGACAGATCCCTGCCTCGAACCGTTTGTCAAAGGGTGTTTAGAGATGTGTTGGTTAATGTCAGTGCAAGATCCTCCTCTTTCGTTCGCATCTGATCCCGGTTCCACGGATATATTCGATACTACCAAATACAAGTTTTACACCAAGACAGGTTCATACATTGATTTTGTCGTTTGGCCGCCACTCATGCTGCATAATGAAGGCCCGCTTTTAAGCAAAGGTATTGCACAAGGGTGTTCTTCTCCAACTCAAGAAGACAACATAAAGAGCAAAAGGTCAAGTCGGGCAAAAAGAGAAGATACGGCCGCCGCGTTAATTGTTAACAAGACTGCGCAAGCTGAACCATCAGTTCAAATAATTTCCCGATCGTTGAATGAAACTGCAAACGTTACAGCGAAATCAGTCGATTCTGTCAATTATCCAAACAACCCCGAGGAAGCAAACCAAGAGAATAGCAATACCATAACAATCGTTGCTGAAGCAGATCCTGCTGTTACCACACCACCGAGGACCAGAAACAAAAACGCACGACCTCATGTTAAAGGCAGTGAGGCTATCACAAGCTATTTCAGTAAATATCCAAGAAAAGAAGAAATAAATTGACAAGTTTAAGAACATTGGCATCACATACGGCTATAGCAGTCCCGAAATAAAAGCGGCATTTGGAGAGCGTTATGATATGATACATCGTTACTGTACAACACGCAGGTTATTTGAACTGTAAAGCTTAAATTTTAATCGCATAATCATCGTAAAGATGTTGAGTGGTGTAGGTAAATGTTTGATTTAAATGATTATCAATTTTACAGTTCAAATCGTCATTATTACCAATTAGTAACAGAGTATTGAGAACACGAGTAAAATCATTTAAACGTTTTATTTCATATGGGGCGCGCCACGGGAAAAGGCACCTTCGGTCATATTTTGTGACGTTTAAGTTGTTACTATATTTAGAAAGAACTTACAACTATTTTCAAATTTCTCATAACTAACAAGTGCTTTTCTTACACATTTTGACAATAAAATGATATTTTTAACGCGAAATGCATAAAAATTAATGCCGTCTGCTCAACTTTATGACGTCATTTCAACGATTGACGTCAACTGTCCGAAGGTACCTTTTCCCATGACGCGCCCCATATAATACTTATATACAACTATATTTTTGCTTAATAATGTTCAATAATCATATTTCTCTCTACTTTTTGGTCGTGTAGTGAAGCTGTGTGTTTTAGTGAGGCTACTCCGATAGGCATGTTTTACTTTTTTACTCAATCACAACAGAAATAAATACTTATCGTTGATATGTACTGCTAAATATTGTAACATTTAAGTACTTAAATGATAAATGATTAAGCGATCCATTTCTTAAAATTGTTATTGCTATCTGACTGATACCTATTATTAGGAGATACTTTGACCGTAAGTTGATCACCAACCAATCTTTTAATGCTTCACAAATCAACCTATTTTAATGGTAGTTTGTTTTTGTTGGTTTTTTTTGTAGTTGTGCTTGGTTACTATAAAGAATTAAAATAAAATAACATCGACAGTTAAATTCCAAACTTCCCACATAAATTATGCGCTAATTTGATATGCAGAATATGCTAGCAGAATTGAATTCAATTCAGTAATCTTATCATTATGTGCGATTGGGGTCGAAGGAATTAAAGAAATTTATTAATTAGTTACCTTAGATTTTTCCCAAGCAGCTTTATATTTATAAACTATAAAACAATTTGAAAATTCTTAATCAAACCGAAGTAAATATAATGAAAGAATAAATTTCAATTTAGTTCAATCGTTATTTCTCGAGGGACAAGGGAAGGCTATAAGGCCTGACATCAATACTTGCTTTTTATAGTTACTCTTCTTGTTACCTTATAGTAAATAGTGCGACGATTAATAGGTATTTATTGGTATCAATACTCCTCTGCAGATACATATACTCCTCTGCAATCGTATCTTTAATCTGCAATCGAAAATAAATGTTTTACTTAAATCAATTTGTTAACTATATCACCTTTTACTCGAGGTGAGGTTTTTTAATGTGCATGATCTTACGTTAAGAATAGCATCTTAAAATTATTTTAGAAACAGAGTATCATACAGATATAAAGGCTCTGTTCATATGTCAAGATTGCATTTGATGGAGTTATGCCCCTTTTGGTACTTGGAGTTTGTCATTAAAACAACACATAGGCCACAACTTCGCATTTTCTTAATTTTTCTCCAGGAAACTATCAGTTTTATCTCGACGAAGTAGCAGAGGGCGACAAAAGTTTTCAACTGAACACCCAACTAGCTTTTTTCCGACTTGTAGATGAAAATACATGCTAATGTACAGAAATTCATTCAAATATCAGATTTCTAAAGTAGTGGCGAATACATATTTTAAACCATTATTCAATTTAAAATTAATTCATGAACTGCCTAAATGCAATAAATCCACCTTTACATGTAATGAAATTATTGTACAAGCGCAAAATGTGATAATCATTCTGAATTTTAAATTTCATTTTACTGTATAACTGGTGCCGTGGGTCTCATGCTGCTCGCTTCACCCGAGCAGGGTTCCAGATATCGTTACGTGTTTTTTGAAATTCTTTAAAATTCGCATTAAGACTCGCAACATACCTTGTTTTATTTTTAAACATCTTTTTAAGCTTTGTAGTGACATAGTAACTACACTGCATCATCGCGCTATAGGTCTATATCTTTATTGAAAATCGTCAGCGCAGTTTGTCTTTTTAAAAGGTATTTCTTTTTGACCTAAAGCCACGCTGAGATTTGCAAAACTATGTTTTTTCAGTAACACAATTTTAAGGGCAAACAATAATCTCAAACGGTTGACTAGAATAAAAGTATAGCAGCGTAAAGGACATAGGTAAGATTATATTTTGCTATGAATAATCATTATTGAACATCAGAGTTTCACTACTCGTACTTGTACTCGTACTCGTACTTACTCGAGTACCATTTTTAAGTACTTAGCAGGACTCAGTACTCATCTTAAATTATGAGTACAAGTACTCGTACTTACTTAAGTACTGTCGAAAAATGGTCAGTACTTATGAGTACTTTACGAGTACTATATGAGTACTTTCACACTTCAATAAAATAATATGAAATTAAATAAAACTTAACCAAATGAAGTGTATAATATATAAAATGAAATGGTAAGAAATAATTCATTAATATCACATATTGGGCAGGGCAATTTAAACACTTTTGTAAATGCTGTTATATACTTACTTGTTTTTATACTATTTTATGCATTATATTAACGCATTAAATAAATCATTTTAATTGTCAATGGTTGAAATACATTTGTACCTTACTATTATTCAAAGTGCATTCAGTAAGATTATAAGATTTAGTAATGGAGTCAACAGAACTGATTATCACCTTATAATAATACAATGGAAGATGACAACATGTTTTCTCACCTTTGCAATTATGATGTGACACCACATAGGTGTAGATGACACTTTTGAAAGGCTAATGATGTTACTATGCAATGTCCGTGACTATTGTTAGTTGAACTAGATATTTATGGTAACTTTATTTAATAATGGAATACTTTGATTTCTGTGTGTCAGGGCTTTTTATAACAACCTGGGGAAGGGGCCAACGCCCTATAATTTTGGGGAAAAAAGCATGCTTTTTTCTCTGAAGGGGAATGAAAAAACCTGATGTAAAATGATAGTGTCTCTAGCTGGGAGCGAACCCGCACCGTCACGGCGACAGCGCCTAGCCATGCAATTCCTGCGACGTAACCAACTGAGCTAACCGGGACAACGCCAAAAAACGTTGATCGGATAGCCCTGATATACGTTACAATCACTGCATGACATCGGAACGGGTTAATTTACTGATAACAGTACTGACTAAATGTACGGGGAGACTTTTTACGGCCGCCACACTGCACAAATAGCGCTACTGCGAATTTCAAATGATAGTGTCTCTAGCTGGGAGCTTACTTTTTGGGGGAAAACTGCATGATTTTAAAGAAATTTTCTGAGGGGAAGACGCCCAAAAACGGCCCCTACTAAAGAAGGAAAAAAGCACTGTGTGTGTTTATATATTTTTGTCTAGTGACACTGTCAATAACAAAATTATGACTACTTCATTATAAATTAAATTATACGAGCATACCACATTTGAATAAGTCATTAAGTGAATAGTACATTGTGTATGCTATACAATTATAAAAATAATACTAAAAGTTTTTGTACTCGCAAAATACTCGTGAGTACTCTTTAGTAGTACTCAGTACTTACTTAAGTACACTCGCAAAAGTGAGTGCTCAGTACTTACTCGAGTACATCTTAAGCATCCAGTACTCAGTACTTACTCGAGTACTGAACCTCAGTACTCAGCGAAACCCTGTTGAACATATTATTTCAGCAGTACATGTAACAATTAGTGTAATAATATATTTATATGTTATCGTAAATGACTACTTTGCTCTAAGAACTGCATTGTTTCGTTAATTCTATAGTTTAGATGTATGCCCCTTTTCGTCTGAATGTTTAGCTAGGATTGTCTTGAATTTGTGTTATTTGTTTTGACGGTATCTGCGTGGGAAGAGCAGGTTTTGACACTTTCAGAAATCTGTGAATGACGCTCTCTGAGAAATGATGTCTCCCATATATAAACCAATCTATTGGTGCTCGTATCAGCATTTAGTTATCGGTTATCAAAGGAAGCTGTCCTCACTCGCTGGCGAGATGGATGCTTGTAACTGGATTATTACTTTGTGCTTTCTAGTTCTAGTTTGTATCACTCAAACAGGTACGTAATTTGTCATTACAGTAAGGTGTAGCTTTATTACATTATTTGATAAATATTTTTTAATGTGTTTTTTATATTGTTTTAAATGCTTATATTAAAATTAAACAATTTTAAATAGTTGAAATGCAATAATAAAATACATATGAGTTATATAATAATTTACTTTACATGTATGTACTGTTGCTGCTTGACAATATTAATTAAGAGCCTTTCTTTTAATTTTTTCACTTGAAGGTTTAAAAATAAATTATCAAATTTAATATATCATCTGAATTCAACATAATTATAGTGTTTGATAAATGCCTAAAACATATGTTTTGCGAATTAGCTAGTTTTTTAGTATACACATATAGTTTAAAAAAAACAACTAAATTTTTATTTTTATTAAATTTTACATTACAATTACATTTTGTTGAAAGAATTATAATTTCATAAAATATTCACTTAAAATCTCTTTACATGTCCTTCCAGGGTTGTTATAAAAAAGTGAAATACGCATATCGTGAAAAAACAAAACTTTTCCCTCACATTGAGAAAAAAGAGAATAATGTTTCGGTACGGTCAATTTAAAATTTAAAACACCACAAACATGAAAACCCGAAGAATTACCGCGGAGCGTACCAACATCTTATTGCGATGCTATAACTTTTAATATAAAAATTGTATTTGTCAAGCTGTTAAACATATGTCTACACACTTGGGGGTGTCTATTTTATAAACCTTTGGGTTTTAGAATTCAAATTAGGATAAAGAAACTTGATTTATGTTGTTTTAAATGCGCATGTCCTACTTAATAAACACCAAATTAAAAACATACTTATATGAATATTTCATTTTTTATTCAGTGCTTCTATTAATTGTCTATTAATTATCTGCGATGCACACTCCTTAAATTTTTCTGGAAAATGTGTTTGTCTTAGTTTACGTAGACCCAAATACTACATAACTACATGTATTAAGGTCATTTTACTTGCTTTTGACGCCTAAATTTCATGCTATCAGGCTTTATTAATTTTCATGGATGTTAATTTTGATTTTCAGGTTTAAGCTTTCCAATAGTTGAAGACGGACAATACGAGGCACGTGACATCGATAACCAAAGTCCTGAAGGAGTTTTCACACCTCCTGTTCTATATCCCGAATCTGACTGGAAGCAGAATTCTCAGGATGAAACCGAAATTGAGAGCCTGTTAAAGAGAAGTGGATTTCGATTATCAGATAGTTACCAAAGATATCCAAGGATTAAAGACAAAGTAATTGTTCCGTTTTATTCCTATGGTAACAACGTCGGCTTTATGAGATCAAGACCGAGGATTATTAGTCCACAGAGAGAAAGCTATGGATATAGTCCATGGAACATCGATTCATACAGGAATGCCAATAGATTTCGCCCTGGTCAGACGGACTTGTACTAAAACCTAACCAAACAAAAGATAAAAGTAACGGCCTTTTGTGTAATGTATATAGCATCAGAGTGATTGGTTTAAGGACATGTGCGTTAAAATGCTAAACCATTCAGAATGTTTTTCAGGTTTAACACATTATTCTATGCGATATGGTCGTTATTCCATGGCGAACAGTGTAGAAACATATTATCCGGCACATCCGTGCTGTCTGATCGGGATCTAAACTGTTTGGTTTTGGATTCATTTGGTTGTTCTTGACTAAGAGACAACGAGTGTAGATTCAGATCATACGGCACGGATGATTTGTATCTACACTGGTCGCACATGCGATAAAACCCATATTTATGGAGAAAATAAATAAATACAACAAAGTGTCTAAATAAAGCGTTATAATGGGTGTCAAAACCGAGACTGGTGGTTTGAATTTTATCAAATCTAGAGTGTTCTCATTTTGATATTTTAAAACAACTTAAAAGAAAGGTCGTTTATTACTAATGAAATGTGTTGTCATTATGTAACGTTCTATTGAAAAGTTCTGATATGCATGTAAATATATATTGAAATCAGATTGTATTGTGTTTGCAACAAAATTTGATTTTTGGAGTGTTTGAAATTTTATTAATATGTTTATCATGTTTCAAAATTAAAATGTTTGTTTATAAATATTTGTATTTTTCTGTTTTGGTCTATGGAGTAACTGTTCTGAAGATAGAAGGGTTGGTATAAAGGTAGCTAGGTAAGTTGAAAACAATACCAACACATACAACACATGGTTAAAATGTTTAAAACATGACGGGCATGAAATAACAGCGATGTAACGTAGGCCATATTTTTACACACGTATTTATATGCCATTGTTTGTCCTCTTATTTTTAAACGTGGTCCATGTTATTGGCGGCATGACATAGAAAGTCATTAAAATGACGCAATTAATAAACTAAACTCACCTAGTTTTCCATTACTTTATGGTTAAAATGGGACGTGTACACCAGTTAGACTTAACTTTAGATTATATCACAATATTAAGTACTACTATTTTGCTTCTCTGAGTTTTAAAGCAATTCGGTTCATTCCATTTTATACGAGATAGAATAACTGTAGGCCGAAGCTTGAATCTCATGCCTTTGATTACATTCTGGATTATTATATTACCTTTAGGATAAATTCTTCAGATTGTGCTATTACAGTATCAATATCAAATTCAATTTTCTGTGATTAGTTCATGTGGAAATTCTGCTATTACGAACAAATTGAATATAAGACACGTCAGTTGAAAAGACGTCTTTAGACAGCTGGCATCAATGTTTGAAATAATTGCATAGGACATTGTTTATTATACCTTTGCAACGGTCAAATAAATATAGGACACGTCAATGGAAAAGATGTCTATAAACAGCTGATGGCATAGGACATTGCTTATTATACCTTTGCAACGGTAAAATAAATATAGGACACGTGAATGAAAAAGATGTTTATAAACAGCTGATGGCATAGGACATTGTTTATTATACCTTTGCAATGGTAAAATAAATATAGGACACGTCAATGAAAAAGATGTCTATAAACAGCTGATGGCATTGGACATTGTTTATTATACCTTTGGAACGGTAAAATAAATATAGGACACGTCAATAAAAAAGATATCTATAAACAGCTGATGGCATAGGGCATTGTTTATTATACCTTTGCAACGGTAAAGTAAATATAGTACACGTCAATGGAAAAGATGTCTATAAACAGCTGGCATCAATGTTTGAAATGGCATAGGACATTGTTTATTATACCTTTCGCGGTGGTACAATCAACATTATATTGTCAAACTGTGTAATAACTACCCCTATTGGTTATGACAAAATAAAAGATAAACTTAAGTTCTTCCCAAATATAATAACAACTGAAATGGTGACATCTTTTCTTGTGAGGTTCCTCGCATAGGCGGAACGAGTTTTTTGTCAAATATATGTACTCGGAAAAAATTTCATGTACAAACAACGTATTGACTTTAGTTTTATCTACATCATTTCTAAAAAATGCCGGTTGATTTCAAACATAAGCTTGACTTAAGGAAAAAAACACGAAATACGCATAATATCAGGAATGGTCACATCTAGATGAAAATAGTAGCCTACCCAGAGAGCAAAAATAGTAGAAAGGAAAAACGAACAGGAGATTTAAAATGAACAGATCTAGTTCAAAATAAACACCACAAACAATTAATGAAAAAGAGACCCGGAGAGTCGACCGCCTTAAAAACTATTTTGAACAATAGTACCAGTCCCAGAGAAAGAATACACGAAGTCATCCACGAGACTTTTGTCCGTTTTCAACAACGAAACTGAGGAATCTTAAAACCAATCGGTCCACTTTACGAAGAGGATTGAGCATACTATGAAACTGTTGATATATTTCGGAAATATATATCGCTGTTTGAGTGTTTTAAGTTATACCTTAATCTAAAAACACTTAACTAATATTCTGCATTTTTTGCCATGATAACGGCGTTTTGGCGCCTGTTTCAAAATAGACAATTTCGCTTCCTATTTTGGGGGGAACTAAAATTCTAAAAATTTGCTTCATCATCTTTTCTATTTCCTTAATTCTTATTTCGTAGAAATTTTGATTTCCTTTGAGAAAAAAAGTCATTTGTTATATAAATGCACATCATATTAATTTTGCAAAATCAAAGTGTTACATAACGTTGTATCATGATTGTTGGAGAGAAAAAGGACTGTTTTGGGAATTAGCATTTGTAGATCTGCTCTAATACAACATGCATTATCTGCATTTGAAATATGTTTGATATTCGTAATCAGAAAGCAATAATATTGTTGACTACGATATTTGCATGTAAAGTATTAAAATACTTCGAAAACTGTTTCATGTTTCAAGCTTTTTGGAATGCTGCAAAAAGACATCAGTAACCATAAGCTTGCAAATTTATATATTTTATATGGTTATACCTTATCCACCGTGTACGATTTTCCTTTAAATAAAATTCTATTGTGTTAAGTTTTACTTCGAATTCTGAAGAAAAAAGTGAAAATTATTGTGTCTTAATAGTAATTTACAAATGAGATAAGTAGAAAATACTATTCAAAATTATAAACTCAAATTAAAAAGAAACCGTAAATAAACTGTTTTGCGTGATGTAGACGTCACACGTTCACAAATATTTGAATATGAGCATCAATCTTGTAAAAATGTATAATAAAACAAAGATAAGTTTAAAAAAAATCAACCAAATAAAAATAAAATTTCAAAGTAAAATTTTATGTTCCATGCTAAAAATATCATTATGAGAATAAATCTTTGAGTATCACTAATCAAGACAGTAAGACATTTATTTTGAGTTCACCTGCATAATTAACTCTCCTGTTACGGACAGGATTACGGTAAGTAGAAATAAATAATAGTTTTTATTAGTCTTTTTAAGCAGAAGTAATAGCACAAACACTTGAAAAAGTTGCTCTAACATTAATAATTGAAGTAAATGTGTTGTGAAAGTTGTAAGGCCCCACTTCAGAAATATGGGGTTTCGGTCGGTTTGTCTGTCGGGAGACCAAAGTTGTTCTATCAATATCTAGAAAATGGTTGGTGCCCATTGTTTTCTTTGGAAGGTTAGAACAAAACATGTTAATGATCATTAATATTCATATGGTTATCTTAAATTTCCAAATATTTTCCGATTAATACCGGGTAAATAAAGATCGCTGAGACTTAGTAGCATCAAACTTGGTAGTTTGGGTTGTGATGACCATCGTACATAGCCTATTGAATCTGGGGTGAACAGTTTAACGGTCAAGGTCACGGTTACATATGCACAAATCTCGCTTTTTCAATAGAATAGACCGGGAATGTTGGGGCCTAGTGTCAACTGGGTCAGTTGGTCATGCAAAGTAGAAAACACTTAATGATTTTAAGATAATTTGTCCAGAAGTCATAATTCAAAGTATGTGTTCCCTATCAATTACTAGAGAGGACCCACAACTTTCTGTATAACATGCAAACTTATTCTTCGCTGTCGTGGAGAGGGTTACATATTTTATGGGAAGGGACATTTAATTAATAGAAACAGTGGTTGAAGATCAATAAGAATAGTAGCAGTGCGTAGAATTAGTTTGTGGCGGCTTAATTTGTTTTGTTGTTAAAAAAAGAGAAAAACAAAAACGACATATAAACGTTCAGGTCCTACAAACCTTTTCGGTTAGCGCTTTATTAAACATTTCATACTCTTTTGTACATCGTGGTAAACTTCCCTCTGTGCTTAACATTCAGCCGCTTTCCTGCGAGATTTTTGTTATGTTAAACACAAACAGCAAGGGACTAACGAAAGAAAAATGACAGACTAGCGGGTTTTAAACTAGTCGGATTTCGTTTATATAGTTTAAGCCTGAATTGCTTTGTGCGGGTTCGCTCACAGGTAGAGGCAATACATTTAAAATAAAATTGTTATGAAATCAATTCAAAGATGTCCTAGTCTAAGACGCATAGACAAACGTGATGAAAATATATTTTAAGTTATATATCTAAAAGTGAAATATGCATATAAGGAATGGCCACAAACAAAAGACAAATCCACACAACAAAACAGATTTGGGTTCATAATATGATCAGTTTCACAAAAGACCACCAACAACAAAAATTAGAACAAGAGGGGTAACCGTTTCCACATGTTACGTTAAAACCAGCGGGTCTTAACCAGGTTCTATGATGCACCAACCCCACACTTGGCCCAACAAGTACTAATATAAACAAACAAGTACAAGTTGTCTTGGTAATTTGCTCCACTTATTGCAAGAAAGTGCGATGCTTACAAGTGCTCAATAGGTATATTAAAATTTTCAATCTAAAGGAAAAATCTACTGACATAATCTTAAGAAACAATCTACAGAACATGTTTCGTAACGAGTTAAAAATCACAAATTAAAGTTGAAAATTCACTATTAAGTGAATGAAATTTATAAACTGTGTCTAAATATTTAAGTAACTTGAGGCACATCACGGGAAAAAAGTAAATTCGGTCAATTTTTTTATATTTAAGTTACACCTATATTTGAAAATAACTTTTAATTATTAATTATTTTCTCATTTTCTCAACATTATTGATGGGTGGGTTGGAGTTATTTCCCCAAGCAACTTGTACTTGTTTGTTGATAGGAGAACTTGTTGTGGAAGGTGTGAGGTTGTTGCACTCTAGAACCTGGTTTAAAACCCCAGTGGCAAACTGCTTTGCCACTGACCTTTCCAATGCAGTTACCCCTCGGGTTCTCTTTTTCGTAAATTGTTTGTGGTGTCTTATTTCGGATTGATATTCTTATTAAAAAAAAACATTCTCTCTTTTCATCTCTACTTTTTCGCTGCGTGGGAAGGCTGTGTTTTCTGAGTGTGGCAATTTCTGATATATATATTTCACCATTTCATACAATTTTCTTTACACATTTTAACCACGAAATGCAAAATAAGTAATGTCGTGTGCACTATTTTATGTTATTACACCTCACGTGATTAGTTTACGATATAGCGTAATGTGACGTCACAGGGAGATAATCGCTACTGTCACATATGCGACAGCATCATGTCACCCTCGCGTGGATCTAAAAATAAATATCTTGGAAATCCGATTACAAATTAACTTCTACGCATCCGTAATTGACCAAGGGAGATAAACGCATTTTGATCATTATTTGTAGCCGCTTATTGAGCATTATTGATTTTGGACTTCCGGCGCTTGATTTTGTTCCCAAACGAAATTTGGTCATAGTCAAGATCTCTAAAAAAAACAAATGTTCGGTGTAATAAAATAAATATCACATCCCATTGGGGGAAACAGTACGAAATGTTAACCCTTGAGAAGGTAATGTCAACCTCGGCTAACGCCTCGGTTGACATTACTTCTCTCGGGTTAACATTTCGTACTGTTTCCCCCAATGGGATGTGATATTTATATAATGTCATTGACATCAACATTCAAAGGTACTTTGTCACTTGACGTGCCCCAATTAATGTTTCATTACTTGGTATGTTAGAAAAATGTATAGAACCCCAAGGTAATACAAATACGGCTACAGTGCCTAGCCAACCATGCAAGAGACAGATACATTCGTTTGTTTACGTCACATAATAAATTTCAATGACGTAGTAATAAGCATCATGACGTAGTCTAAATCAATAATGAAAGTGCTCAATTAATATGGTGCGCAGTAATACGGAGTTGAAGATAAGGACGTGATAGATAAGGAAATCTCACACGGCTAAAAATAGAGATTTGTCTGTCTAGTGAGTGAGAAAGTACATCCCATCGAAAACGAGTGGGCCAATATACTGCCATCCACAGTGATATTTAACATGACTTGAAATTTGCATATTACCATTAAGGGAGGTCATTGAAACTGATAACTATACTGAAAAGAAGTACGAGGATACTTTTTACAGCTGCCACATGGCACTTTACACCTGCATTAGTGATATTTTGAAAGTATAGACAATACTAAGGCCATACAAATAAGTCGGCAGCGAAGTATCTACCAATAACCGTTCCTCGTCAGACACTGATTACATATAACTTCTTTTCTCAGGAGATTTGCACAAGCCAATTAAAATTAATGCATTTGCTCTTCATAATAGGAAGTAATACTATAAATTTAATTTTTCTGATCAAGGAATCAGTATTTTAAGGAATAATTTGAATTATTTATGAATTTCGCTGTTCATTATCTGATATACGAGACACTGTCAATAAGTTTCGGACTGTTTTAATGTACTAACAAGTTTCTTTTATTTTAAGTGAACTTTTTTGCTTTAGCTTATTAATTAACTACGTTTTACTTCATTTGTACAAATCGTTGCAAAATATCTATGAAAACGTTCAAATATCCGATACATACATTTTCAGTTACACATCTTTTTATTGCCCGTTTGGAATTTAATTTTTTGGTCATGTTTCGAGCATTGTTGAAAGAAGTTTATTTCACATACAAAGATAGGTTACAGTTATATTCACACAGGAAAAGTTCATTGTTGCTTCTTCGAAATGCATTTAAAGTAAATTTTGTTAGATTTTATTGAGCCTCTTTTCATGACAAGGTAGCGCCACTTCAATTGTGGCACACGTTAAGATACACTGATATTACATATTTTCTCAGTAATTACTTTCAGTTAGGAAAATTTAGTTTGAGATAATCATTTTTTCTGTTTCTTTTGAAATTGCAATATTTTATACGTTTTTATAATGTTATATTAAATCAAGACGGGGAAGTTAAAAAAATCGCTTCCTGATTCTGTCTGTCGGAAATAAGGTAATGTAAAACTCGTCATTTTCTAATCTAAGTTCTGTGAAAATAATTATTTAAAAGCTACTAATTTAGTTTCCCACTCATTGGTTTTATCTAATTATTCAAGATTACGACCCATTTCTAGCATATTCATTACATTTTGAGAAATATTTTGAAAGTAGACTGCTCTCTAAAACTGCTTGTGTAGTGTTGTTTATTCCCTAAACAGTTACTGAATGACGGCTACGTAATTTTATTCCTTTATACTTTGTCATTATTTACTGAACAAACACTTAATCGTTCATTATCTACACATTGATCACTGTCAAAAAAGTTATTGTGCTGCTATTCATTATGGTCTTTAAAGCCTCGGTCCTTCAGGCTTTTATTAATATGTTTACTATCTTTGGATTTGCAATGCTATTAGCTTCTTATGCCTAAATGTTTCTGTGCTTTTGCATGCAACATTATTGAGCTGATGGGTGGGTTGGAATTATTTTACCATGACAACTTGTACTTGTTTGTTGATACGAGAACCTGTTGGGGCAAGTGTGAGGTTGTTGCATCCAAGAACCTGGTTTAAACCCCCAGTGGCAATTTGATTTGCCATTGACCGTTCCAATGCGGTAACCTTTCGGGTTCTCATTTTTGTTAATTGTCTCGCCTTTTTAAACTGATCATTTTATTAACCGTGTTCTCTTTCTCTCTCTGTCTCCGTCTTTGTCTGTCTCTCTCTCTCGCTCTCTATTCTTCGTATTTCTTTAAAATTTCATTTTTGTTTGCGGCGTTCAGTTAAAACATACAAATCTCGTAACTGTCATCAAATGCAATCATTTAAGGTGTAAATCATTATTTAGAACTGACTTGTCCGAGATAGGGCATTGTCTAATTTCAAGTTAATTTTTAACTAAAGCACAGCGATTATCTTCCATCCCCTCCGGTGCTCATTTTCGTTAATTTATTGTGATGTCCACTTCGAATATGATCATTTTATAACCTATTCTCTCTTTTTTTCTCTACTGTTTGGCTGTGAAAGGAGGCTGTGTCTTCTGTCTTCTGTGTGTGGACATTTCATATATGCGTATTTCTATTTTTTTAAGCGAACTGATCACAGACAATCAATAATTTAGTAGCTTAAGCGAAAACAGAAGTCATTAAAAAATTCTGAAATGTTATGTGCTGCATGACAAAACTGACTGTAATCTGTTAAATTGAATCTTTCACGAAAGTATGTGATAATTAGAAAATTTTGGAAATAAATGAATCACGAAGAACATTAACGGATTAACAGGTTTGATTGAGTCTGTGTATAAGCAGTATAAGAAATGCAAATGAATGTCTAGTTTTTTGTCCTGACAAAAGTGAAGAGTACATAACTGTAGATATCGAAAGTTGAACAACTTTTTACAGGCTTGTTGCAGCCTTTTGTCTGATATCTTATGTATCTTATCATCGTCCTGCCTCAAGAGCTAAGGGAAGACTTACCAATTCATTAAACATTTACGTCACGTTATGTATTAAATATAGATCATGACCACTGTTTTATCCGTGATACAAGAAAAAAAACATACAAAAAGGAAACCATATTCAGATCATAGGGCTTCACTTAAAGCACGCAGATGAAAACATGGTTATAAATATAGTCATGGAACTTTGAAGGCTAGATTCGTCTAGAGTGGTAGGCGTATCAAAGAAAATATATAGCACGAGTTTTGTCCACCTAAAGCAAAAGTAAGTCCGCCATACTGGATCAACTGGTGGTGCTATTGATCCTTCGAACACTGAAGCTCGATCAGTTTTGTTATTCCTGTAATCGTGCGTTTGCTAAGTCTAGTTGTTATGGCCTCAAACTAGATCATCAGGTACCTACCCACTAATTTCGCTAGACAATACTATTAGCTTCGTTTTTTAAAATAAATATTCGTCCTAGCAGACCATAGAGCAGGAATCAAATCTGTGCACAAAACGGTTTGATCCCATGCCAGATCGACCATATCTTGAATAATCAGGTTAGATCCAATACCCGTTATACACCAAACAGTCTTCGAGAAAATACAAAATTTATTTCATAGCTTTATTAAAATAAAATATAGTAAAATATCCGACTTATATCTTGCAATAACATAATATTTATACAATAAAATACAATTGACAACACAGTAATACAGATGTCACTTACTTACAAGAACTTTAACAAGAAATATCTTTAAAAAAGATAAACGGCGTTGATGGAAAATATTTATATATACATGTATATAAGAAAGAAAGAAATACAGAGAGGCGAAGCAGACACAGTTTAGTTATTTTATTTTACTTGTTATAGCTGTTGACGTAACCTCCCTGCCTTCTTAGTATGACCTAGAGATTAAGCGACCGAATCATGACAACTCATAAATTCATTGAAAGTGTCTTTAAAAAAATGTTCAAGCTGTTGCAACAATTTCATACAGTGATAACAAGTAGATTAAAGAAGCAATGTCTTACATTAAGTCTTGATCTACATTTATTCAGTTTCAATAAAATACCTCTTGTAGAGTTAGAACTCAAGATGAATAAATGTCCTTGAAATTTTATAAAAATAAATAAAAACAGCCTGTTACAAGAGCGAAATCTACCAACTTTTACGTAAATTAACTTTAAAAAAGTGTCCGTCCCGAGTATTGAACCCGGGGCCTCCGCTTGAGAGGCGAGAGTGTCATCCACTACACTACAATGAACTTGTTTTTTTGTACTTGAAATTAACAATCAGTATCAAAGGAACTAGAAAGGAACCAGTAAGAACTAGAAATATCTACACCTCTTTCGTTTTTACACTGTGTAAACTTGTATGCAAGTGTTTACCTGACACCCAAGAATATTCCATATAAAATTGTATTTAAGCCATCAATATTGACTTAACTGGTTATTTAAATCGTAAATATGTTTTTTTTTCTCCAATACAACACCCACTAACAACCAATCGAAATAATATATTTGATTTTTCCGCTGCATAATAATAAAAATCCCACTAGATACCTCTCCACCCTGCTAGATGCCTCTCTGGTGTAAATAGCTACCAATCGAAATAGTTTATTTCATTTTCCCTCTGCATATTAAGAGAATACGAGTATTATTTACAACATTTCATTGGTCGAAAAACTAGGTCAAAAGTGAGCTTAGACAGCTAACGCCGAAAAAAATTATATTGTAACTTTCTTTGGGACAAAGCTGTCTATTATGACTAAATATTTCAATCATAAGGCACTTTGCTCGTTATCTCATTGAGATTGTATGGTAATAACTACTCATGAACAGTCTCAATCAAACCGAGCCTGCAATATTTTCATATTCGTATATACATGTATTTCAATTATCTTTTCTTGTTACCATTCGTCCAATTATTGGAGGTTAATGATGAGAACCATCTATATATGTATAGGTTGATTACTTTGCTGAAATGCTATTACAACGACCGCTGTTTGTCGTGCTTTTGATATTTAAAGTCGCCCTGCATATGTAGCCAATCAGAAACTTTTTTGTCGCCCTGCATTTGTAGCCAATCAGAAACTATGAAAATTCAAATTCCTCAACGATCTATTTCAATAGAACTCCTTTCTATTGTCTATTTTACAATGAACAAAAAGATCGATCTAATTTCAACTGCGCATGCGCATGGCTACAAATGTAGGGCGACATCTAAGTCGGATAGAATCTATTAAGACGTTTCTACAGAAAAAAGGCCTGCACTCGCTGCGCTCGTTTCGGCTTCTATTTTCTATAGAAACGTCTTAATAGACTCTATCCTTTACAAAGTTATGCCTTCATTTATATCTTCTGTTATACAAATGAATTTCTCTGTGTTTGCCTAATCTGATTTTTTTATTTTCCTGACCGATTTACCTAAGTAAAATAAGGCAATTTTGTTCACAAACGGATGCATTATCTGTTTCCCTTTTCATTATCAGAAACGTTGGAGGCTGTCATTTAAGAATGGATAAATAATTTCATCTTTTATGTGTAGTAGTTTTGTAAGATTTGCTGTTCATAATTGATAGGCCTATGAAAGAGTGAGCTCTCTTTTTCCTCCTCATCCCACACAAACACCTAAAAATTACTTTATATTGACAGTAATTGAGAAAAAAAGTAATAACAACACAGTGACGTGTAAACAACAACATGTCAAACAGGAAACCAAGCCAACAATGCTTAATAACTGTTTTTGACGCGTTCGTTAAAGAGCTGTTTAAGAATTTAAGATGGAACTCTTTCAATCATCTCTGAAACACAATATTTTATGTACACAATATTTTAATGCCTTAATATAAATTTAAAAAAGTACTACCAGATTTTTCATGTTACGTCTTCCCCACAACTGAGCGCTAACATTGGTTGAAGGTTATAAAACTGAGCATGGAAACCAGTCTCAAATCTCAAGGATCTGATTGGCTGAAATGGCGACTGGTCGCCATTTCAGCCAATCAGATCCTTGAGATTTGAGACTGGTTTCCATGCTCAGTTTTATAACCTTGGGCACTTGTCGTTCTAGTACTGTTTTTTTTTGTTCCAACCATTATTTTATTGTGAAATGAAGTCTACGTGCAATGGCTTTTTTCTTTTTTTTTTGAAGTAAGCTCATTATTCTCTTTTCTTTGTTAAGAATGTTATACTATTTAACTGCGTCACTTCAAAGTAAAATGTATAAACAAGAAAAAAATATGAATTATTTTTGTAGTTAAACACCGGGTTCTTTTTAGAGCTGGCACGTACAGGGTTGTTCTTACAACAAGCATTTTGAAGCTGCGTTGATTTGTTGTATTAGACACAATAATACTCGCCAATGTTGCATTCAAAAATGTAAGTAGACGCAATAATAAGCTTAAGGGTAGTTTAAGCAAATTGCAATAGTTTTTTTATTTTCCAATTGATACGAAATTGAAAAACGTGTAAACCTTAAGCTCCGCTATAATCTGTTGCAGTTATAACCTAATCCATCAAATATTAACTATTTTTAAAGACTCTTAACCAGAAGCACTTTTCAATTGAAATTTATTATAAAAATCCTGCAAAACACGGTTCCAGCATTCAATGGCAAAATGATGGATAAGCGGATGTCGATGGGTTTAAAGATCTGTATTCTAGCATAACAGCAAAAGTCATGTTTGATGACAAGTTTCTCCATCAAATACAATTAACACATTATATGTTTTTATTTGATTATTTGATTATTTTGGTTTTGCGCGTCTTACATGTAAGTCTGGAACAAATGAACATCCGATAAAGGTAAGTCTTTATTGTTTTATAATACATCACGTACACCATGTAACGTGAATTGCAACTCGGTCAGCTTTGCAATAGTGATGCGTAGAACATTGCCATTTCGAGAAGTTAAAACAGAAAACTAGTAAGTATTGAGGGATTCACTACAATTAGAAAACACATTTATTGTCTCCTTTGATACCACGATAGATGCGTTCACGTATGAGCTTAAGTTCGCTTGACATTAAATAAAGAGCATTAAACGAAAGAAAAAAATTGTTTGTGAGAAGTACAATTGAACAGTTTAAAAGGAAAAAAACTAAGATCTTTCTATATATAAAAACAATATCTGACAAGTTGTCATCTAATTCACTTTTAAGGCAAACTTCCTTAGATAAATGTTCTTCCAAAATTGAAGACTTTAGTGCGTTCTTTTTTTTCTGAAATTTCTTGTCAAGAAACTAAAAGTCAAAGACTGTCTTTTTAAAGGCAAACTACCTGAGATGAATGTACTTCCAGTCATGTTAGTGGTGTTCTTTTTTTTTAAATTTCATGTCAAGAATCTAGAAGTTCGAATAGTGTCTTGTAAAGTTGTCGGTGATGTGAAAAAATATTGCAGGAAAACACAGTCAAACATGCCAACTAGGAACAATTCTAAAATATCCACAGAAATGGGACACAAAAACTCAAGGCCACTTCTACCTTTTAAACATTGTTTGTCTTCTTAAACATCCACTTTTAAAGTGATTGATATATAACTAATCCAAATGTGTATTGACAAAGGCATCAATTTACTTAAAATGTAAGATTAATTATCTTCAGGTATTCGTTAAATCAAAGTATTTTTTAGACTTGAAAAGTCTTCAAAGCGAAACGCACCGATTCATATCGTTGTTTGCTAGATGTAAAACATACATGCACGATAACTGTGTTGGTTTTTTTTTCAGCAAAATAATATGCGAGAAATATCTTTAAAGTACATATAAGAATACATGCAGCAATTTCCAATCAATTTGTAACGTGAATTCACGTACTTTCAAATGAATAAATTTTGACAATATCTGACCTTAAATAAGTAGTTATTTGGGATTAAGTCGTTTGTTGACAGCCATAATCATATCAAGTTTTTTTTATTCTAAACCATGTGTGATTTTTGAAATTTTGGAGTACTGCTTTTGTTTTGAATTGTCCTGTTCTGCTAAAATGTACCCTTTGTTCCTTAAATACCACTCAACTAAACGTTGATCGCTATCTTCTTTCTAAATTCTGACGCATATTCAGATTATTGTTCGCGTTTTTGTGTTAAGGTAGATAATTTAATTCAACCTAATCAACGCACAAGCATTTAAGTTTCGGAAGTTAGGATTCACAAATTGCCCTTTTAGTGTAGTTATTTGTAACTGAACTTATCTTGTCAATCCCGTTACTTTCAGAACGGCAACATCAGAATATTAATAATTACATTTAACTAAGTTATCAGAGTAAAAGGCTAAGCACATTTTGTCTCTTCCTGTTGTTTTCCCTGCAACAGAATTGAAATTTCGCATAATTACTCTATTGAGAATCTTTTACCCAGAATCAATTAAAACAAATAAGAGGAGAAAACAGCGTACCTAAGTTTTGAAGACCTAAGATATATACTGGAAGAAATAATGGAGGGTTTAGAAAGCCACGCTTGAATATTAAGGATTTTGAGCAATTTTTTTCTAGGAATTGGATTTAAATTTACAGATTTAGATTACTGATCCACACGTCCAACGCAAGACATTTAATTTTTCTTCTTTTCTATATGAGTAGTTAATAAAAATAATGTGGTGCTTAAAGTATTTCGTTCCAAAGGATTCACAATTGTTTCGTGATTACTTAAGAATTAACATAAGAGTAGCAATTTGGTGTTCATTTGTAAAGATCAGTTCGCTCAAATAAGAAATCCAGAAGATCATCCTAATTTAAAATAACAAATTAATCAACGAAATATTCCAATTTCGTTAAAATAATTCAACTGTTACCCACGATGTGTGTGATCTAATAAAACACGCTACAGCGATACAACGCGAATTTTCTCTTCACGTGGCAATATGAACGTAAACCAAATATAAGCTTATAGTATTCTCATGCTGGGTACTTCTTTAAGGTGCAACTCATTTAATAGGATCATACTCATGTGAATAACAATTTTATTAATTTTTAGTTTAATTTTTACAAGCATGTGCAACGGTACTCCAGCGATGTTTAGTCGAATCTTGTGTGATTTTTATATCATTAATGTACTAGCTTTTTATTTTCAAACGATAAATGGAACATGACAGAGGTAACTGAACGATGTTATTTAGTTTTAACTTCATTTATATAGATGAAAAAAGGGAAC
This sequence comes from Corbicula japonica, assembly GCA_038501625.1. Classification (NCBI taxonomy): domain Eukaryota; kingdom Metazoa; phylum Mollusca; class Bivalvia; order Venerida; family Cyrenidae; genus Corbicula; species Corbicula japonica. Next base: position 7,351,916 of record JAZAYU010000012.1, read on the forward strand.
TTTGAAAGTCATCGAACACCAATAATATGAAAATTTCGCAAGCTCGTTTTGATTGAGCCTGTCCATGGGCAGAAAAAGGGGAACTTTGAAAGTCATCGAACACCAATAATATGAAAATTTCGCAAGCTCGTTTTGATTGAGCCTGTCCATGGGCAGAAAAGTCACGTTCACATTAAAGGGGACAAACCCTATTCCAACAAAAGTAAAATTCCCGGGTCAAAACTAGCAAGTTTGGAATGTAATCTTATACGTCTTTAGAATAAACGGTACGAAATAATGACAAGAAACGATCATAAAACAATTGGATAAAGCTGTTCATTTTAGAGAGCGAAGATTGCTAGGTTGGTCAAATATCAGCAGTAAAAGAGCCATAACTTCGGATTGATTATTAGCAAACTGGCTGTAAGTAATTTGTTTGAATGTCATTCACAACGTCTTGGAAGTTTAAAAACAGTTTTCGTAAAGAAAACGCATGCCATAATACTGTAAAAGATGGAGTTTTAATTTTAATATAGTAAATTTTCCGTTTTTAGACGGCGATGTTCCCCGTGCAACATCTAATACGGGGTTTATATTTCACGGCTTGTTCGCTTTTCAAGAGCTTGCAACGATATTAATGATTTCAGTGAACGTAATCTTTGCATTACAGAAAAACTTTTAAAACAAGGTTATCGGTATCACAAATTAAGGAAAACATTTTGCAAGTTTTATCGTCGATACCCAGATCTAATTCATAAATACAGGTGCAGTTTAAAATCACTATTGCAACATGGTATTTCACAGCCAGTTTTTTATGGAGATTTAATTTATAAACTTAAGAAGATAAAGGGCAATGTTAATTTCTCCCGGTTATTCGTAAAAACCATCTGTAAATTTAAAAAGAAAGGTTACCAACATGATATTTTACAGCGCTCTGCATGCCTGGTGATTAACCCTTCTACAGTTGATCATTATGCTTACCTCTTTGGTTGCACGACGGTGGCAGGGGTTTAAGAGTTTACGAAGGTTTATAGGGAAATCTTTTCTTAAAAGAACCTAGAAGCTCGATTTGTTTCTTTTATCCCTGTCATCGTGTTCTTGCTGATTTTACTCCAGGAGCTCTGGTCTCGGTAAGATCATTGAGTACCCGCCCTTTGGCTTTGCAATGCTATTAGATTCTTATGTTTTATATGTTTGTGTGCTTTTGCATGCAACATTGCCGAGCCAATAAGTGGGTTGGAATTGTTTCACCAAGACAACTTGTATTTGTTTTGTGATATGAGAACCTGTTGGGGCAAGTGTGAGGTTGGTGCACCCTAGAACCTGGTTTAAACCCCCAGTGGCAATTTGATTTGCCACTGACCTTTCCAAGGCGGTAACCCCTCGGGTTCTCATTTTTATTGTTAGTGGTGTCTTTTTGAAACTGATCATTTATTAATCATGCTCTCTCCCTCTCTTCTCTTCTTGACTGTGTGGGGAGGCTGTTTTTTCTGAATGTGGCGATTCCTGATATGCGTATTTCACCTTTATATCCATAACTACTACATTTAGAGACAACGATGTTTTATATACATGTTTTAAATCATTTAACTCGTTTTATTTTATGCTTTTCAGTGAATTATAGAATTTTCCCGGTGAAATAATAGTGGTATTTCACTGTTTTCGAACAGTGGAATATCATTTTTATTTTCACTTATTTTTTCACGTTGGTACCCAACCGCACATAACATACCAAATGAGAACGTTAAGAAAACGGGCTCAAATTTGTATATTTGACATCATGACGTCACGTTTTAAACAAGCGGTTTTGGCGCCATTTCTTGCAACTTTTCTGTTTAATTCACGCAAATCTTACACTCGTGAACTCCGGAATTATGCATTTTCACTCGTGGCTTCGCCACTCGTGAAAATACGAATTCCGGAGCTCACTCGGTGAAATGAATTTCTATCTTACACTGATAAAAACAAATATCCTCTATATACTTAACGAATTGACATTGTAGCAAAATAGTTCGATTCCCAGGGACGTTTCTCCTCCCTTCCTGGGAACGTTAAGAGTGAAGACTAAAATTGGTATTTATTTTAACATTAATTATGAGTGAAATACATTCTGTAAACAAAAGCAATTACTCTAATATTGTTTGGTCGCCTTTTAAGCTCAATGAAACTGAATGCAGCTTTTTTATTTTCTAAGCTGTATCTAGAAAAAAGGTAAATGTGTAATTAAAGAAAAGGAAAATGACAAAAAACAGACAGTTCAGAGTTTGTTTAAAAGTACATTTAGGCAATCTTTTGTTTTGTTGTTTAAAATAGTTTTTCATCATTACTGTTCTAGCATTCGCTTTCCACTCCCGTTCTATGCGAAAACTATATGACTGTGTTTCATTTTATTTTTGCGTTGCGAAAGTTTAACGTTGCGAGTTCCAGACAAGTAAGACAAGAATTATTATGATCGCTGTCTGCTTTCGGAAGAGCAGACTGTCTTACTTTATTATCACACGACGATGTGATGCATGTATAAAGTCTTCTCTGAATGTCTAGGAGCAAGGTGTTTTATGTTCTCGAGTCCAGACTTCAGTACTTTTGGGTATTCATTTACTGATGCACTATCGAGTTCCACCATTGTTTATCAAGAAACTTCACATTGTTTACCTATTAACTTGTAATAATGTCTGTTCTTGGCCAGAATTTTAGTAATTTATCGACACGAAAGAGAGTTTTATGTTCCGAGCAAAGCGAGCTGAGAATCTGTTTAAAGTTTATCTTCAAACCATGTTAGGCATTGCAAATTTTGTTACCATCGTTCTGATTCTTAATTGGTTTTACATTTGATGTAGTATCAATTGTTTTATGTATTATTATGAACACTTACAAAGAGAAAACATCAATCGTGCGTATCGCACAATTGAATACCAAATGCAAAATTTTAACAAAAAACCAAATCAGGAAGTTTATCTTTGGAGAGATTGAACAATGTCCAAATGTATACTGGCTGTGATCCTGAAACAACCCATTTCAAAACAGGCTGTAATATTGAAACTGAAATATTATTAGGAGTTCTTTTAACAGACATATGTATCGTGCCCAGCACTAATAGTATCTACGGGGAGAACTTTTACAGCTTCAGCACAGTACAAACAATGCTACTTCGATATTGAAACAGATGACAAAAAGATGAGGTACGGTCATGTCAATCTCCTCCGAACAAGTAGGGAACTCTGACTAAGCAAGCTGTTTGTAAATAAAAAATTAAAAACAAAAACAAAAATCATTTGTGATGAAATCGCAAATCAAAGTAACTAAACCATTTATTTAATTTAAATTTTCTGGATTTAAGTATTTTGTATTGGGAATATCGAACATCGTCTTAAGGTTTGTGTTTATTAGGCAAGTTCGAAGCAAATTACTCACTATACTAGTAGTTGCAGACTGTTGCCGTTATAAATTCTCCCCTTGTTCCAATAACTTATCATCAAAGACTTATCAATTCATTGAGCACGTTCGTCACGTAATCTGAAAATGTATTAGTAATAGATCGATGCCACTTGTTGGGCAATAACACAAAGACTTAGTAAAATAAAACATTTTAGTTGGTTTATGTAGATGTGAAAATATTGGCACCCTATATTTTGTACCTTATTGAAATCACGTTTTCTTTGACCATCAGCTACGACACTTGTTTGCTATTTTAAAATTAAAATATAAGGAACTTAAAGATATAACATATGAGTCGCTAAGCAGATGAAAACAAAACGTTCTCCTATAAAGTAAAAATGTTTATAAAATCTCATACACATTTACCTACATAACTACTAAGGTCAGTAGTGCATCCACTCTATCATTAGAACTAGCTTCTTTGAAAAAAAGAGGAATGCGACTCAAAATATCAACCAAAGTTCGCTTGCCATTAACTTGTAGCATCAGAATACCAATGTTATCCGTGGGGTAAATAAATAAAAATGTTTTCAAAGACATTCCCTGAATGCGAATTCCACTTTTGTCGTTAATGTACTACTAAACATGCTAAAGGCAGAGAAACTATCCTAGCGCGCCTTAATAAGTCTAACTATATGCGATAACAAGCCATATGTTGTGAGAGAGAATGTGTTTCCAACTTTGAATAATTAATTTTGTTCACTTTGAAACATGTTCATTCATTCTGATCAATCAATTAAATAATAAATAGATGAAATGGGAACTTTGAAGACCCTCGACCACGACAAATATGAAAATATTACAGGCTCGGTTTGATTGAGCCTGTTCATGGGCAGTAATGGGAATGCTTAAAGAAATCATAAGGCAACCACCCCCCCCCCCGCTTCCCCCCCCCCCCAAAAAAAAAATACGGTTATACATACATATATTTACTGTTTTATCCTTCACCGTTGATCGGTGGTTGAAATTGTCAAGTATTTGTTATAAGAAATTATTATGAATACAATTTTACAATTTATTTAGCGTGTTCTGAATTTGTTAAATTTTAAATTACAGAAATGCAGATATGTCTTAATTTAAACAATAAACCAAACGGTACTCAAGGGTTGCTCTGATTTTTATAGCTATATCTGACAGTATTTTTTGTTATTTAAGATGGCAGTAATTTTAGCAAGCCAGATGCTTGGGTTTTGAGACAGGGCTCCGTTCTCGGTTTATGACCTTGGGCAAAGAAAATGTTTTGAAGAAATCTATTTAAGTTAAAACGACGTTATGCGGTATCCTTTTGGTAAAATCATTTGCAAGATAGTTCATTTTTTGCATTAATAGTGTAAATTTAGAATATAACAGCGAATCGAATTACGAGCAATTTAATCTAAAGTTAAGAGTCACAAGAGCTCTTTCGAGATACTGTATTTTAACTTAAGATCTGTTGTTCATATCAAATTTGTTCGGAATGACAATAAGCGAGAGTATAATGTTTGAATTAGTAACCAGAGTCAGAAATAACTTCCGTTATGTTATTCCGGTGAAAAATGGAATTTCGCGAAATGACACCGTTGAGAATCTTTGCTGATAATCAAATAAACAAATACAGAGGAGAACCCCTTACATCTAACAGTCGCATAATGACAGAAGACGAAGATTTGGTGAGCCATTGATTCTTTTTCGTGGATGCTGTATAAAGCTTGACAATAAAAGGGTTATGGTGTAGAAAAGAATAATAATAAGTCTAAGTGCATACGCTATGCGGATACAAATAACGGTAAGAAAATAAAGAGCAAAGCATAATTATCTGCTTCTTAAATGCAAAATAAAAAAGTAATTAAGACATGAAAACATGGCTCATAGACATTGGTCATATCTGATATTAACATAACTAGGCGGCGTGGGCAGTCATAATCATTTCCATTACTGCCAATGAACAGGCTCAATCAAACCGAGTCTGCAATATTTTCATGTCTGTCGTGTTCGGTGGCTTTCAAAGTTTATCTATTGTATTCATTAAATTTGTTTATAGAAAATGAGAAAAATCATGTCGAAGTTACATGTTTAATAGCGAAGACACCAGCAAACTCAATAAAAGTAAAGTTTTCCTCATGTATCTTGATAAGATGTTTATGGAACCAAAATTTTAAAAGAAAACTCGTATGACCAGAGCGACTGTTTAAACTCGTTGCATGTTGAGTTGTATAACTTTAACATCAACACATACACTTAACAGCTTTTCTAAGTATACATGTTCGGGTCGGGGCATTACTGGCTTGATAATTTTGTTTTTGCTCTTAAACTTGCAATAAACATGCAATAAATACTAACTGATTTATTAGTAAAACAAATATTCAAAATGACAGACAACTGACAGCTCAAAATTATTTTGAACACTGGCACCCACAGAATACAAAGTCACAAAATCAGTCAAGAACGCGTAAAACCACCATCATTTCATGGAGGTAATGCAGGTCTGAACGACACTTTGGGAAATCCTAGCCCATGTCGTACATTCCTTCCAAGTTCAGACCACAACCAGATTTAAATTGCTAGAAGGTGTGGAATGACAAACGGAAAAAGGACTTGTCGCAGATATTTCTCAGAATTTAAGTTCCCTTGGTTTAAAACTGATGCAGTCTTCGAAATGCACATGCAATGTGGAAGTCGATAACTAAACAGTGTAAAAAAATACTTTACTGTCATAGGATATGTATAACAGTTGCCATTTCGTTCTTACAAATATGAAAAATATCAGGAGGAAAATAGTGTTTACTTAGAAAAGTTGTTAAGTGTATTTATGTGTTATACATTGTTTGGTTTGCTCGGTTTTTCTTTCTACTGTGTTTATCAATATTATATCTTAATCTGTATCTTCTCCTCTCTGCGTTTGGCTGTGTATGGAGACTGTGTTTTCTGTATTCCTTAAACTTACGTTTTTCGCTTTTGTTAAAAAGCTTTACAATTGCTGTCTTTTTAAGGTTTAGTTCAATAACTATTCCTTGTTATTATTTTTTTCAAAATATGCCGCTGGGTACAAAATAGCTCAATTAATCCTTGCAACCGGTAAAAATAAATAAATGCCTCATTAAAGATTTTATTAGTTACAAAAAACTCAAAACCTATGTGCTATTCAAACACTCATACGTTGCCGCGGGTATTATCTGTTAAAAACTTTTAATAGAATTCAGGGGGTCCGAGTTTTCTGATTATTATTAAATCAAAAACGAATTAACTTGCAATTAGTATGACCTTTACAAGTGTCAAAATGGTTGTTCTCAAAGATTACAGAAGACTGAACCCCAAAAAACTTAACATCAACATTTCAGTGTAGTTATCAGTTTTAATTACCTCCCAGATGGTAATATGCTAATTTAAAACCATGCAGATTGTCAGTCATTGTGGGTGGCATTATAAAAGGTATAATCGAACCATACGTTTTGGGATGGTATGTACTGTGTCTCCCTCTTGCATTGTTTGCTAAGTGCTGCCGCCGTATTTGTATGGATTTTGGGATTATCTAAAAATTTACATTTTCAAGTTTGTTTGCCATAGACTCTTGTACGTTACCGTTCTTACCACTTTACTGTAAGAAGAAACTCTACAATCCCATCATTGAAACAAACGGGTTGTGGAAAACCAACGTGCTTATTTACTTTATATTTTGATATATCTGCATTCAAGACTTGCTAATAGAGAAAATTCCGAAACTCGATAAAAGATCTTTAAACCCTATCACGTCGCACAAATAACCACTGTCGTAACATGTTCAGCAATAAACGCACACATTATGTTCAGAATCTTGTTTTGGAATGTTAATTGAATCGTCCAATTTCGATTCAATAATTTTAAATTGCTGTATTATGTGATGTGAACAAATGTTCCGATGCGATTATAATTGGATATTATCAATTTGTGACAAAACGGATCCGGAACAAATCAACTTTGGAAGACTTTAATTGAAAATAAGGAAGTGCTTCGTCGGAACATCATGCACTTCTTAGAAGGACTAATAGAGCCTATTTCTCAGTGCATAAATTTATAAAATAAAAGATAAATTATTTTTGAAAATCGCCTACAACGATCACGTCGTATACCGTTTTAAGTTGTCAAATTTATTTTTCAAAAAATGCGGTTAATAATAAAATGTAGGACTGTCCATTCGCGATTTTACGAATAAGCCTAGGAACAAGCACCGGATCATGCCTATTGCAATCATGTTTGTAAACATTGTACCGTTTTATTTCTTCGATACAAGCGGTTATGACTATTAACCAGACAATCGCGGTATATATTATAATGGGTCCTCGAGCTGTCGTTTGAATAGTTCCTATGGTCATTTACAGAAAAAAAATTAATGTTTAGCTACATTGTTCATATGGGGTTTTGAAAACTAATACAATGTATCTACCCTTTGCGATAATCACATCTCGAAGTGATCTATTGCGTTTCATTTACTTTTTTTTAATTTAGAGCCCTTATTTAATAATACAAAAAATACACAAGTGCACATTATAATTATTTCCATGACATGCCATACATTATGTTATTATGTTACTTAGCAATGTTCTTTTTGAATATGCTAATAAATTGACTTGACTTGAATTCACTGGTACGCCATGTGTATTGATGTATGAAAATACCAAACTAAAGATTATGTGCCAATGGTACACCATCGTCTTGGATTGTTCAAATTAGCAATATTTACTTTCCATTACTGGAACGGCGTGGGGAGTGTATTTTCATTTCCAATAATATTAAGTGAACAGGTTTGGTCTCTTGAAAGCCGCAGTATGTTTGTCGCAGTGGTGTTTGCTTTTTTAGTTTCTCTTCTTTATCTAGTTCAGTTAATGAGCTTTGCGAAAAAAGTTTTCTAGAAAATATCAAATGTTAGATTAACATAAAAAATACATTATATACGAAACACATAATTTGATTTGTGTCGAAAATTATGGTGTATATCTCTTATGAGCTAGGCGAACAAAGCATTTTGGCATTTCTTAACGTATTGCTGTTACTGTAATAGCTTGTTGTTGCTGCACTTTTCTGAACATAATCTTTTAATAACATTTCAACTATATCTATAAAAAAAGTGAAATATGCATATCAGGAATAGCCACATTCAGAAAACACAGCCTCCCAAAGCAGCGAAAAAGAAGATACGGAAGAAGTTACCGCCTTGGAACGGTCAGTGGCAAAACAATTTGCCACTTGGGGTTTAAACCAGGTTCGAGGATGCACCAACATCACCCTTGCCCCAACAGGTTCTCATATCAACACACACACAAAGCGAAAAAGTACAAGTTGCCTTTGTGAAATAACTCCAAACCACCCACCAGCTCAACAATGTTGAGTGCCAAAGCACAACAACATAAAAACATAAGAACTAATAGCATCGCAAATCAAAATGGATGGGTAATCAATGACCTTACCGAGACCAGAGTACATGGAGTTAAATTAGGAAGAACACGATGACAGGAAAAAAGGAAACAAATTGAGCTTCTAGGTTGAAACTATCAAAAACAATATTTAATTTTTAAAAGGACAAGTGCAATTATCAAATAAAAAACATTCAGTCTGGGAAGTACAGAACGAAATCTCCAAACACCCTGCTCAAAAAGTTGTTTCTTAAGTAAAGTGAATATACGTACATAACATTAATTTAAATGAACAAAACAAGTTCCTTACATTTGATCTGCCGATGGTATAGATACATTTACCTTCATTTTCTGCTGACCTAAAATGTTTTTATATTAAAGTTTGCTCAGTTTATTACTAATACAAAATGAGACAACCTTGTAAATTTATAATTCCGTCTAAAATTCACAGAGAGCAGCTCACGGAGTTTAGTTTTCAGAATGTAGTAATTTTACTTAAAGACTTGAGATAGATGGTTTTGTGTTGAAATTCGACAGCACGCAATGTGAGCGTTCCAGTGAGACAGGGCACAATTAATCTGTCTGTTATCAATTTCAAACTTATTCCTTCAGTTAGAGTAATAAAACGTTTTCACGCATGGCTTTTACTTGAAAAAAAATGTTGTTTTTTTTCGGAGCTTAGAGGACATTTTGGCTGTTTCTTTCGCTAAAACGCAAATCTTTTAAGCGATAGGAAACATATCGCTAGAGAAGGAATATCCCAATTTACCATTCCATAACTTTTATATTCTCTGCCGTGTTAAATCAAGTTCTTCGTGAATTGGAAGTTTGATATTGTCGAATATATCGTTTTCACCTATTTTAAAAATTTGTAACATTGTTATAAGTACACCACAATTACAGTAATATGCAATGTCGATCTTTATTTACTTATTTTTGTTCCTTGCTGAAACTTTAAACAAAGTGAAATATGCATATCAGGAATTGCCACATTCAGAAAAAACAGCTCCCCCCCCCCCACACACACAGCCAAGAAGAAAAAGTATATGATAGTAAATGAATGAGTGGGGATGGGGTGTGAAAAATGAATATCAAATGCAGTTCCTGATGGATGAAAACATAACAATATTGAATGTAAGGACGGGGATACGTTTTATGGCCACCACACAGCGTTAATCACAAATAGACAGAACGTATACCACGGAATTATTTTCGTTAACATCAGGAACTTTTTTCTTAATATCAAATTATACGCCTCGCCTACTGCGACAGTATATGAAAACAAAAAAAATTAAGATAGACGTCAAAAGAAGAAATTAATCAGGCAAATATAGGATTGCTTTCAAAATAAAAAATACTAACAAGAAATAACAAACGCTCGTGTATTTCCATTCTTTTGTTTCCGTTACAATCTCGAACAATTACTGAGTAAATGAAAACAAGATAAAGCTCAAAATAATCCTTGTCTATTTGATTGATATCAAAGGAAGCCTACACGCAAGCAAACCACTAATATAGCGACACATTAGCGAAATAAGTGTTCGGGTAGTGATTAGATGCCTTAGACAAGATAAAATGACGTTTCTTTTTTGCATAATAGTAGGCAGCTTTTCAAACAGTCGTGATAACTGTATTACATTTATTTTCACAATCGGAAGAGTTGGTTTGTGTTAAAATAGAATACAAACATTTCCAATCAAAATTACATATATTAAGTCTTTTTAGAAAAAAATAATTAAAACCAAATAATCTTTTAAGGTTCTGTTAACAACTATTTATATCACATTTAAATTACAGCGTGATTGTGCTTAATTTAATATTAATGAGTTCGAGACCTGAGATTAAAACGTAAAGTGTCCTCAGCTGGTAAATATCATTCTGCTGAGATGTAAAACTAATCCAGTGACGCACGAAAAGTAAAAACTCAATGACAAAGGAAAGGTTAATAAAACCAATATGTTGTAACTCTTGGTAATGAATGTTGTTTTGTTTATCTTTGATTAAATTAGATTTATAAATTTAAAGCGTATTCTTAAAATGTTGTCCGTTGAAACAGACGAAAACAATTTGGTGAATATGGTCCATCGGATTTGTACGGAGGGGCGTTCCGAAACATCACTGATTAGACTACACCTGGTTCCAAGTTAAAAAAAATGAGATTGGAAGACAGTGTCAGATCTCAAGCATCTGATTTTTTTCTGCGATTGAACAGCATATTACGACAATTTTGAAAGTCTTATAAAACAGCAGACATCCTTAAGATAAAAGCTTTCTAGAAACATATTAAAACTGCTTTTAAGTACGCCTTCGCAGAACGTCTTGTACGGCTTCCATACAAAAAGTAGCCTTGTAAAATTAAAATATATCAAATACTAGAATGTGTCCACAGACATTAATGCCCTCACCGCTATAACATTTGTAACACAGGGCCATGACTTAAGTAAAAATGGCTAATTTAAAAATCTTTTCAGAACGATCATCCACGCATCCTGCTTGATCATCTGAGAAAGTTTGAAAGAAATCCGCCCGATAGTTAATGAGGAGTTGATGCCATGAGATTTTCGGGACGTACGTATGAACGGACAGATGTACGGACGGACTGAAGCACGGACGGTGCAATTCTATCTGCCTCCCACTTCATAGTGGTAAAAGAAGATATGAGAAAAAAAATGCAAAATTTAAATGTTTATCTCTGTTTTTATTTTATAAATAAGTAAAAAAAGAATAAAAAAAATAAAACAATAAAGACCGTACAAAATAATAGTAATATATCGGTCTCATCAATCCTTTTGACCCCTGAGCCCAGAAATTACTCATGTGGTCGATTTATAATATCACAGATGAAATACTTACGGAAGCCCTGGAGGGCCACTTTTGATTTTCGACTTTTGGATTTATTTTACCGCTTTCTTTTGACTTTTGATTTATGAATTTTGACTTTTGATTTATTACTTATGGATTCCGTAATTGTCCCACGTGCTTGCCGCATCATTTCCCAGGAAACTGGCGGATTCTAACGAGGTTTTAGACGATGTAAGTTCATTTATCTAATCTCATATTCAAGAACAGTATATTTTCTATTTAGACCTTTTTATTTAATTCAGAAAAAACATATTTTGCTTGCATTACATAGTATTTCATTAGGTATCCTTTTTTATCTATTTCTAGAACATGGAATCATTGCTACATTCGTTATCTCAAATTGACATACAGCGTACAGCGTATAAATCAAAGCTTCATTTTTTATATGGGGTCGAAATAATTTTAAACCCAATTAGACTAACATTGTTGTTTATTTGTTGCAGTTTCATTCGAAGGAAGAGATGGTATATATTAATTTTTTACCAAGTGGAGAGAAACACAAGGTACAAAATGTTATTTGTCATTAAAAATATAAACGTCAATTTCAAAATTTGCAGCTTTTCTTGTCAGTGCATAGAACATGTAAAATGTTGTTAGAACAACAAACAAACATAAAACTAGTTACATATGAAATGTTATGGCAAAATTTAATAATAATATACTAATGGTTTTCTATCCATTCTTATTATAAGGACCACAGCCCATCATGATAGGTTCAATACACATGGTACCTCAAAAGGTCTACTCCTACTGTTTAAAGAAGGCTAAGTTATAAGTATACTTTAACATGCAATATCCCTTCTACTACTGCTACTGCTGCTACCCTACTACTACTAGTACTACTACTACTACATGTACTACCTCTTCTTCTACAACAACATCAGCAACTACTACTACTACTACTACTACTACTACTACTACTACTACTACTACTACATTTTTCTTATTTAGGATGCAGAAATCAGGGAAAGGGAAAACAGAAAGGTAGCGGCCGTCATACTATGTACAAACTGCATATTGGAGGAAGACATTATCGTCAAAGTGAATATGGACAAATTTCATCTAGACGAGGTGGGGGCATTCGGAAGACAGCCTCAGACAGTGGAATCCAGAACTGAAGTCGAAAAACGTCTTTTTTTCATTTTATTATGTTTAATATATTGTACATTCTACAGGTACATTGTTGCTTTAGATACAAATTTCTTATGCAAAATAGCACTTAGAAGATTTAGAAATATTTGGTGTTTGTTATCTGTTTAAACGAATTTATTCCAAAAAGTGTTTGCTCTAGGTTTTTCGGCCAATCACATGCCCAGAAATTAAAACTTCTGAACATGTTATTTCACATTAACAGTTGATGTTGAATGTTCACGTGACACAGATCAACTATGACATGAACATATGAATAATACTGATAATTCTATAGCAAACATTAAACACTTATTAGGCTAGTGGCTAAATGAACCAACATTATATGACTTAAATATCAATCTCGGCTTCTATGCTTCTTTGCGTTTTGATTATTTGTTATTTAGCCTTAACCTAAAACATGTAAAATGTAATGTTTGTACCAAAGCAAAGAGTAACAGCAAAATACAAAAGTTATAAGTTAAAAGTCACAAGATAAAAGTCATTAGTAAAAAGCTTTAATTAAAAAGTAATAAGGCACAAGGCAAAAGTCATAAGTGAAAAATCATAAGTGAAAAGTCATAATTCCCAAACCGCAAAAAAGCGTAACATAAAGTCAGCATCAATCACAATGATCAATAAATATTTTTGCATCAACATTTTATATAACTTTTCCCTTTTAATTCCATAATGTTGATTGAATGAATTACTCGTTAAATCTAATAAAACAGACTTGTAAGAGTTTATGAAGGTTTATGGGAAAATCTTTTCTGAAAAGAACCTAGATATATTTCATACAGACCTGGTGCAAAAAAATGCAAAAATTGAATTGAAGCAAAAAATTTAATTTTCACATTGTATTGGGTCTAGTTCATTAAATATAACTGTATCGCGCAAGTCTTTGAAAAAAATCCACTAATGGATTCCATTTTGTCGTAATGTACACCACATTTTATATGCGTTGGTTAGATTTGATTTTTTTCAACTACAATGTTTCGAGCTCCAGCAAACGGGTCTGTAGAATCGTGTCAGAATTATTACTGCAATAGTAAATAAATGAAGTTTTCTGTTCCACCATCACGGCGATGTAATCGAGAGCATTTTGATGTTCATTCAATGCGTCTGAAAAGTACCCGTTCTTTTATCTGGGGACCATACGCCGCTGAACATGGAAAGGTATTAATCTGAAAATACTGCATTGAAGGTTCATCGCCATATGCATACGATCGTTTGGGATGGATCAAAATTGTGCTGTTTATTGGTGCAAATATTGAGTTGCGCTCAAACCGGAGCTTGGCGGCGTGCGCAGTAAAAAGCATTTCCATAACTGCCCATGAACAGGCGCAATCAAACCGAGCTTGAAATATTTCATATTTGTCGTGGTCGAGGGTCTTCAAAGTTCCCTTTTCATCTATTGCAATAACGTGTGGGTCGTTATTCAAGTCCGAGTCATCTAAGTTTTTACCTAACCCATTTACAGCACCACGGATACAAAATTCATATAGTGTTTGTTTGTCATAACCATCAATATGCCATGTAAAACTGGGTGCTTTGGCGCAGTATACGCGCTGGAGAAGACGATGTGCTTTGCCCGGCTCTACACCAATTGGATCAAGCGTTCTCAAAATTTCCAAGACGTCGTTCATTTTGACGTACACATGGTGATCCAACATTAACCTACGCCACATTGTACAGTAACCTATGCATTGTCCACAAAGTTATGTTTGCTAAAGATGTTGAGAGGGAGTGCCTCGGCGCAGTAGCTTGGGTAATGCCGAACAGTATAGTGATGAAGACACAGATCGACATTAAGGTTTTCATCCTCATTATCTTTCATCCAGTAGTTGAGTCTGAAATGCAAGTTTATATTCTATATAAATCTTTATAAAGTTGTGGTATAAAATAGGTAAATGTATTATCTGCGTTTCATAAAGACTATTGAGTATGAAAAGTTAGATGCGAAAAGCTTGTCACTTTGAAATGCTCTCAAGATCATTTTTACTCTCGAATAGTTCTATATCTAATTTTGTTCTCATGTGTTCTTTTCTAAAATTTCGGAAAATACCACAAAATGAGACATAAAAGCTAAATGCAAAATGAAGCTCAATCACATTGAAAAGTCAGCTTTGTACGTGTATTCTCTGTCGACCTACTTGTTAATATACAGTTTAAAATTGAATAAAACATACAGTCACTTGTGGAATTACAGTCTGTGATAAATACTAACCTTAACAGCATATATAAAATAACATTAAATCTCCCCTCCTAATGACATCCTCTTCTCAATGACAAATCTCAATAAAATTAATAAAAAAAGTTTAAAGTTTGGAAAACATACCTGAAACCAACGTTGCTGCTCTCAGCTTCTTGAACACGTGTATAATGGGTTTGCCAGAAGTCATAAGTCGCAAGTCCAAAGTCAAAAGTCATAAATAGAAAGTCAGAAGTAAAATATCCATAAGTCGAAACTCAAAAGTGGCCCTCCAGGGCTTCCGTAAATACTAGTATGCCTCAGGTATTATAAATATTTTATATCTCTTCAGAGACGAGCGTAATATGGCAGTATTTTGAATGCATCATACAAATCAAAAGCCAATATTAAACAAATGTCAATCTCCGTCAACTTAATACTGCTGCTTTAAAATCCATAATCTAATGTTAAACAATTAAAAATCTGTGAAGTAAAAATTGCTGGGTTTTTTTGGTTTGTCTGTTTTTCATGAATTTGCTTTCGTCTGATTGTACCCATCAATAACAACGCGAGACTGAGTTTAAGTAGCAGTTCCCGATAATTATTCTTTACATAAAAAAAATATGACGATGATTTATTATTTCTATTCAGAGATCCATTAACCATTAAATATCTTCCAAACATTCTGATTTATGTTAACGCTGATGTTGCCTGCAAACGTGTCATTGGTGGGTAAAAATATCCAGATTTATTGCATTCACGTGAATTTTTTACATTACAAATATTAATTTAGCAAATATCTTAAATTAAGAGTAATCAAAATATATTTTAAAAATACCAGATGTTTTTTGACTGTAAAATACTCGTTTTAAGAAATATACCTTTAAATGTCATATTTTCAAACTACTTGGTTAATCTATTTATTTCTAAAAAATTTCATGAAGAATTGATTTGTTTTTTCGATTGGATCAGATTCTAGGTATGGACGAGAAAGGATTTCATCCAGTAAATTATAAGAGGGGTGTTGGAAATGTTATCAAAATGTCATTCAAGGACGTATACATGTTGTATTGATGAGTGTAAACACGTTATATGAACGGCTGATGTCAGCAAAACCTCTTAGTATCTAAAAAGCCTGAAACTTTCATTTACCCAAGTCAAAAATATGACGTTAATAAAGAAAAGTAAACAGTAACGATTATATATATTTTGAATAGGTCATAAAGTAAGGACGTTTTTACTTGTCCATTTGAATATAAAATTAATTTGATCTGGTATTCTGACTTTGGACAACACAGTCCTAAACAAGAGGGTAAGTTTAAATAATAAGAAATGATCTGGGTTCGCAACAACAGTTATTGGTATAGACAAACAATTTTAAAAAGTTTAAACGTATGCGTGAAAGGTAACTACTCAAGCGGTATATCCATATATAAATAGTAAAATTTCAATAAATAATATTACTATTCACACTTAATCGATGAAGGGTTTCCCTTTTGGACTTGCGTAGACACCGTCATTCAAGTTTTTGAAACTGATAATTTGAATAGTTAAATTCTAATAACAAAACACAGCCTATTTTTCTGACAGGAAATCAAAATTTCTACAAAATAATAATTCAGAAATAAAAAAGATGATAAAGCAAACTTGTTTTTGGTTTTTGCCCAGAAAATTCGCATTTACCTTTATAAACCCTATTAAGATTCTGACACAACTTCTTTCATAAACTCAAAAATGGCCGGCATTTTTAGAGTATTAAAGGGAATGATAAATGCATCTAAGAATAATTTAAAACATTTGAAAATCGATATATGTTCTGCAATATAACTGCATTTGCATGACTTTTTGTACACCCATCGTCTTAGCTTAAACATATACCACCAGGCAATGACAACAAAATAATTATTTTTAAATATATTAGACAAAGGAAACATAAACTACATCAGAAAAAATATATTATTTGCAGCTGTTCAAAAATGTTAGAATTGAAATTCATCAATGTAAGGTGGGTGCAAATAAAGTCAATAAACAACAAACAGCCACCTACAGAATCTATGGGTGTCTACAAATAACATACAAATTGCATGACATTTGTACTTTTATATATTGACGTATTATAAACAAGTTCTCTCACAGTTTTCGTGCAAATATTAGATATTGTGTTTTAATTGTCAGTTTGAAAAACATTCTTTATGAGTTGGGTAAACGTACATTTCTTATTTAATCCTGAAGGATAGTTACTTTTAGGGTAGATATGTACAAGTTTTGAATTAAAATTTAAAGCACGCCAAGAGCTTGTAAGTTTCGTGCCAAAACCGATTGTATTAAGCTTGCTTAGAACTTCGACAAAAGAAACGACGTGCAATACCGGAAACAGAGGAAAGGCAGCAAGATCTCCAGACAGGCATTGAGTCTATTTAAAGACATGAGGAATGATTCTACCGTGATTTGGCTAATTTTGTATTATTTTGCCCTTGTAAGCACAAATTCACGAAAACTAAATAATCATTATGCATTAAGTAGTCGAGTATTTAATGCTCGACTCTTCGCTGCCCCATTAACTGAGAGCTGATTACCAAGCAAATGTAATAACATCTGACGCCCACAAAATAATGGTCATACCTATGGGTAGTATGTAATCATAAGGTCATATGATATCGGATATATGTTTATTTAAATGTGACGTTAAACATGTCTCCAATCACCCCAGATACAGTCGAATGCAAGGTTTCAACACAGGAATTCTACAACCTAAGTTTTGTGAGGAAGGCTCAAACTAGTTTCCAGTTATTTCAAATCAGGAAATGTCTATGTTAAGTAACATCAATTATTCAGTTCATTAAAAATAAACAAATACATTATGCTTTCTCATTTACTTTCTTTATGCAAGATTAGACATGCTGCGAAAATAATTATTTATCATTATTTAACTCGTTTTATTCGCTGTTTGTCCACTTGTACAATGAACTTAGTAAAGAGAATGTGTATTGGGTTTTTATTGAACCCGCAACGTTCACATCATTTTTGTCTACTTAAAAGTGATAAATTCTCTCTGTGAATTACATCTTATCTCTCTATGCGAGGCTGACTTTAGACCAATTTCGTTTGTAACAGGAAATATGGTTCAGCCAAAAAAAAGCTTTCAGTGCGTGACAATGTCGTGAAGTGGACACGAGTTTGCCGCTGACCTCGTAACTGTGATCTTCTATGTAGGTTGCAACAAATTAAATTCGATTTCCATAGAGCTCAATATTAAACTGGGTCTTTAATGACTTTGTCCAGCAAACCATAAATTTGTGTGACGACCTACGTTTCTTTTATAAAAAAACCGGCATAAAAATTGGAAGTTAACTTACTTGTACTAATCTCTGACCCAACAGACCATTTTAAAACTCGGATACGGAACCATAAATAAATATAAGCTTTTTCGGTATTTGTCGGCCTCTTTCAAACACGATATATGCACGATATTGCTTTCGTTTTCTTTCCTGACTTAAAACGGACACAATTTGAATGGACCAAGAAGGAATTCTACGTTATTTGGTTAAGTACAATTTAAGTTATAGGCCGTTGCATTACTGAACATTTCGACAGAATGATTCCAAACTTCCTGGAGACAAGATTAAGTTATCGCGAGGCCTGGAATTACTTTTACAGTGTGAAATGTAATTTTAACGAGTAGACCAGAGCATCCTCTTGTAGTAGTGAAGGGATAATTTTTAATTAATATTTATCAATATAAATTATAACATAGTTTCATACAGATTAGGCAAAGATTATGTACTGAACATAGCTTATGCATAAGCATTCCATCGTTTGGGATGGATCTTAATTGTACTGTGTACTTGTGTTTATAATGAGTTGTGCTCAAACCGGGGCTACGCAGCCTGGACAGTAATATGCATTTCCATTATTGCCCGTGATCAGGCTCAATCAAACCGAGCTTGAAATATTTTGATTTTTTTGTGTTCGATGTCTGTCAAAGTTCCATTTTCACCTATCTCATCTATATGAAAATGGCTGATGATCCAAAAGTGAAAGACTCAGATTGAGAGTTAGCAATTACTGTTTGCCACCCTTAGTGGGGTGGGTGGGGCAATAAAACAACCTACGATGCTTCTGTGAGAATAAGCAATAAAATCAAAAGTTGTCTAGATTTTCCTTAAAACAATATTACCAATAATTGAATAATAATAAAACGTGAAATATGCATAATCAGGAATGATACATATCCAGCACACACACAGCCAAAAAGTAGAGAGGAGAAGAGACCATGGTACTACAATAAACAGTTTCAAAAAAGAGGCCACTAACAAGTAACGAAAGTAAGAACCCGAGGGTTTCCGCCTTGGAACGATCAGTGGCAAAACACGATGCCACCGTGCAAAAGCACACAAACAAATAAAACGTAAGAAGCTAATAGCATGGCAAAGCCAAAGGGGCGGATACTCAGTGATCATTCAAGGTAGGTGGAGAATATAGGATGATTTATGCTCTATTTCACTAAAAATGTTTCGTGACTTCACGTAACAATATCCTATTCATCAAATAAATACCATGAGTTATGCATTTACATGCTATGATTGGCTTTGTTATTGTAGAACATTTGTTTTAGGTAATAAACAATACCAACTCAATAACGAATGTCATTTCAGTTTTCTTAGAAAACTTTCGTTGAAAAATAATTCGTGGGAGTATTTGTTCAATTAAGCTGTTATAAGTCTCTTAAGACATTCAGGTTTATCTATTTCTATAAGTCTTAGAATACAATCTAAGTCAAGCAAAAATACAATTTATGTCATTATTGCTACGGAAATTCATAATGAGGTAAAACTATTGAAGCGGGTGTTTTAAACATTTAATTCATTAATGTAATGATTTTCTTGTCACCTTAGGCAAATTGAGTATTTGAGATGTATTTGTTTTGTTTTGTTTTTGTTTGTTGGTTTTTTTTTCAGGGTTTATCATGCTAAATTTTAAAAAGATATGAACAGTCAAAACGTTTTATGCAGCGTATTACGGATTGCGAAAAAGTGAAATATTCATATCAGGAATCGCTACACAAAACAGAGCCTCCCAACACAGCTAAAAAATGGAAAAGAGAGCATGTGTTTATAATTACATGTATGTCAAATTCAAAAAGGACATCACAAATACTTTACGAAAGAGAACCCTTGGGACGGTCACTGGGTGTTTAAACCAAGTTCTAGGGTACACCAACCTCACACTTGCCCCAACAGGTTCTCATATCAACAAACAAGTACAAGTTGTCTTGGTGAAATAACTCCAACCCACCCATTAGCGAGGCCGACGTCGTCGACATAACAAGTAGAATAAATGTATTTTAAAATTTCTTCGAATGTCGAGTAAATCACATCTTTGCAATGTAGGTATTCAGCGACAGATATGTATACTTATTTTGGAAACTTACGGTCTATCTTCACAGTTATAGACTGACTCTTCTAAGGTTTCATTCCATTAATGTGTCAATTTTAAATCGAAGTTATTTATGTACATGTCAAGTTGATTCTTTGACCCTTTGGTATCGTGAACACGTTTAAGACTTAATGTTACTAAGGAAAATGACAAAAAGAAATGTACTAGTTTACGCATTCTCCAGGCATTAATAGGAAGCACAGTTGTTGCAACCTTTGAAGCAATGGTTCAGTTCAGAGCCTAAAAACATAGATGAAAAGGGAAATTTTAAAACCAACGAACACTTAAAAATATAAAATAATACGGGGTATTTGCTGATTGAGCCTGTTCATGTGAGGTAACTGAAAGGCATATTACTGCCCACGACCCCATGCCCGGGTTAAAAGCAAATAAGTTTCTTTAGATATAAACAAAACAAATTTGCAAATGACGGTGTGCATATGGCGGTCAGTGTGGAAATTTCAGATTATTACCGTTTCATATAATAGCGGTGAATAGTTCCAATGGAATTGGCCCTAAACGCAAAGCTATAGGCAAACCTGAACAGAACAGAATTATCAGAGGTTCTGAGAATAAAAATTTGCATATGACGGTGTGCATATGGCGGTCAGTGTGGAAATTTCAGATTATTACCGTTTCATATAATAGCGGTGAATAGTTCCAATGGAATTGGCCCTAAACTCAAAGCTATAGGCAAACCTGAACAGAACAGAATTATCAGAGGTTCTGAGAATAAAAATTTGCATATTACAGAGAACGTCAAAAATGAAAAAGCAGGATGTACATCAATGGGGTCAAAGAACAATATCCGAATTTTTATAAGCCGAAATACTGAAACCACATATTTTTAAACTTGCCAAAATATTAAAATAAAGTATTTTTTTAGAATTACTATTGAGTTAAACATACATAGTAATTTAAACTCAATAGCTTTATCAGTGTAGTAGGTGTTGCTGTGAAAAATGCAACATCGGTAACGTTTATCAGCGTGACCTTTGCATCCTTTGTATGGGGATGTGGTTGATGAAACTGGTAGATCCTTGTTTGAGCCTGTTAAATTTGTTCACGCGGTGTGGTGGCCGTGAAATTCTCACCCTGCAGTTTAGTCAGCAATTAAGGATCATTTAATTCCCTTTTTGTTTTTTACCGTTAAAATAAGTATGATTAAACATCATAACTAACCAAGACAAGTGTTGCGTTACTCGAGCATACTTGGGGATGGGGATTGGAGGCGGTGATGAGGTGGTGGCCCCATTTGTTGCCAGCTCGGATATCTGTGGCTAGGCAATTCGCCGCAACGAACCCGATTCCTGTTTTATGCCTGTTTCATTTATTCCTTGTCGATTCGACTATGTTCATTTTCGTGCACTACCATAGACATCACAGAGATCGCACCTTTGACAAAATATATCACAACAAATGTGACTGGCGTGGTATTTTCATAGATAGAATCTTGTAAATGCCATGTGTGCTGTCTTCATTGACAAATCAAACTACTAACGTCACATGTAACCACACTTTTTTGCAGTCACTTATAAATATTTTAAGATATTATGTTATGTTAAGTTATGTTATGTTATTAACAATTCTAACATATATAAAGGATAATCTGCGGGTTAAAAGAACAGTTTTAAGGTACTGTAGTAGCTTTGTGAATATCCTTTAAGGTAATTGTTTATAAATAAGCAATAACAAAATCTTCAGTAATCAGTATGACCCTATGGGATAGGCCTAGGTAAGTACCTGGTTACCATCTTCGCCTTTTAATCATCTGGGGATCGCGAGTTCGAACCCCATCCGGCAACTCTCTGTGACAATCTGATCAAGCACAATTTGTCAAATGGTCAACCCTTGACCAAAGCTACTCCATGTAGGAAAGTTGCTAGTTACTTGCATAGTAAGAGATACTCGGGAAATCCATTAAACTAAATACACCCTATGAAAACTTACTAACAATAATAGTCCAAATTTACTAGGTACCTTTAAATTGGTTAGGTAGTTGTTATTCATTTAAAGCATCACCTAAATCCGACATAAAGTTTAGGAGAAGAAGCGCGAAAACACTTTGTGACAGCAAAACATCCTCACACACGAATGACAGAAAGCAAGACATCAAAATGTAACCCCAAATATGTATGAAAGATAGGTGACTGTTGCTGTTTCGGTGGATGAAGTAGTAGAAGTTGTACTAAAAATAGCTGTACTGGTTAAATAAATGATCAAATTAAAATTAATAGCTATTTTCATCATGACCATGCATACTGACGCATCGAGCTTCCCAATATCAAAATCGCCAAGAACTCTGTGGGTTCCTACACATCTTCTTCGAAAAGGCCTTTCAACCTATACTAAACATAACAAATAGTCTTAACCACAAGTTTTTTTCAAAAGGAAAAAAAAAATTAAGGTTAATGCAGTCTTGAATGAATAGTCATATTTAAATTACCTAACCCTGGCAGTGATTGATTTAATTAAAACCAAAATTATTGAAACATATTGAAACTTCATGTCAGAGCCAAATTTTAAACATTAAGACTGACATTTTACTTTATAATCAAAATTCTAAAACTTGTTCTCATTTATTACTCGGGTAGACCATATATGTAGTTTAGTACTTTAAAGCAAATCTTGGCAAGTTCGTTTATTTTTTCCTCATAAAATAAAGCCGGTACATTAGTGTAATTCCTTCAAGAAGTTGGGATTGTTAGGTGCTTTTCTTTTTTTAACATTTTTTTAAGAAAATAGAGAAACTTTTACAGACGACCAAAGCTGCATTGATTTGGCCTTAAGCTTTCGCTATTGTTTTGTTCAAGAATGTTTTTCAAAAAGAACTATGTTTTTCCTATATTTTGAGATTGAAAATAGACTCTATGAATGATGGACGAACACTTTCTTATATTAAGGAGGAAGCATAAACGGCAAAACAAACTAAGATTAATGGATAGGTGGTGTTCAAAGTTTCATTTTTTAAATTGATACATACGAGGGCAGTCCCAAAATAGCGTGTAATTTGTTAAGTATTCTGTTCATAATTATGGCATTTAGTTCAAACTCCCCAACCTTGAAATCAAATAAATATAAGGACATATATTTCAATCAAGATCCATTTCATCTTATTTAAAAGAAACAACTTTACTTGGCATAAATAAAAAGAAACATCGTCAAGCAACTTAAAGTTGATATTACCAGTTGTCACCCAAGCAATTCTTATATAATATCTACATTTTATTAAAATTTATTAAAAACAAAAAAAACAAACATTAAAATATCATAATGCTCATACTTTAACAATTATTATCTTCAAAAGTGTGATATCTATTTATATTTAGGTTATATGAGACATAGCTTTTCATCAGGTAAAATTAAGTTATACAAACAGCATAAAAATCATTAAATTTTGGGTATCTTTCATTTTTTTTTCACATAACACTTTATTTTTGAAGAAACAAATAGGGTACTATTAACGTATGTTTATATTACAATGGACGTTAGGATAGGCAAACTATTCGGCATGGCCAGTAATATCCATAGAAAGGACTGAATCATACGTATCTTGCAAATGTTTCATAATTTGATGGTACACACATTAATTAATTTTTATATTTCATTCAGTTTATACATATGTCTTTAATTAATGATCAAATATTATAAGTTTGGTTATTGTTTGAACGAATGCTGCTTTTTAATTTGTTGTTAGGCAGTGTTTCATTTTAAGATTTCCTGTCCTATTTTGCCTTATTGAATGACATTTATTAATGTAAAAGGTAATTTGTGTTTTTCTTCAGATATATACGAGAGGTGCCCATCTTATTTTTGAACAAATAGAAAACACCACCAATTTCATGCCTTAACCAAATTTATTGTAGCAAATGCTCAACCCATGACAGTTGTAAATTGTCCTACAACGCTTTGGTAATGATTTTAAAGTCTTGTTTATCGTTTTCTGGTCCAGTTTGTGCCACTCGTCATTGCGTGCCTTTTTGATACCGATTAAAGCGTTTATTTGCCGCTTCTGCAAACGACGTTTAAGCAAACACCAGAAATCAAAGTCCATTGGGACAGCATCAGGTGACTTTGGCATCCACTTCTCGAGAATAATGAAGTTAATGTGTCAGTCTTTAAGAAAAGGTAACGTGTTTTAGATGTATGTCTAGACGCACTGTCCTGGTGGAATGTCATGGCTTTTACCCCCTCTGGAAATGGTCTTGGGACATCTTTCTCCTAAAACGGCTTTAGCAGTTTGTTGATATAGTACTCAGAGTTTACTTTTGTCAAATTATCACTAATATATAAATATCACATCCTTCAGTGGGTGATAGAACGGAATGTTCACCCGAGACAGGTAATGTCAACCGAGGCGTTAGCCGAGGTTAACATTACCCGTCAAGGGTGAACATAACGTTCTATCACCCACTGAAGGATGTGATATTTATTTTATTATACCGAACAAAATAATTCGGAAACTTTTACAAATTTATTCAACAATGATATTAACACAAAATAAAAAGTCAATTTAATCAATAAAACATTAATTCAACTGTCAGTAAAATCATTCATCAGCATGTGACGTCACATTACGCACGCGAGGGCCGATTCGTAATGTCAAGCGGGCGTATAGGTAATGTCAAGAGGGTAACATTACGGATTGTCAGCATGTGACGTCACATTACGCTATATAGTAAACTAATCACGTGAGGTATAATAATACGAATTAACGTCTGTCTTCTAAAGGACACACCAGCTAATGCCATTAAGGCGCTGGCAAAAGCTTCGCGTTCGACAAACTGTAGTTTGTCACCAAGATTTTCAGCCTTTCTTATGTAGCAGACATTTCTTCGCCACTCACTTCCGCAAAAGTAAACCATTGCCTCGTCATAAATGACAAAGTTTTTCCATCGGTTGCACTTGAGTTTCAGAAACAACTTCTAAGATCTGGTCCTGTGCTTCTTAATTTGCATCATGTTAAGTTGATAAACTTTGCACTTTTATCGTAATTTGGCTTTCAGAATTTTATTAATAATTTTGTGTATAGTTCCCTTTGACACTCCAAATTTTGGTGCCATTTCTATTTGAGTAGACGGGTTAACTTTGTCCATCATACGGCAAACCTTCCGTATGAGGTCGGGTGTAGCTGCCGTGGGCGGTTTTTTAAATGTTCGCGCTGTAACATTAGGAGAACTCGCACTCGATTGTAATTTTATTCTATAGCGAATATTGTTTGTGGAGTCCAAAGAAATGGTATAACCAATTGTTTTAAGCCCTTTCTGAATACTTCTGTACCTGTTTTTAGTCCTCAAAAGTCCTAAAACTATACCCTCCACTATGTCATTATTTTTATTACGTACCATGTTGACAATCAATCTTAACTATGTAAACATGAATGTATATGCTAAACATACACCCCAAAACATACAAAGGGCTCGACTAACTGGTGCATGTACTTCACAGTGCATAGGTTTTATTTGTTCAAAAATAAGTTGGGCACCTCTCGTATAACTCAATTTATAATTTAAAAGTAAACAATCAAACAAGTAGAATAAGACCCTAAACCTATTGTAATTCTAAGGAAAAGTGACTGGAGAGATTGGTTTATATTACCAATTGCACGATCACGTTTAAAGATGATTATGGTGCTGTGGGAAATTGCTTAGAATCCGATTGTAATAATTTAACTTAACACATAGGGAAAAGGCAATTTCAAGCATAATGCATCGGTAGTAATCAACGCCTTTACGATTTCTCGCTTACATTTTCTCGCTACTGAACATCGATCGTATAACTTTGGTGTTTAAGGAAGGCCATTCTCCTAGGGGCTCGTTGACCTTTTATCTTTCTAATGTGAAATAAGTGGTTGATTCGTGGTTGATTGATAACTGCTTATTTGTTCTAGTATAACTCATTTATTTTTTTTTGATTGTTTTACATGTATTTTAAATCGCAGGGTATGAGAGGCTTGATTAAAATCACTAAAGAAACGTGCAACCGGTTCCAAACTTTCCACTTTCCAACACTTATGGCACTCAAGATATTGCACCAGTTACTAAAATGATTACTTCTAAAATTTGCTGTGATTAATTACGTCTTTAGTGTTACTATTTTGGAATCATTACATGCGGTATACTAAGTAACTAATGTGCAAACATACAGAAATGCACAGAAATGTAATTCATTTTCTAAAACCAAATCCTTCAATTACCAGAGTAGCAATTGCTTTTAACTGATCACTTATTTTTTATCAGAAATATATTTGATAAAATGTATTTGTTTTTTTCCTGATTATGTTTGCAAACGAAATGTATAGAAATAATATAAAAGCATTTGTGAATTCTAAAAACACCAGTTTATTCCTTTGTAATATGGTTCCATACCATATTGCTTCTGGCAGTAAAAGAGATTAATTCATTTGTGATTTTTTGTAACAACAGAAAACTAACTCGCAATTTAAAAGAATACAACTTAATGAAATCCATGATAGGTAAAATCGTATCTAGAACTGAAATGTCAAATGATATCTAGATACAGCAGACCACATCAATCGTTGAAAATCAAATTCCCATCTGAGGCTAGTTCAAAAGTTTGTGGCTTTTAATATAATTTTGCTTTGAGCACCAAAACAGTGAGAGTAAATAAAGTTGAGATATGCATATCAGGAATGGTCACATCCCACACAGTCCCCACACAGTGTCAGGAATAGAATAAAAACATCCAGACGACACATCCTCCCCACACAGACACATAGTAGAGAAGAAAAGAGCAGGTTTTATAAAATGATCAATATCATATTAGATCAGCAATAAACAAAAATGAGACCCCGAGGGGTTACCGCCTTGGAACAGTCAATGTCGAAATGGTTCACGACCTATTGTTCAAACCAGGTTCTATGATGCACCCTTGGTGAAAGACCCTTAATTTCGTAAAATAGTAATTAAGTTAAACGCAAATACCCAGACTGACAATAAGGGAGTTGCATGCAAGATAGTTTTAACTCATTCTTTACTTCAATGTAGTTACGACAGTCTTGCGTGCAACCCTTGAACTGGAAAAAAAACAGACATTGTAGATTTATAGTTATGGTAACGTCTGCTTTGTACAAATAGATATGTCAAGCCTATTCAATCATTGAGTGTTCATAGGTTT
Organism: Corbicula japonica; assembly: GCA_038501625.1. Taxonomy (NCBI): domain Eukaryota; kingdom Metazoa; phylum Mollusca; class Bivalvia; order Venerida; family Cyrenidae; genus Corbicula; species Corbicula japonica. Next base: position 7,379,450 of record JAZAYU010000012.1, read on the forward strand.
AGAGATGTTTTAAATTATTTACATATAATGGCTACAATTACATCATGAGTTTCTATTAAAACACAAACAGTGACAGTCTAACAGTTAATATTTTGTCACAATTCTAAAGGGAGTATGGTATTATCGATGTGGTGACACTCCTGTGACAATTTGAATGAAAAATTGTAGAAAACTTGATTCGTCTCCCGAATCCATTTAATAATAATTGTAAAAAAAGTGAAATACGCTTATCAGAAAACGCCACATTCACAAAACACAGCCTCCCCACGCAGTGAAAAAGAAGAGATGAAAAGAGATCATGTTTTTATATGTATGCCAAATTCAAATAAGACGACACAAACTATTAACAAAAAAGAACCCTTGGCCTTGGGGGCTTAAACCTTATTCTAGGGTGCACCAAACTCACACATGCCCCAACAGGTTCTCCTATCACAAAGCAAGTACAAGTTGTCTTGATGAAATAACTCCAACCCACCCATCAGTTTGTAAATAACAAAGTCGTGAAGAGCTAAACAATACATGAATACTTAGCTGAATGACAAACTCGCCCCTTAATTCTCTAAGTAGACTTGAATGATTATTTCTTTGTCATAAGGCTTTTTTCGACAATACAAGCACAATAAAAATATATCCATCCTACTATATTTGTCAAAGGTACTGCAATTTTTAAGTATTTTTAAATCAGTTTTTGAATAAAAATTAGCATTTGTTTGTTAAACGTAGTTCAGAAAAAATAATAAACGCTATTCACCAACACATATAACTTGGCTTTTCGACGTCCTTTAGAACAACAAAATTTGTGAATAGGGACATGAAGACATCGATCATATTCTTTACATGTAGAGAAACTTGGTTCCCATATTTTTCCTAACTGGCGAACGAACTCATTCATTAAACCATGCGAGAATAAGAAATAAATGTAGCTATTTAAATACACATTATTATTACAAGCATTTATGTGATTTTTTCTGCTTGGTGCGATTGTGTTTCTGGAGTTGAAAAGGCCGGACATTTCTCTTTGAATGTATACACTATCAAAAAGAAAGACGTGACATGTTTTGAACAACTAGAGGTGAAGCTCTCCAATGACATTTCAATGAGTTTAATTCAAAGCCAGACAACCTCAATCCAATAGGAAGTTAAACATTAAAGTAAAATATGCATATCAGGAATCGCCACACTCACAAAACACAGCCTCCCCAAGCAGCGAAAAAGATGAGAGGAAGAGAGAGAGCATGTTTGATATAAGTATGTCAATTCAAATAGGACGCCACAAACAATTAACGAAAAAGAGAACCTTTGGGGATACCGCTTTTGAACGGTCAGTGGTAAAACAAATTGCCACCGGGGGTTTAAACCAGGTTAACCTCACACTAGCCCCAACAGGTTCTCATATTAACAAACAAGTACAAGTTGTCTTGTTAAGTTAAGACTCCATTGGCATAGATTAGTTGCAAATATATTAGGATTTTACTAATTGTGTTATGCGGATAAAGCAAAAAATGAAAAGTATTCATAGGTAAGATTTCTTTTCCAGTAGTTGAGCAATAAGTTTATTTTATGACAATATTTTAGATCCCTTTAAATTTGTATCTCGGATTACTGTTCTTTTTGCTTTTACATGTGCTCGACGATCTATTGGACTACATATTTTTCTAATTATTGACAGTACTTTCTGGTCTCTGTTTAGTTCTAAATCTTCCTTCGTTGGTTATTTCCCTTAATCTTTCATTAAATCTGCCATTTCAAGATGAGAAAAACTGCCATGCTGTCAAGCTATTATTGTCCTTAAAAAGTCATTACATATATACTGGCTTGTTATTTTTGTCTAAGTTAGAGATTAAGTTTCTGATTAGTTGAAATATTGGTTAAAACTCTAGGTTTTGTATTTATAAAGGATTTACGCGTTTTCAATTAAGAAACATAATTACCTAAACTCATTCATAAAGGAAGCTTCATCTGGATTTATATAGAAATCAATTAGTTAATAGGTGTTTTAATTAACTTTTGATAAAACTTTGTTTTCACGTTTTATTCTTGCTGTAATTTCGTTTCTTTGAAATAGAAATTTGATTTCTGTTTTTGATAATTAATTTTATCTTGCTGTTGAGAATCAATTTCATTCCGCCATCACAAAAAAATCTCAATATCTCAGCCATGGATATTAAAACATACTACAAACTATCATTCTTTTGCTCTTCACTCTTTCAAACAGAATAATAATATTTTATCTTGATTTTTATTATGATGTGTCCTTTCAATTTCACCACAATATCAAAGCTTTTTATCTTGTTTTAAGAAATTTCTTTTCTGTTTTTTTTGTAAATTCTTTGTAGAGTATTAAATTAAACATTTAGAAATAGACTTAAAAACACCCAAAATTTAACTCTAAAACATTCCAAACAGAGAAGGATGTAAAAGGTAGTTTCGAAAAACTAATTGTAAGAATCCCGATTTTGGCAAACGGGCTACAATTGAAGAATTCATAAAATTAAGTCTTATTTCTTATTTTAAACCTTAAAATATTAGAAATTTCATATCATTGATCGCAAAGCGCGTTCTAATAACATTCAAATTTCCCATGAAAGATTGTATTCTTAATTAAATAAGACAAAGTGTCAGTCTAAGAAATAAAAAATCAGAAAATCTTTGGTACCTGGTTTAACCTAAATTACTGTATTCTAGCAATCAATATTTATATAAAAAATCATTATTGAAATATATAAAGAATTGTGCTTAATCAAAAGAATATTAAATGGTTAACTTTTTTTTCAAATTATTATCTACAACTTCTATTATGTTCAATTATCATTATGTTTGTGTGCTTTTGCATGCATGCCTTATTGTCAAGTTGACGGGCTGATTACATTTTGTAATTGATTGTTCATACGAGGACCTGTTGTTGGGGAAAGTGTGAGGTTGGTGCACCCTAGAAACTGGTTTAAATAACCAGTGGTAAACTGTTTTCCAATTGACCGTTCCAAGGCGGTAACCCCTCGTCGGGTTCTCGTGTTCGTCAATTGTTTGTTTATTATACAAATTGATCAATTTAATTCCTATTTGTTTTCCTCTCTTATTGGCTGTGTGTGTTGGCTGTTTTGTCTGAATGTGGCCAATGATATGCATATTTCACTTTTTTGTTTTTATAATTATGATGGTTGGGGGGGTATGCAGTTGTTGACAACGCAATGCCAAAAGAGACTTTAAAAGAATAAAAAAAAAAATTGAGTTATTTGATTGCAAATATGAAGAGTGTTGTTCCTCAAAATACTGGTATATCCTTTGAATGTGAAGTCCCGGGCTTTTAAATAACTTGAAAATACGCTTATTTTCGATTCTGTTAACATTTTAGTATCACAGGTTGAACAGTCTTAATGTCAACGATGAGAATCAAGTTAATGCATTTACAATTCACAATAAAAATAAACTTCTAAAAGGGGAGTCAGTTAGAACTCTTTTAAAAAGTATCACTCTTTGTATTCGAGCATATACAATCAGTTATCGCAGAGAACTTACTTATTAACCTGTAAATCGTTCAAAGATCATTTTTTTCTTTATATGCACTTACCAAGAGAACAACTTCTGAAGAAATAGGGTTTACATTGTAAAACATAAAAAAAGAAAAATTATCATATATAAGACTTATGATGAAAAGTTATTCGATATTTCAAGGAAACCCCGTTTTGTAGTTTTTACAATGGTTATCGAGATAGAAATAAAATAGCAAATTAATATTTTGTTTTTTTTAATGGGAAAATAACATACGGATTACAGCGAATAACAACGAATGTGTTCTTGTATCACCAAACCATATTAGAGTAGAATAAATATAAATGATAAATTAACAGTTTATTTTGGAAGGCATCTGAGAGTTTACTTTGAACAGGGCCAAACAAATATTAGCCGAGCCTCGTTCACGCCAAACCAGTTACTCTCGGTGCCTGATTTTTTCCATCCTTTCCTCATACATGTAAAATATATTACAGCAGCATACTTGAAAAGAAAGACATTTTATATAATAATTAATAACATGTATGTCATAAAGTTTCTCTGAATCTTTCTAAAACAGCTGAGTTTTGACATTTAAAATGTTCTTCTTAGGTGACATATAGGCCCGTTTGGCCGGGTGGATACTTCTTATTTATTTATACATTTATGCTGTTTTGTAACGATGTTCACATGTCACTAAAATAAATGATTACTTACTTACTTACTTTGTACGCATGAAAGATATTCACATACCACTTCTTTTCTTTTCTTAAGTATAACAATACAGCGTCTCTAATAGCAAACTGCTGTCTTGAAAGAAAATGATAGATTTCAAAGTGAGATGCTGTAGAAATTCCACGGGGACTGTAGTTCATTCAACATGACCAGACAAATTAGATTTAAAATATTGGAAATCACGAAATAATTGAATTGTTTTAAATAACTCGCAAAAATAGCCTCCAGTAGCCTCCAGCCTCCTCTATTCACGATAATTGAACATACCATTTGACTTTATTAGAACCCTTCCTACACGTGAAAGATGTCCGTGGTGTTGTTTTAACAAAATCAAAAAGTTCTAAGATTTAAATAAGCTCATATAATATTATGTTCACGTTTAAGCATAATTATACATTCCATCGACAATTATTGTAAATTAACCTGTCAAATGGTAAAAACTTCAAAATAAAACTTGAGTAAATTCCTCATATTGACCGTTCCAGTTTTATGCCATGCAGATTATCTGTTACAGTTCATTTTGTGAAATAAATGCATGGGATCTCCCCCTTCCTCTCTCTCCCTCTCCCTCTCTCTCTCTCTCTCTCTCTCTCTCTCTCTCTCTCTCTCTCTCTCTCTCTCTCTCTCTCTCTCAATCTCTCATTTTATTTCTTTTTCCGTTAATTTTGCAAAAAATGCATATGGTCTCCCTCTTTTCCTATTCTCCCCCCCCCTCTCTCTCTCTCTCTCTCTCTCTCTCTCTCTCTCTCTTTTGTTTTGTTCTCTCTCTCGATCCAATTTCCTGTAAAGATCTTGTCCCGAAAAGTGTCCAGTACCACTTCCTTTCAAATGCCATTAGTATGTGATTTATTTCTAAACCGAATTAAACCCCGCTAACAACTCAAGCTGAACACATTCACACGCATTGACTGTGACAGAACTGTCGAAACTCCATTTATTTGTTGAAGAAGGACACGACACCTCGATACAATTTTCAGACTCCCCCTCCGTTTCTTAATCTAAGAAGGACACGACACCTAAATTTAATCGTCAGACTCCCCCGCTCCGTTTCTTATGATTTCCGCTGACGCATTTATTCAACACCCTTTTGTTAAGTTTTTAAAATCGTTAAAAAATTAGGGGTAAATTTGATGATTTATGTTTGCTTCTAATATGCGATGGAAATCTGAGTTTGATCCTCGGTTAACGAAATAGATTAACGATATAAGTGAAAATTAAGCAAGTCGTATACTTGGAAAGAAAGAGGCATATAACTAGAGTTGATTCACGAAAGGATTGAAAAACTACAGAGAAAATTAACAGCCACAACAAAGGTAAGCTCTTTAACATGATTTATTGCAACAAGACTGGGATAAAGTAACAACAAAGACGACAAATATTTACGACTTAAGAAAAATGTGAATTCTCAATTCGATGCCATTTTCTCATTTCTCATAATTCTCTGTTCGATGTTTGTTTTAGATTTACCTTGTAGACCAAAAACATAGCTGTGAAACCTCCATGACTTCAAGAGACTGAAATACATAAATGTTGTAAATGTTTACGAATTTATTTCGTCTTCATATGAGAATCTGTTCGGCCAAGTGTGAGGTTGGTGCACCTTAGAACCTGTTTTAAACCCCCAGTGGTAAATTGTTTTATAAAAAATGTATGACATGGCACAATTGCAGTTTAAAGTTTAATGTATCTTTTCATCATATCCATTCAATAAATAAATAATAATAATTAAGTGTATTTAGTCATGTTAGTTAATTGCGCATTAAGCGTAACCTTCCATCATAATAATTGAATCGTTTCTTGGATAAATGTGATTTTCGAAGAAGATAAAATCACAAGAAAATTTACAAACAAAGAATGTAAGGTAAACCGCCTTAAAACGCTCAGTTTTAAAACGTGTCTGCAAATAGGGGCTCTAACTAGCCCCAAAGAAACACTGAATCACACGTTTCCAGTGAAATTTTCATATTAATACACATAAACGCATCGTCTTGGTGAAATCACTCTAACCCAGCTATCTCATCGACAATGCTGCAAACACAACACAAACAAGATATATCTTTAAAAAGATAAACGGCTTTGCTTACGATTTAAGATCACTACATGAATAGGGAAATATTGTGCGAAGAAGAAGATGCAGTTTAATACATATGTCAGGCCACTGAGCTTGATTTTTGATAGATTAGGTGGAAGTAAAACTACATGTTACTAGACAACTGTAAGGGGAAGTAACCACTGTAACGAGGTTAGTAAAATGTTAAAAAACAAAACTTGTAGCAACAATTATTCACGTTGAAAAAAAAATGTTTATCAGGAAGCGCCACACTCACAAAACACAGTTTTCCCACGCAGCGATAAAGAAGAGAGAGCATGTTTTAATAAGTATGTCAAATTCAACGCCACAAAAAGGAATAAAATAAATAGTTCGAGCCTCTGACAGTGTGTTTGCTTTAAATATTTCTCACAAACCTTCATAAACTCCTACATTTAGGCTTTCTACCTGCATCACTGTGTTATAGAGGGAGTCACCAGGCACGCACAGTACTGTGTACTATTCTGAAGACTTTTGTGTAAAAAAGTCCCGATGGTTTTTATTAAATGACAAGGCCTGTTGTGGTCTTCAATTCGTAAATTGAATCTAAAAATACACAGTTTTAAAAGCCTCTGGTAATGTCATCTGAATTTTTAAGCAAGAGATATGTTAAATTTGTAACTGAATATTAAACCAGATGCATAATTAGTCCCTATGGAAAAGAGGGCAAACTAAAATCAAACTTTCGATTATTTGCAACCATTATCTATGTCTGAATTATTTATCACTTGAGTTCAAAAAAGTTAGTCGTATCATTCAAAATGAAGAAAATACGCTTAGTAGAAGTCGTAAAATATTAAATACCTTTTATGTGATTACTCGTTTAATAGGTCAAAAATGAGACAAAAATCAATCTCTGTTTCGTTTAGGCTAGGCAAAAAAGAAACGAAAGATAATAATTCCCCTACCAAAATCATGCTTAAATTAAAATGTTCTTTACAACAAAACATGACAATACAAATGATTGTTAGTACTGCAGAGGCAGGAAGATGTATAAAGTACTAGTAAATGTCGTTGTTTGTTATTTGTGTCATTGTATTGCAGAGCGATTATTACAGCCGTTCACTCCATGATATGCTCACTGTCTAATGATTATTAATAGAGCTGAGGGAACAAGGGTTTAGAGTATTGTCTTGTATTGAACAGGGATATGTTTAGTGAACAGCCTTTATTACCGCCATTCACACCATGAAAAACAACCGATTAAAATAGATGAAAGGGAACTTTGAAAGCCGACGAACACGACAAATATGAAAATATTGCAGGCTAGGTTTAATTTAGCCTGTTCATGGGCAGTAATGGAAATGCATATAACTGCCCACGCCGCCTAGCCCCGGGTTGAGCGCAAATCAATATTTACACCAATAAACAGTACAATTTTGATCCATCCCAAACGATGGTATGCATATGACGGTGAACATGGTACCTTCAATGCGGTATTTTCAGATTGAAACCATTCCATCTTCAGCGGCGTACATTTCCCAGATAAAAGAATGTGTTTGTCCTAAACGAGAAAACAATGGGCGGAACTAATCAGAATAGAATTTTGGACGGGGATCTGGGAATTTAAATCCTGCATATCACAGACAATACCAAAGGCAAAATTACGGTGTTCGAAACATTTTTATGATATATATTTATATATTCACTATATTCTAAATAATTCATTATTGTTGCACCTTCCATCAACCTAAAACTATTAATGCATCTGTATTTGTAGCATACGGATATAGAATAACCAGTAATTACATGTATCTTCTAGTCCTTCGGGAATAATGAATACATTTTTTCGGCGTTAGCTGTCTAAGCTCACTTTTGACCTAGTTTTTCGACCAATGAAATGTTGTAAATAATACTCGTATCCTCTTATTATGCAGAGGGAAAATGAAATAAACTATTTCGATTGGTAGCTATTTACACCAGAGAGGCATCTAGCAGGCTGGAGAGGTATCTAGTGGGAATTTATTATTATGCAGCGGAAAAATTAAATAGATTAATAAATTGGTTGTTAGTGGGTGTTGTATTGGAGGAAAAACATATTTACGATTTAAGTAATCAGTTAAGTCAATATTGATGGCTTAAATACAATATTATATGGAATATTCTTGGGTGTCACTTGCATACAATACACAGTGTAAAACAAAAGAGAAGTGTAGATATTCCTAGTTCTTACTGGTTCCTTTCTAGTTCCTTTGATACTGATTGTTAATTTCAAGTTCGTAAGACAAGGTCATTGTAGTGTAGTGGCTAACACTCTCGCCTCTCAAGCAGATGCCCCGGGTTCAATACTCAGAAGACACTTTTTTTAAACTTAATATACGTAAAAGTTGGTAGATTTCGCTCTTGTAACAGGCTGTTATTATTTATATTTATTAAATTTCAAGGACATTTATTCATCTTGAATTCTCACTCTACACGATGTATTTTATTGAAACTGATTATTTTGCTTCTTTAATCGACTTGTTATCACTGTATGAAGTGTTGCAACAGCTTCAACATTTTTTTTTGAAAGACACTTTCAATAAATTTATGAGTTGTCATGATTCGGTCGCTTAATCTCTAAGTCATACTAAGAAGGCAGGGAGGGTTCGTAAACAGCTATAACAAATAAAATAAAATAACTTAACTGTGTCTGCTTTGCCTCTCTGTATTTCTTTCTTTCTTATATACATGTATATATAAATCTTTTCCATCAACGCCGTTTATCTTTTTTAAAGATATTTCTTGTATCGTATAAACTGTCATTATGGGCGCCGTACAAATGCACTGTATGCTACTGAATATGGATTTATATACTATTCAAAATTTGATAAAGGCCATTTTTTGAGTCTGTAAGTTTTCCTGCTTAGATAATTTTATGCTCACGTTTCAGTTAAATTATTTAACTCAGTTGACCAATTCATCGGTTTTATTAAAACAACAACAATACAAACAAATTTTAATGTATCATAAACTGTTTAAAATGTTAATTTAACAATAATAAATACGGACTACAAAAGTGGCCCTTATTTTATTTTGAGTAGTATATATACTACTCAAAGTTGCTAAGATCTAAGAATATTTTTGTACATATCTTCTGGTGTATGCCCGTTATTAGTTTAATTTATTTTATTTCATTTTATTCGTATAATTAATTACAGATAAAAAAATATAGATAAATGTTTTAACGACTATAATGTGTTTATGAGGTTTAGTATTACCTTAAATATTATGTGAATAATCAATGTTTGCCAAAACAAAACAAAAAAAATATCGATGTCTGCATCCAATAGACGCCTAATGACATTCGCATTTGCATTAAGGCCGCTATTCCATACCTCCGTGTACGTGTCCGTTCCGCGTCCGTGTTCGTGTCCGCGACATGGAACGGACACGGAGGTATAGAATAAACCCAACGTTATCTTATGTGAGTGAAAAATCGCGGACACGGACGCGGACGCGGAACGGACACGGAGGTATGGAATATACCCAACGATATCTTTGGTGTGTGAAAAATCGTGGACACGGACGTCGACGCGGACACGGACACGGATCACGCATCACGGAACTATAGAATAGCGGCCTTATACAGTCATAAACATTCAGTCTTTCAAGCGAACGTAAAGATTGAGTATCTACAACTGTCGGGTACATATATGCAGCGTAAATCAAATAGGGTCACCTCGTTTGCACGACTGCCGTTCATTGTTATGAGTACACTACGGAATTCCGTTAGGGCCATCGCCTATTAATGAAAAATTCCGAAACGCGAAAACACGAAATCACGAAAGTACGATGACGAAAACGTGAAAGTACGATGACGAAAACGCAAAAGTACGATGACAAAAACGCGAAAGTACGAAGACGAAAACGCGAAAACACGAAATCGCGAAAGTACGATGACGAAAACGCGAAAGAACGATGATGAAAACGCGAAATTTTATCATTATCATTTTCGTGTTTTCGTGTCTTCGTCATCGTGTTCTCGTGTTTTCGTCATCGCACTTTCGCGTTTTCGTCATCGTACTTTCGTGATTTTTCGTAATCGTACTTTCGCGTTTTCGTCATCGTACTCTCGCGTTTTCGTCATCGTACTTTCGCGTTTTCGTCATCGTACTTTCGTGATTTCGTGTTTTCGCGTTTCGGACTATTTCATTAATAGGCGACGGCCCTAACGGAATCCCGTAGTACACAGAGGGCCTTCTTTGCCCAAGGTTATAAAACTGAGCATGGAAACCAGACTCAAATCTCAAGCATCTGATTGGCTGATACCAGTCGCCATTTCAGCCAATCAGATGATTGAGATTTGAGACTGGTTATAAACTTATAACCTTCAGTACTTGATGCACCACTTAACTGTAATTACATATACGAGTAATGTAGACTTAACGTGTGGTTAAATTGGTGCTTATACGCAAACTGAGTAGCGTATTAAACGACAAAGAAAAGTATAGCGATATTGTTAATAAAGCGACGAAGCTTTGTTGCTCCTATGGTCTTAAAACATGACCAGTAGAACTGTTTGACACCGAGAGAACATCTGGTTACTTCGTCAAATATCTTTCATATGTAACACTGTGACATTATCTTAAAAATAAATCTTAGGTCACCGAGTATCACATACTAAACAAAAGAACTTAAGTCCATTATTTAGAGGTCCTTGTAGGATTTCAACGCAATTAACGCAATGATGTGTCAATGTCCGTTTTGACAAGTTTAATGCGGCACATGTTCATACAGCGACAAAGACGAAATGATACTTTATGACGCTTGAATGGTTTCGTAAAACTAAAAAATATTTGGAATAAAATGGTATCCGTTGAAATTGTAAGGGCTTAATCCTTATTTCTCTTTAATTTATATGGGTTTACACTTTGCCTTGAACAAACATTGTGAACATTATTCGGCAGTGTTTACACATGCATAAATGAAAATAAAAACTTATGAAAAAAACATTGAAACAGTTGAGATCTGTTGTATAATTATGTTCATTAACTTTCATTCTCAAAAATGAAATTGGCATAGAACTAACACCAAAAATGTTGAGCACTCAACGCAATACTTCAATATCACTCTCAATTTGTTTTTATGAAATAGAAAAAAATAATTGAACTACGTAGTCATCAAAAGTTACTACACAATTAAGCAAAACACTGACCAGAGCATGACGGGTGATTTATTAATTCCTCGTCCTCATTACAGTCATGAAAAAAATAATTCACATCTGCCAGTCTACCTTTTAACTAAGTGTGGCATTGTTCCTTGCAAAAGGCCTACACCATTTTGTTACATCAGCTTTTACGTGAATTTTACATTCATAGTAACCTGCATTGCCCTGCTGTCTGGCAACGTCCACGCTTATTGCTATTCGGTCAATATCACAGAAAATTAAGTGTTTTAGATATAATATATCATATTATATTCTAACTTATCATGGAAAGTCAACCGCAAGAAATGAATAAATCAATCTATATCCAGTCATACCCACGACGAGTGCCATTTTTTGTCCAAGGCACCAGTCTATGCTGATATTGCTGGAAACAGTGCAAATTAAAGTACGCAAACCTGTTTGAAAAATAAAAAATAGCAATTGCAAGAATCTTTACTTGAAAGTCAAAGTCAAAGATCATTTTTCTAACCAAGTAATATGTGTTTATTTATTTATAGGGTCCTATTTTCTCTTATTTATAGTGGATGGTCAATGAAAGTCAAATAATTATTTTAAAATATAATGGAATAGCCTAAGTAGAATAGTGATTTTCTTCCCAGCCTATGACAATAGAATGATTTATATTTCAATCTTAAATAAAACACATGTACTCTAATAAATTTCCAACAAAGTCTCCAATGTTAAAATTGAACTGTCCTAGAATAGATTTTAAATATTAGTGGTGTCAGTTCTAATTTTCATTCACTTTTTAATTCAGAAATATTTAAACAAAATTTAAACAAAAATATATCACCTAAAAGCAATTTAAGTAGCTGTCGTAATATGTGGATGATATTTTATGGGGTAAATTATATTAATGTTTAAAGTGGTTGTAATAATCTAAGTGACAAAAAAGGAATAGGCCAATAATTCTATCTTGCTATGGTAGCTGTTTAAAACTATGTGTACAATGATGATGATGGTGATGATGATGATGTTTTGTCTGTCGGCGGAGTTGGTATAGCGCTCGGAATTGTGTGGGTTGGGGTTAAAGCAAGTCTAAGATTGCTTTTTAAATACTTCATAAAATAAGAAAGTAGATTAATAATTATACACTTCTTCTTTGTTAGATCGAAGAAATATAATTTGTAACAAAATGTTTACTAATAACATGTAACTATTCAGAGGCATTCATAACCAAAAACGCACGTGATTAATAAATCGATTTCTTTCAAACAAATTTACATGAAAACATTATACATCTTTAATGAATTTCTCTATATAATAAGTTCTAAAAGCGCCTGGAGATCCCTAAGAAAGTTTCGCCCTTCAATTCAGTTTAATGGTAAGTTTTGTGAAATTAAAATGTGGAATTAAAACAGTATTAAATTTTATGAATGCAAATCAATGACTTAAGCCTTACATGATTTGGGAAAAACAGTATGGTTCTAGACAAGTATGTGTAGATAAAAAGAATACGTTGAAATCGAACGAACAAGAAAATATCATGATAATATTGTTAAATCTTATATCACCGGAAAGTTATTTTCAGCGCCAATTCATCTGTGAAAGAATAAATGAAATTGAAAAACCCAATTTTCAGCCATAGACTAGATTCTGAAAGTCCAAAAGGGCTCAAAAATGAGTTGAGGTAGGGCCGACAAGATATACTTTTTATTTTGGTACCAAATTAAAGCCTATTATATGGCCAAACAATCTGGACTGGCCTGCAAAGAAAATTTTATTGCGAATCGTCGGAAAATATGGGGAGATAACTCATGCCAAATCATACAAAAAAATCAACAAAAAACGGATAAACTCAATGATATGACATATATTTATAAAGATTTTTTTCTGTCTTCATTAAAACTTTGTCAAATAAGTTTAAAGTCCAAGGTGAACAACTTATGTATATAATGTGTGATAAACAAGAGTTATTCCCCTTTAATTTATTGAAAGAAAATGTAAATCACTTATGTCCCATTTTCTTTTGCTAGAAAATGATATTTCTAGTGATTTTTAACTTAGAGAAAGGAATTATAGCACATATTCTCTGAAAAAGCTTATTAAACACCAATAACCATCCAGGTCAGATTATATACATTTAATTTCATACTTAAGATCAAGCCATTTATTACAAGCCAGTTTGACTAACAGGACGCATTACAGACTCATCGGTGGCAGGAAACGTTCACAAAATGTTATCAACTCTCTTATGGCAATAATACTTATTCAAGGTATTCTCCAAACTTGGTTTGAGTGATTACGACACTAATATATTTAATAACTCGTCAGATTACTTCAGTCAGACTTGAGTTATTGCCCTTTAATTACCTATTCTGACCAAATTAGTAATTAAACGGCAATAACTCTATAGTGACTGAAGCAATCTGACGGGTTAACTCCTCCACATTTTAACTCGACAATCTTCAACAAACTTGCTTAGAATGTTTAAGGTAAACATATCCAGTTCAGTAACTTGCAGATAGCTTTGAAAGATAGTGTCCTCTAATGGCTGTTTTAACCAAATTATGACTGCCCAAGGCCTCAGTTTGTCGGAATGCTGTGGGCATATTATGTCTGCTAATATCTAAACAAGATATTCTAGATTGCAGCAATGGCGTTGGATTCATTGATATTTCATTGCCATTTTTGAAATCAAATAAGCAATGGATGCTTTCTTAATTAAAATGACAATCCTCATCAAACTTAGTAAGAACATGTATGTACATTATATCTTAGACAAGTTTGATAGCCAGTCAGATTGCTCTTGTCACTCTTGAGTTATGCCCTTCAACTGGAAATATTTGACAAGTTACATCTATACCTAACAATACCTATATTTACTATCACTAAAATTCGTCCGACTGTTTAAGGGGACAATAAGACCTCAGCTATGTATGGTTACAAGCAAGATTACATAAGTCAAGTCACTGAGGAGTTATGGGTCTTCTTTAACTTCCAAAACTTAAACAAATAAACAATTTCTGCTCTCTGACGGTTTTGTGGCAGTTTGAAATATTGTTCTTCATTAGTTGTATTAATCGTTCTATTAAATCATTCATACATGTTGAGTTAAACAATTTGTGTTTTAAACTCATTTATTTTTTCTACTTTCTAGGTGCAATCAATGCACACGAAATTAAAAAAACATGTAAATCAAAAACAAATACAAGTAAATGAGCAGTGATAGTATGACGACATCAAACTAATTTTTTTTAGTTAATGTTTGGTTGAAAGATTATTTTGGAAATAACCTAAATAATATTTTTAGAGTGTTCTATTGACTGCTTCTGCTTTAGAGCTCATTTGAAATAGCACATGGGAGTCTTTAATACATGTTTGTTATGGCTATAAATAAATATGCTTGTGGCTAGTGCTACACTTAAACTATTGTCAGACATACTCGCACTTGTCCTTGACAAAATTTTCAAGCTTCTGAACGACAGTCTAAGAGTAAGGTCTGGGTCCATCTACGGGTAGTACTTCCAATAAATAAGGATGGTTCCATTCGGACAGAAGTCTCAAGAGTATTACAATAAGTGAAAAACCAAAAATACCTTAATATATATGGTTTGTTATGTTTAATTATTACAGCTTCATCTTGACCATTCTTTTTTTTTGGCTTGAAACAATGAATTCATTTTCATTCACATGGAACTGGTTTTAATAATACTAAGCTTGAAACTGTTGAACCTCATGGAGACTATGTGTTTCTGTAACCAGTTATTGTCTCAACAGTTGCTTTGCTTTAAATAAGGCCTTAGTCTTCGTGAAAAGGAAGTGTCACCTAGAAAAAAATGCTAAACCCCTTCTGAGCCCGAATAAAAACGTTGTAGTAGCAAGTTGGTTTTAAATATTCATTGAAATTGACTGAAAGGCAATCTGAAGCCATTCATGGTAGTACATGTACTCCCTTCTTGGGGTAGGACTGCATCTAGAATAGCATAGTAGATCAAACAAAAAAGTATTCATAAACCTAACATTGTCCAGGGACCAAGAACATAGATATGAAAATAATAGGTCCTATGGGTTATACTATCAGCTTGAAGTTGATAACAGTATTTTAAACTTATTCCAGCTCCTGTCAAACTGTTGCAGTAATTTCTGAATACTAGCACTACCTTTGTAATGGAGTGAGGGCCTGGGTCTGAAAGATATTATTCTTTAACAATATTACAAGTAGCATATTAACTCTAATAATAGGGTTGAGGATCCTAGTAGGGAAAGCATTGTCATCAGAACAAAGGGTCCAGATTCCTTCATAGGGTTACCTTATTCTAATTCTTGGATCCTGCATCCTTTTTACGCTTCCACTTTGAACGAGGAGGGGCCTTATAGGATGCCCTTGTTCATCTGTCCCTCCGTACTTACGAAACCTGTGTCGCAAATAGTCAAAAATTATGAGAGCCACAAAACTGAAACTTAACAGGCATGTTGACAATCATGTATAATTCTGCACCTGGGGTTTTGTTTTGGGCCACGCCTGTTAAGACCAGAGTGATATTACTTATGCATTTCAATAAAATGCTTTCAGCAAGTAATCTTGTTGTATGTAATTCCAAAGTATGAGAGTCGCAGTCATGAAACTTTACAGTCATGTTGACAATCATGTGTAGTTGTGCCCCCGGGGTTTTGTTTTTGGGCCACACCTGTTAAGACCTTAGTTATGACCCCTTATGCATTTCAATATAATGCATTCAGTGTGTAATCGTGTGTCGTAAGTCCAAAATTGTCAGTGACAGTCATGAAATTTTACAGGCATTTTTCCCTGAAAGTTTTCACCATTATATGTACTTTGAGCACAATATTGGCGTGTTTCACAATGACAACTGAGGGTGGGGGGGGGGGGCATCTCTGTCATATGGACATATCTCTAGTTAGACTTAAGAAAGAGTATAACTGCCTAATTAATTAAATAGTTTTGTTTTCTTTTCTATAAGTCTAGACTAAGAACAACTTTCAAATATGTTTTACCTTTCTTTAAAAGCGGGTGCTATAACATAGAACTGGGTAGTAACCATTCTAAAACCTCTGGATAGTGTTACCATACGTTTCATGGCAAATACACTGGCGTCAAGAAGGTGCTTACACTATTCTATTCTGTGGTGTAGGAAGCAAGACCGTGTTATATTTTAATGACTCTGCTAGCGTTTATAAGACTCCCTTGTTCTATACTGGGGCAACGCTAGCATCCAGAAGTGACTGTTTCTCCATTTTACATAAGCAGTCCTATTTCTCTAAGCTCGAACAATATATACATGTATATTTTGACATATTATACAGGAAAATTACTTTACTTACTATCCTTAAAAGACTTGCGATATTTGGGATTTTACTCTTTCCTTTACTAGTTTATGCTAGAAATATGTAAAAATGAAAACATTTACAGGCAATACAATATTATGTTTTACTTACAACCACAAGATTGTAATTTTACTTCCGTTTTCGCATGATGAGGTGAGAACATTTGTATAGAATTTTATAAAGCTATGCCTAGCTTCTTAAATGTTGCGGCACCTTTCAATATGAAACAAAATTACCCAGACTCATTCTAAGATTAGTGCAAACCTCAATATGGGAACTTATCATTTGTCAATGAAACCATATGTAATGAAGTTGAAAACTGTTTCCTGAAGGAAAAGAAGTTAAGTTTGCCAGATCTCATTGTATTTCATAATTTAAAGATACATACCCGCAATTTTCCTGTAATTTAGCAAAAGTTAACTTAAGACAAAACATCTGAAAAATCTTCATTAAACACGTGTTTCAATATAACAGTAATATTTTATCTAATGTTAAATTACTTCACTTTTTTTCAAGAAATTAGTTACTATCTGTATTCAGTTAATAAACTGGCTTTTACCATTGTGCTGTTATACGTCATTATGTGACTTTACAAAAAATACAACAGGCACTCTCATTTGCATAACTTGTTAGGATGTTCAAATCATAGTATAATACAAATATGTTGATGCTGTTATTTAAGGATTGCCTTTTTGTGAGTATGGGGGATTATTTCCAAGATGTAGAATACATTAAAACATGTAAAGTAAGAATAAAACAGATCTACTGGAGACATCTGAACTTTGACAAAATGTGTCATCAAATTTTCATATTAGAAAATATTATTATATTTTCTTGAATTAACTCTTTTTATTTGGTATTTTACAAAGCATTTCCTTTCCGGTTTGCTTTTTCAACTGAAGCAGATCTTACTCTATATACATTATAAATAACAAAATAAACTAACATCAAATGTGTTGATTATCCATTAAAGGTTTTATTAAAAGAATACTTGCTATAATGGTGTGGGTGGGGTAATTGTATACACAATTTTAAGGTTATATCAACAATAACGCATATTCTTCAATATAAAATGTCTTCTAAAACATCTAAATCAATGTTTAGAAGAGTTATGTGAAATATCTGTATAAAGATTTACAAGTGATATGAACAGGTAATTTTCTTAACTCATAAAATCGGTAAAATCGATAATAGTTCTGTTTTCTTTGTATATTTTACCAACAAAAATGTCATAAATTACATATTAGTCCAATATTATGTGCTAATAATACACCTTAAATAAATAATGGTTGCAAGATCATATAAAAACTAATGTTGATACTAAAATTTGGACTGATATCAATGCAACTCGTCATTATATCTAAATATTTTAAAGTTAACTTATAATTCTATATAAGAGTTATCTCCCTTATTGTTTCAGGGTTCGCAATAAAATAATTTTTGCAGGCCACCTAATTTCATTGAGACATACCATAAACTTCAATAAAATCGTAAAATAAAAAGTATATCTTGTCGGCCCTACCTCGACAAAATTTTCAGCTTCAGAATCTAGACTACAGCTCCGAAAAAGTGATCGGCGAGCGTCGTTGACGTCACTGCAGAAAACTGGCGTTGATAGCTAACTTTGACGGTAAATATCTAAACAACTAGTATTTGATTTATCGAAAAACGGTTTGCGGATTTATGCTGAAGTCGTCGTCAATAAATACCATACCAAATTTTGTAAAGAAATTCGAAAATTCGCAGTGTCGCGTTCCACCTTAACTGCGTCAGTTATAAAGATCGACCGTACCAAGTTGATTGTAATTTGCATATTAATGAGCATAGCTTATATATTTCTAAAACTTTATCTTCCTCTTGGATTTCAATTATGAAACTGAATGTATAATTCATTTTCAAATTACTTATGAACATAACAATTTATTTTCATTTATAATTAAATAATTTCGTATCTTGCTTGATAATTTCCGTAATTCTACTTGTACATGTATTTGAAGGAAATAGATTAAAATAAATGTTTCAAATAATCAGATCCTGGCCCGGTGATTATAAAACTTAATTCATTCTCAACACAATTTGAACATGAAAATAAGATTGATTGATTTTCCGTTGTCATTTAATATAAAACATTTTATGATCAGTCGCCATTTCAGGCAATCAGATGCTTGGGATGGCGACTGGTTTCCAATCTCAGTTTTATAACCTTCAGCCTAGATGCCGAGTAACGAACCATTGTCAATAGACTGACGAAAAAGGAAGGGCGAGTTTTTTTAGCGATGCATTTAAGGCTGATATCTCTTTGTAATGCACATACCCTGTAAGTGCAAAGATTTTAAGCCAAATTATTGGAATGAATTTCTGTCTATCGGATAAATGAAATGGAGTTTAGTTCGCTATAGGCTGTTGTTAACTTCTGACACACAGGAATTATGTGTTGATCAAAGTTTGAACAAACATTACTGAATATGTTTCCTTGCACACCACATTTTTTCACATGTCAACATCAGGTCTAACTTTGATTTAATTAATCCAATAATCCATTGCACATATTAAACCAAATTTCCCATATCTTTTAAAATCTTTTACAGGTATCATTTTTCTAACTGTCTTTGGTGATGTGGATTTCTTTTCAGTTTCTTTCACTTTCTTGTACTTTTCACATGAATTCATAATAACTAACTTTGTAATCTTGTATTTAAGATCTCAAACAACAAAATTTAACATAATCTAAATATCATTACGTGTCTATGTGTTTGACCTGACCATATTTCAGACATAACTTGTGAGCACATATAATACGGGGGATTTTGATACTACTAATACGACATTTCGAGTTACCATTTTTAATCTCTATAAATCGGGAGACTACATAAAGGGATGTAATTATGTGAAAATCTACAAAAAATATTGAGGAGGTCTGCTAAAATTTACGTCAAAGTTCAAAAAGAGAAAGAGGTCTGCAAAACCCTGCATGCCAATACATTGAATAATGTGTAAGACTATTGCCTGTTCTATTCGTCTAAGGTAAGTGGTTGGAAACAAAACAAGTACAAAAATTTGCAATGTAAATTTAACATGAGACGAAGTTTATCGAATGTCATCGTTTTACGTACACATGTATCCTGTACAAATAATAGATGTTCCTTTTGCTGTTTTTGTTTTAGCTGTAATCGGTTCAAACACTAGTAGCAAACAACAAAACTTAAAATGTCTTTCGATACTGTTTTATTCTGTAGTATGAATCAACTCCAGACACTGTTTTTTTCCAATGCGTTTGTCACGAAGGACCTTTGCCCTGCCTTGAGGTGAAATAATTATAACAGTTAAAAAGGAGATTTAAAAATGAGCTGGACTGCAAATCAACAATTGTGCTCTTGATTGAATTTCCTGCCAATGCATGGAAGGAAAATTGTCTTATTCAACTGAATCGTCTGTGTTTTCGCCTCCTGGTGTTTCAGCTGCAGTTTATATTCATGACTTGTATTGTATTCTGTATAAATATTTACCTGGGCTGAATAGGAAAATTCCCGTCCTAACTGTTTTCATTAGAAAATATGGGAAAATTAATTTGAAAGGTCTTGATTATTACAAGATCACGCAAAAAAATTTAAGGCAATCTTTTACGTAATCTCACCGACACGATAATCTTAATGAAATACTTGCGTAAAGTACAGTAAATACATTAATCTGATTATGAAAATAGTAATATGTCTGGTTCCATGACACAACTTTTTAGCTTTTCTATCTAATAATGCTGTGCAGTTGGTCGTTTTTCTTGTCTCTTTGGTTGTTTTTACACATCATTATCATCACGTTCACCTTCACAGTTTTAGAAGTTAAAAAAAATATAAACATAAAATTTCTTTGAATGTCAGCATATTTTTTTCATAATAAAAATCTATAATAAATAAGTTGCTGTTACATATATTTCTGAATATTTTAAAAATCAATGCAACTTATTTTGACAGATAACTTAGAATATTCTCACTTATAATTTCTATGTAAATTTTTCTTCAATTCAACGTATTGAACTCGCGTGTTTGTTTTTTTTTTTCAAAAATAAATAAAGTATAAATATGAAATAAGGTCTATCCATCGTTTAATTCTTTATGTTGTTTTATGAGTCTCAAGGCGACCTCGCGTCCATTCCTGTATATATCATTTCCTTCATCTGAAAATAGAATCATATATATAGATTTAGATTTTAAATTTAACAGTGTAAGTTGAACAAATCCAACCCAATTAAAATATGATAAAATAAATTAACAATCAAAATCATTATCGGTCTAAAATTTACCAGAAATTCAAACCTTTACCTTAAACAGGTAGATTGGTAGATTTACTAATAAGAGGGCAGAAATAATAATTTTCAATATTTTTTAAAATTGATGTTGGAAATGGTAATATACAAACGCTTACACAGCTGAAGAAAAAAAACATTTTACCAGAAGGCGCCTAAAAACTGCAGACACATAGTTTTAAGGATGGTCTTTAAAAACCTTGTAGCAGCATTTAATGATGTAAGTTAGTAAGGTCATGAATCTCAGGCACTTGTATCACACTTAAAATTTTATTATTGTTTAAATTATCCATCTCAGTTTCAGCATTAAGAGAGGAAAGAAATTAAAATTCGATTATCTTGCCAGACAGTTCTAATATCCCTCTAAGTCAGTTTTATTGTCAATTGTTCACTTTTAGATCACCTGAGGAAAGTCCGTTTGACATGCACCAAGGAACGTATAACATTGCGGATGGGGAATTATACAATATAATTATGATCAAGGTAAGCCATCGTGATGATGATACTTAGATACCTTTCTCTCTATTCTCTCGGTTAGATTTTGAATTTATATCATGGAAGCAAAAACAATTGCCTTTGCAACCAGTGTATTAATGGCTCAATCTGAAAACCCAACGCAGTCAACCTTTGCAGTTCAATTACACTGTCCGCTATTCATTAAAACGTTCTTATTTAACATCACACGTATGGGCAACATATGGGCTTGGTGGGGCAAAATTTGACCCCATAAACATTTATATATTAACTAAAGTGTAATTAACTTTACGAGGCAATGTTACATACCAAATAAAGTCAATGCCTTATGGTTTTCGGAAAGGTCCATTTCGTAAATAAGATAGGATCAATCATCTTCTTAGAATCCCTTTTCCACTTTAATAGATATTTATGTCGTCTGTGACTTTTTTCAACATTTGTGAAATTGAAATTAAATAACAGCTTAAAGCAAGTTCTTTGAAACGAGACAAGATATGTTATGTTTGCAGTCCACGAAATGTCTTTTTCGATACAGACATCTAAGTGACTCGATTTTAAAATCCGATTTTGCAGGCGGAATTTAAAACTAAAAAAAAAAACCCAAAGGAATTGTGAAGAAAATAATGTTTGCTCCGTGACCGGGTCTGAAGGTTATAAAACTGAGAGTGGAAACCAGTCTCAAATCTCAAGCATCTGATTGGCTGAAATAGCGACCAGACGCCATTTCAGCCAATCAGATCCGTAAGATTTCAGACTGGTTTCCATTCTCAGTTTTATAACCTTGGGACCTGCTTACGCTACTCTTATATAAAGGACACACAATTTTCACCGTAATAATAATATAAAAATCACAGCATAGCATAGTGTACATTCATGCGTTTGGTTGATCTGAAACACTTGCTTTTTATTTAAATTCAAGTTAATAATGCGCACTTTAAGGCATAAGCAATCAATTTCCTTTCACAACATTTCGAGACGAAAAAGGCCAGTATATTCATGTGACATAGTTGCAAAGTATAAATAGCATTAAAATAATTAATAATAATCTGTCTTAGACTTCCATTGGTTTGAATTCTACAACCAACTTATACTGAAAGTATCAGCATCTAGAGATTATTTAGACATGTTTATACGCACACCATGTTTGTTTATTTCATACAATGAAACATATAAAATGATTTGGATGAGATAAACATTTGAGATCTGTGTGTTATTTTAGAGTCGCATTTTTCTCTAAATCTTAACTGTATGGAAAATACAATATAGTAACACAATAACATGGTTTCTGGGAAAGGCATTTTAGATCTAGCCTTCGGATCGGACACTAAGACTGGATATATACTATATATATACATATCCCATCTAGCTTACCTAAATATATAAACTTTTGTTAGTTTGGATTTTGTTAATTTATGTGAAACGCTTTTGATTTTAGATGACCATGTTTATCATGAATGATCCAAGCCCTGGGAAATGTACTTCTTTAATACTTTTGACTTTTTATTGTTGCTTTTTTATATTCTTAAAATATTATAAAGTTTATTTTGTTACAATTTTGACTACGTTATGAATCTATTTCAGCCCAACGCCTAATAAGCAGTCTTTGTTAATGTTACATTATCACGTTATTTTAAGTGATTCTCGAGTTTCAAAAGTTAGGTTAAACTATCGTGGAATATTGAAATCGAGCACTGTCAATAAAAGCGTCAAAGCTTAGAGGACATGTGTCATACGTGGGCGATTAAATTAGTAATGGTGCAAAAATTCAATCGGAAATCCTTAAAAATAGCCGAAATTAAATATCTTTACAGTTCTTATTAAATTATCCTACCAGTGTAGCGGACTGTGAAACTTGATGATAATTGAGAGGCAATTAATTAAGACAGTTAAATTAAAGTTAATGACAACCGGTATACATGTAGATTGTTACGGGCGATCGTCATGTAATTACACACTTTAGAGTCCTTGGTTTAAGTTCCAAAGGTCAGAAAAAAGGACTTCCTTCTGAGATTGATTCTAATGCCTATTGAACAGATTGCTTAGTAATTAAACTATCATTAAAACAATTGGTATAACACAGACAAGAACAATTTCTCGTTTAACAATTCTATGTAGAGGAAATCGTGTGTTATAATAAACTATATTTAAACGAGACGATATGTAAATAGATGAAAAGAAAACTTTGAAAATCACAGAAAACGACATATATTGTGGGTTGAAAGCGAAAATGTTCAATGTTCTACTTTATTTAAGGGCTTACCACACTCCTCCCAACCACGTTCATCGATAAAAAGAAAATTATCAAAATCTCAATAATGGCAAAATGCCGTTCAATGAATTTTTTCACAAATTTATGTTATAAGTGTATCTTTATTTTGCATATGGTAAGACACGTTAGAACAGTAAAGAAAAATAGCGAGATCTAAAAATTCCCTCAATTTCTATTTACGTAAATTCACAAAAACTAAACAACACAAAACATCATTTTAAATGCCCACATAAGTACTATGATACTGACAACAATTTATTGTGTCCTCGTGACTTACATATGTAAACTTTACGAGATATTAGTAAAAGTGTGTTTGACCTTCAATTTCCTGTTCGCTTACTGGTCGCGTAAACGGATGACAATCACTAATTTCTCTTTTAGTAGTTGAAAGTTTTTTACAAAGTACATAACATTTTCTTGTCAGTATTATTGCACTCACGTGGGAATTTAAAATTATATTTGGTATGGCTTAGTTTTTGTAAATTTATGTAAATAGAATTTTAAGGAATTTTTAGGTCTAGCTTTTTTTTCTTTACCTTTCTAACGTGTCTTACTGTATGCAAAATAAAGATACATTAGTAACATCCATTTGTGCAACGTTTCATTGAACGGCATTTTGCAATTATTGAGATTTTGATAATTTTCTTTTTATCAATGAACGTAGTTGGGAGGAGTGTGATTAGCTCTTAAAATCACGTGGAACCTTCGATTTAAAACTATTGTAGGCTCCGGTTTGATTAGTCTGTTCATAGGCAGTAATGGAAATGCATATTAATGCACATGCAATAAATATTATTCTTTTCAGCAATTAGCTTATTTTCCAGCAGACGATTTATTCCACCCGTTTAACTTTACAAAGTGAAAGATCGCCTCCTATAAAGCAAACTGTGGCAGCCAAATCTGTTATGCTTTCGTAGATTACGTTATGTCACAAGAGGAATCAATTGCCGAGAATGTTGTAATTGTAAAACTTTTAGAGTTGAACAAAAAATAAGAGTTTTTTTCAAATGCCGACATTTTCCGAAAGACTGTGACTTCATTAGGATCTAAAACCTAATGAGCAAGAAACCCTCGAGACTCAGTGTGAAAGTTCAATGATGCAATAACGTAACAAACCTGATTTGTTTTTCAATCATTCACAGTTATGTTTAAAGTAAATCGTGAACAATGTGAGACATCTATTCCACCCAACACAATTTAGTTTTTAATAGCTTCCATCCAGTTGCTGAACGACATAACTCATGCACTGCCATTTTGTTAAATTCTAAGCATGGGTTTGAACAAAAATATTTCTTAGCAATAGTTTGGCATCAGACACACTCATTTTATGACTGTGATCTCTTTTATTCAAAGCTGTTTGCGAATTAACAAATGAAATTTGGCAAAGATTGGCGTTGGGGTAGATGACAATCATTCACTGCATATTGTAAATGTGCATATTTTATCTGCAAAAAATACTGCGAGACACTCCCTTCGGGACATGGTTTCAGGGATGCGACACTTCGCCTCATTTCGGTGAACACTTTCCGAAGTTCGGCTGAAATTCTTGGTAATTCTAAACTTTGATCTGACTTAAGTTCCTGAACCTTTAAAATGATAGTGCCTCTAGCTGGGAGCGAACCCGCACCGTCACGGCGTTAAGTTAGGATGCATGTGGTTGGAAACGACATTCTGCTTTATTTAGGTGAACATTTGTGTTTAGTTTTGGTGAATATACCTTTAGTATAACAAAGTTATGGTCAGTAGAAGAGATAAGTGGTGGAGATAAGGCGATCACTATAACTTATACAGTCCCGATAGATCTGGGATATAAGGAAAAAGCGAAATATGCATATCAGGAATGGCAGTAGCCCCCACACAGCAAAACAGTAGAGGAAAAAGAGCACGTGTAATAAAATGATTATTTTCAAATAGATACCACAAACGATTGACGAGAAAGAGAACCCGAGGGGTTACCTCCTTGGAACGAAAAGTTATTTTGATGTAGTTTCATTATGAAACAGTCGAATAATTAAATGGATTTGATCAGAGACCATGGCCCAACATTTCATTTTAACTTAATCCTACTACTGTACACAAAACCATCCCTTGTTTATACATTCGCTCACATCAATTTCATTGCGTATCCACTTGGATTATAATGCTCCAAGCAAATCATTCCCTCTGCTCCGATTATTATGTTCCTATTTACTTTTCCAATATTACTCTTCTTGCTTTCGATCCCCACTGTATCTGTTTGTCAGTGTTTATGATATTTAGTACCATATTACCGGTAAAATCATAAAAAGTCGACCAACAGTGAATTCATTTATTATAAAAATATAGTTATTGTAATACATAAAAAATCAAAAGTAATTCTCGCTACATGAACAAATGCATTCCTAACATCTCGCTAAATCCTAACATAATATGTTAAATTATTGCCAGCACACAATCGTAGCACATTTATGAATCTTTGGTTACAATGTAAAAGGACAGATCTATTATACATGTGGTCCACAAAATACACATATCACAGTCTAAAGTAAACATGAATGATCTATTTCCATCAAAAACAAAAACAGTTTACCGCCCCAGACTTAAGAAAACATGAATGATTCAATTTCCATCAACAACAAAAAACAGTTTACCACCCTGCCCCCCACCTCCATTTACTGTTTTATGTAATAGAAATATTATTTTTATATTTTATACTACTCATTTAACATAAGAAAAGAAAACCTAGGAGAAGAGTGTTTGAGTGAAATATACATTATAATGTATCTTATAATTTATAAGATACCATAATCTAATACGGTATAAATAGCATAAAAATTTTCATGTAATAATTATAAATTGGCACTAGAGCGCTACCAATAGCTTCCAGTACATTGTACCAATCACATCGTCTACATAGTCTTACAAGGTTTATTCCCAATTTTAAAATCAAATGAAATCAAAGGCAGTGAACTTAGTTTGGTCATTGTATTCCGAGTCTGGAATGGGATGCAGGAACGTAAATCAGCTGGTGTAGATCATGAATGTATAAACCACCCCCAATCTCCATTTTTAGCAGCTGAAAAAAATATTAAAACTACCTGCCTTAGTGTTCTGATTACAAACAATATAAGGCATTATGGCCTGAACGAAACCTTCATTTTTAACATTTTTGTGAATAAAAAAATAATACTGGAATAGGTTAACTTGAAAAATTGCCGTTTATACATTGAGGTAGAGTAAGGACATTTCAAAGCTACATAAATAAAGCAAACATAATCAGTATCCTATACAAGTTAACAATTGAAGAGGAATAAACACTGCTAATCAAATTCTATTTTTTAATAAACAGGGATTTTATTTGTGCATTTATTCTGTGATTCAGCAAGATAGGGCTGTAATAAGCTTAACAGATACAGTAACTCTTTACATCCATTTAACCATTTAAATTTGATACTAACAAGATGAAAATGTAAATGTAAGGCAAAACAAGGCTTGACACACTAGCAACTGTCAACCATTTAATCTCGGCATTCATGTACAAAATAAATGGACTACATACACATTGTATCTATTTATCTTTGGAATCCAGTATCTGTCTCATAATTATTATTATTATTATTATCAGATCATATAAAAAGGGAATTATCACAATATAACATGTGCACAACATATTTTGATTTCAATGAACAATCTCTAATTTTGTTCTATCATCTTGGTTTCTTTTTTATACATTTTTCAGCTTCTTTAACTTTCTTTAGCTTCTTTCCTTGAGTTTTCATTAAAACTGCCATTTCTGAAAGAGAAATAAAAATGCAAAGAACTCTAATTGACTTTGAAATTGCCAGGGTAATCGAACACATATATATACTATCATCTTGGGTTTTTTCTAATAAGTTTTTCTGTTTCTTTAACTTTCTTCAACTTCTTTCCTTGAGTTTTCATTAAAAATGCCATTTCTGAAACAGAAATAAACATAAAAAGAACTGCAGTGAATTTTTAAATTGCCATAGTTATCAAACTCAAGACACATACCATTTATACTAGTTTTTATAAATTGTCAGTTAAAATAAAGAAACTTCAAAATGAATGTAATTAATCTATTTATTTAACATTCATAGCTATGTCCAGATGGGGGATCTTTCCCGTTTGGGAAAGTTGGGGATTTCCCTTTTCACTTTCCTGATCGGGAAATATTGATTGAAAAATATCCAGTTCGGGAAAGAAAACGCACAATCCCCAACTTTCCCGAACAGGAAAGATCCCCGACTGTTATCTAAGTGTATGAAAGCTAAGTATGCAAACTGGTACCAATACAGAATAAATAGTATCAATCACTGTAAAGCAGAAAATTTGATATTATGTACATACACATTTAATAAATTGTCAGCTAAAATTTTATAAAGGAACATCAAAAGTAATTATTTTGTATTAATCTGTATCTTATCTGATAACCTTGCTTGCTATACACTTGAATGTATAGCGAGCAATCTTATCTGTTAAACTAATTGACTTCAGTTTATCGTCACTACCAGAAGCCCGTATGAGCGATGCCTCCAGAAGGGAGTTAGTCATTTTAGGTTTTGGAGGATAGTGCAAGATACAAAGGACTTTCCAATTCCAGAATTGTCACTGGTTCTTTTAATTGCCTGATGTATAGCACCACTACACTGGACCTCTGTTTTAAGTCTCATCCGAAAGACTGTTAGTAATTTTAGATGGAGAAGCAGGGCATCGAACCAGTGATCTCTGGACTCAGAGGAAAACGCGCTAACCACTGAGCTAATGATCCGCTCTAACACATTTTCTTCTGTAGTGCCCTTTCCTCCATATACATGTATACACATGTTTATGCATGTGCAAACTGTGTAGATCCAGATCAGCCGGCACAAATGTGCCATCTGATCAGGATCTGCACTGGTAGCTTTTTGGTCAGAAATTTTGGTCAGACAGCACGGATGTGCCGGCTGATCTGGATCTACACTGTGTGCCCACGCCTTGAAGGTGTATATAGGAGGAGAAGGTTATAGGTACCAACCTTTGTTCTCCTTCTGTAGATTGTCTCCCATTCTGGTAAGACTGATAATTTTCTCCTCCAGGCGTTTACATAGCTCTGTCGTGTCAGGTATCATCACTTTTGGTGGTGATGGGGTACTTTCTAAAATAAATAGTTAAGCATACATATATGTTTGTCTTTGTTACGAACAGCATTTGTCTCTGTTGTTAATTCACAGTTGTTTAACTGCTAAGTTAAAACATACTTTTTTGTTAATTTAACATACAATATTTATCTAAGTACAACATAAAAGCAAGCATATTGTCTGAGTTTAATACAAAAGATATTTAATCAAATACTTATGGATTCATAATTTCTTTAAAACCAAGTAAACTAATTTGAAAACTAAATAATTTTAAAGTTGGACAAGCTCTCGACACAAAAACTCGAAATTCAATCTGTTTCTCAAAGAATATGACTAAAATGTTTTATTGACTTGATCCCGGCCAAATAGCCATTTCCAATATCAAATTTGTAACTATGGGCCGACAGAAGCCGACAGAAGCAAAAGCAGTGAATAATGTTGCAACTGGGGTTATATAGAATAATTATCGAGCTACATAACAAACCTTTGGCCAATACACTTAGTATTGCCTTTCTTCAAACATGTTCTAAAACTATCCCTACTTGATAAATTGCATCAAGCCAAACAAGATGCTTCAGCAATTTAACTTTAATGCTGGAACCAACAGCTGCATTATTTTTGTTCCAGTTGAAACTCACAGGCATTATTATCCTTGCACATTTTTCCCTTTGTTTGATTCTTATGTTTTTAGCGATTTGTGCCACCTTTTGGCAATAGAGTTTTCAATAAACAGATTAAAGAAAATGTTCAGGAAACATGCTATTTTTAGTATATATTATTATCAATTTTCTGTGAAAAAAAGACAGAAATGTGCGTATCAGGAATTGACACATTCAGAAGACACAGCCTCCTCACACAGCCCAGAAGAGGAGAGGAAGAGAATGCATGATTAATAAAATGACCAATTTCAAAATGGTAATGAAAGAGCGGCTCTTAGTTGTCTGTTTTCATGCAAACATGCCTTTTCATGCAATCTGACTAAATGCATGATTGAATCTCATGATGCTGGTTGAGGGCAAAAACATGAGTAAGTCCTGACTGATCATTTAAATATACTCCAGTGTTGAAATCACTCCTTGTTTACATCTTTGTAACATAGAGATCACAAAATCAACACAAAAGTACAATTACATTTAAGACTATACATAAAACAACATGCATATCCATGCATTTGGTAAATCTGAAACATGTGCTTTGTTATAAACGTGCAGTGGTACATAATGGTGTAAAATATAACACTAATAACATTTTAGCTATGACCAGGTAAGTAAATTTCAGATTTTATGATATGTATTTATGAGAAAAATATGGTCAGCAAGTGCCTTAACACACCAATACAAGCTTGTTTCAGAAAAACCAAGAATTCTATGTCATGCAATGAGCAAACAATATAATGTGGTATCATTTAATTTGTTCTGAATGGAGATGAATGCTCTGAATTTTTCTTGCATAAGTCCCAAATCACTTTTGTATAGGTTTGTGCAATTTAACTATTCTCATACATGTATGTTAAGGTTAAAATTTGCTATGGTTGGATTTTGCAAACTTTCCTTGGTGTGAAATACACTTAAAATAAACTGGCACGAAATACAATCATACCACAATATAAAGTTGGGATACAAAAATTATAACTGACTAACTAAACTGACTAGGGATACACCATTTTAAGATACCTTTTGTGCTCTCCATAACAGGAGAGCCTACAGAAAGGGAGGTAATTAGGTCAGAGTCTACAGACTGCTGAGAAAAGTTGGAGGAAGTTTCTACATCGGATGTCACAGTTCTAGAAGTGTTAGTATCTGCAAATCCCAACATGCAACCTCATTCATAAGTTAGTTCTCAGCTTGTTGTTAATTGATTTGGATATAATTTGTAACTCACAGACAAGTTTTGTTGTTGTTTTTTTTAAATTTGGTTTGTTTGTAATATTTAAACCAACAATTGCCAGATAAATTTGGGTAATTATGTTAATATCATAAATTTATTTTGAGATACAGAATAATTCATTACCACTGAAAACTTATTGAATTGAAGAGTCACTGTTTATAAATGTTTTAATGATTGTATTATTCCACTGATGTTACAGGAGACAATTTCCCAGAGAATTGTTTTCACCAGGTATTTTAGTTTTATCTGGTATTTTAGTTTATCTCTTAACTCCATATATAAATGTTTAAATGCATGTGCAACCAGTTAAGAACCAGAACAGCCGGCACATCCATGCTGTCTGATCTGGATCTTCACTGGTCTCATCTTGGTCAGAAAAAACTAATGAAACTTAAGCTAATAATGTAGATCCTGATCAGATGGCGCAGAAGCACCAGCAGACCTGGATCTACACTGTTCACCCATGCAATAAAGGTGTATCAATAGAGTAACAGAATTTATATTCATTACATCTTCAATTCAGCAAATATTTAACAAGTGTTAACTGAGGATATTGCTGATCCAACATCACCATCCAACGCTATTTTCAGAAGAACATATGGGAAAATTCATTACATGATTAATGCAAGATCACGCAAACAGCTTGAAAGCAATCATTATAATTCACCTATCATTTATCAATGACACCATCAGTATTAATGAAATACTGCAAAAAGTATTGTAGACATATCATTCAAATATGACAATAACATTTCTGCTCCCAGCAGTATTTGGGGTTATTTAATTGGTTGGTGATAATCATTATTAATAAATGAACCACAGAACCAATGATTTTAACCTTTTCCTTGATATATACGCATTTTTACGCATGTGAGACCAGTGTAGATCCAGATCAGCTGGCACATCCGTGTCGTCTGATCAGGATCTGCACTGGTCGCGTTTTGATCAGAAATAACCTTATGAATCAAAAAGTTAACATTTTAGATCCTGATCAGACAGCATGGATGTGCCGGCTGATCTGGATCTACTGTTCGCCCTAGCAATAAAGGTGTATCTATACAGGAAAGGGGTAATATCCACTACGACTTACTTTCTATGTTTGTGTTAATCAAGCAACTTGTTTTCTATGGCAATAAACCATTAGTTACTTTTGTTGTTGTTAGTGTTTCACTGTAGTTGCCAAATAATCACCCTTTGCACCATTATACAAAGAATGTGAGTGGATTTGGACAGGACCTTGTTTTACATTCAATTCAATTGATTGCTGTTACAGTTTTATATGCATTAAGAGTCTCCGGACAGACTGTATTGCAGAAAGAAAAACATTAAGGTTGATGCAAATGAAAAACTAGAATAAAAATTAAATATTAGTCAAGAAATAACACTGAATTATGTTGCTGTTGTGTTTTTGTGCAGTAAGTACCCATAAAACTAAGACTGGAGACCAGTCTCAAATGTCAAGATTCTGATTGGCTGCCATTGAGATTACTCTACAATTAAGCCTATTAGATGTTTGAGATTGGAGACAGGTCTTCAATCTTAGTTTAATTTATCTTGGGTACTGAGGAACAATGATTTTAATCCATAATCCATTAACATTATTGTAATGGAGTTATCTTTTCTTGAAATCAAAGCCAGTCTACTCAATGACTATGATGTTGTATTGCACAATGTA
Source organism: Corbicula japonica (assembly GCA_038501625.1). Lineage (NCBI taxonomy): Eukaryota > Metazoa > Mollusca > Bivalvia > Venerida > Cyrenidae > Corbicula > Corbicula japonica. Next base: position 7,411,920 of record JAZAYU010000012.1, read on the forward strand.
TTGAATGAATAACAAACTGACTTGATTTTTAGGCTGATCTGGGACTAAATATCTATTAACATATGTTACATAACATTTGCTAAGAACTTAAAATGGTTATAAGAAAAACATTGTGAACACTAATGAGGCATGCCAAACTGCTAAACAAATAAAATCAAAGCTGAACCAAGTCAAAACTACATAGAATCATGACAATATATAATCACACAACAATCTTGAAAAATACAAAACTAAACTAGAATGTGTCCTTGGACACTGATGCCCCCACTGCTGCAACAAAATTTGTAATAACAAAGGGCAATAACTCTGGTAAAAATGGTCGCAAGAAAAATTCCTTTCCTTACAAACATCTACACATCCTGCTTGATCATCTGTGCAAGTTTGAAAGAAATCCGCCTTATAGTTTAGGAGGAGTTGATGCCTCACGAAAAGATATAATCCCACAACAATCTTAGAAAATACAAAACTACAAAACATATATAGAGAATTTATATTGGACATTGAGTTGGTACACACCTGTTATGTCAGAACTTAGCCCTGGTGGTGAGTAATCGGAGGTTCTATAGTCAGTGTCTGTGTATGTTGTGGAGTCCTGTGGTAGCATATATGATGCCTCAGCCGACTTGCTTCTGCGATGTCGCCTGTTAAATCCCCCAGACCTGGCAACTGCTATGTTATAAATATAGTAAATTTACAATGAAGGGCAATATTTATTGATACACTCTAGGCCCAAGATCTTAAAACTTAAACTAGAGACCAGTCTCAAATCTTAAGAATATGACTGGATGAAATGGAGACTGGTCTCCATTTCAGCCAATCATATGCTTGAGATTTGAGACTGGTCTCCAACGTTTATTATCTTGGGCCCTATTACTTCCTCTAACATTCCAACTTTTGTAAAACGAAATAATTTCTTGAAAATTAATAAATGTATGGAAGTATACGCCTTTCCAATAAACAGTTTCGCAGTCCTGTACGAGTTACTTCCCGCGACCGAAAATCAATCCAAAACGAGGCTCTGCAGGATAGCTGAACGATCGGGCTAATGGCTTAAGCACATAATAGCTAACCTTATCCGCTATATTGCAGGTCTGCGTTCGTCGCCGGCGGTGAAAAAATAAGTTGCTGGTCTGTTATTCTAGCCAGACCTTTTATGTTTACTATTTGTTAGATATTTAGATTTTTAACGATATAAGAACATGTACCATTCTTGTTGATAGTAGGCAGTATGAAACGCAATTTGGA